>CM065925.1:32397021-32437021 GCA_033439105.1 Magallana nippona | reverse complement strand
TTTTAAATTGAATTATTATGTGCACAACTAACTTCAAATTTTTTAGGTTTGTCAATAATGCTTTGTAAACTATGTCCATATAAAGAACCCTGTAAATCATGAACCAAGGTCGGTATATACATACGTAATGAGCATTTATTGTCGAGGATTATCATAATTTGTACAGTGTGCATTTTGCAAAAGAAAAAGCCAATTCACTAGCAACATTTAAAGAAACTGAACGAACCTAATACATGAATGATGCGCTGACGGAATTAATGGGTCTTGTGCAAGGCGTATTGCTGATTACCTTCTATTTCTCCATCTTGATACAGAATAAGTAGAATACATTCATCCCTTTTAGGCGAGATGCAAAAAGAAACCCCTAAGCCTCACATTTATGTTTCTCATGATAATAGGGAAACAGCATTTACAAAAAGTGACCAAAGGCTGAGGTCTCTTTAAACGTTTGAAAATTATGAAAATATAATTTTTTTTATGAAAATATATTTTTTATTTAAAAAAGTAAAACGTGTTGTTGACATTATTGGACCTGATTTATTTAAGGAATAAGAAATCATTCTTTGAGTATTATGAGATGATGATTTTGGTCGGGGCGTGGTCAAATCCAATTAAGCCCGAAAATATTATAAAATTGACATATTTATATGCGATATTCATTTCTTTTAATTCTGCAAACCCCGCTTGCGCGTAGTGATCGTAAATTGAACAGGATTCGTACTGTTGTCACAGACAAAGACACTAAAAATTTTAAATATGAGATAATATCATGCATTTACTCGCACCAAATTTTAAACTCTTCAAGTTCATTTATTTCACTCAAAATATATAATGTTACATGAGGTGCAGAAGAATTATATACAAAAGTATAATCAAAGCAGGATTTACAAAAGATAAACAGAAAAAAAATAAACAATGATTTTATATAGTTGTTACGTAGAATGATACGTAATATAGTTCACTATTCCATTTTTGCACAAATAGACCTTTTTAAACAATAAAATGCTTTCTTTAGTGATTTATGCGGGATATGAAGGTGGCGACATTGTAGAAAAAAAACATAACCCGCGTTAGCCTGTTATGTAAATTTTTACTGCAATGATCGCTACCTTCATAACCCGCATAAATCACCAAAGAAAGCATTTTATTGTTTATATTTACATCTTTCTTTTAACAAATTAATAAATTGATTGTAGAAAGTAAGTAAAATTCACTAAATTACTGTTAATGTACATCAGTACGTTGGCTAAAAGAAACAGCCAAATCGTCTCCTATCGGAATTTGAGTCTGACATCATCATGATTATTTCCTGCAGTCCGTGATTTTTCTTATGTCGCTGTATCCTTCGTCCAAACGATAAACGTGGCGTGTAGATTTCAGTCCTGTCAGTTTCAGTCGCTGTAGGTTTCGACCAATCGATAAACTGGGCGTGTAGATTTCAGTCTGGCTCTTTCTATAGAGCTATGAATTAGCTATAGGTTTCCGTAAGAAATAAAGGGAATCATACTCGGTAGATGTAAATATAAGATTTTGTTGGACAGTATTTACTGACCATTTTACGTTAATAGAATTTTGCTGGTGCCATACATAGGATAAGCCACAACTATCAAGAATGTTTTTTTATACAAACTAGCCACTTATTCTTGATTTCACCTCTAGTGTAACAATTGTAAAGATACATATACATAGTTTTACATAAATTATTCTCCTGGCATAAAATCATCTTTGCCCAAAATCCAATCATTCTCGTATAGATTGTTATAAATAATAGAAAACGACCAGTGTGTAAATTGCAACCAAAACAGATTTTCCACTTTTTCATTAAAAAAAATCGTTTAAAAAATTAAAGGCCTAAACCCTTCTTTGAACAACGAAGTCATGTTTCAGAAACGATAATTTAACGATTCATAAAATAAAAGTTTGGTGTAGCTTTACACCTTAATACGAAACCCGAATTTTATATCCGTATTATCACAATGTGACTGCCTTCCAGGAAATGACCTCAATAGATTCATTACACTACGGTCGTCGAAAGGATATGATCTATCATGGACGTATATGCTAAGTATATACGTCCCTGGATCTATCAAAAGTAAAACTTCAAACACTCTTGATTGAGATTTCCCTTCGGAAATTTGTCCCTGCATGTATCCTGGTGTTTGTATTAAGACGAATTGTTTCACCCTTTACTATGTGGACTTTTTGTCTCCACTAAATATAGCCAGTAAATTATTTGCGTTAGTATAAGTTTTTGAACACTTAAAATACACTATTCAAAAATATAAACATAAAGGAAGTTAACACTTGAAAGTATATGCCTTGTTTCCTGTGTCATATTGAGTAATAAGTGTACCAATCTGAAATGTTTGATGATATAGGGAAGAATTACCATACACGATAGCAATTACATATACTGGATAATTAACCTCTTTTAATAAACTGCAATCAGATCGCGAAGATAATTTTATGGTGCTTGTTTAACAATGTTTAGAATCAAGAAAGGGACTCCATTTTCCCAGTGTAAAAAACGAATTAGGAAAACCAGAGAAGGAATGGTACAAACATGTACATATATACAGTTGGCCTTTTAAGTTTTTTATGATAAGAACTCAACCGTAATGAGAAATGAGACTGCGTATCGCGTGTTGTGCGAATTGGACGAAAAGGAGAATGCTTTCCCTGTGTACTTTCAGCTGGTTATGGGTATTGTAGGAAACGTTTTAGCGGTGGGGATTTTGTGGACGAGTCGATTACATCATCAATGGCGGTCTTTCTACATATTTTTCGCAGGCCTGGTCCTGACAGACTTGCTCAACAATTGTGCTTGCTACCCCCTTGTCCTTCGAAGATACCTGTCCCATTTCACCTGGTGTTTATCCGAACCATTATGTGATTTTCTTTCGTTCATGGAGACATTTTGTCACCTGACTTCCGGCATGATCGTCTGCGTGATGACAATTGATCGATATCTACATTTAACACAGATATCTCGACAGTCCACTGCCGTATCGAGACTGAAATATCTAGGAGTATTGAGCGTTCTCTTGTTGGTATCAGCCTTAATATCTAGTTTTCAACTTATAGGTATCGGAAATAGTCAACTCTATTATCCGGGTTCTTGGTGCTTTCTAGATTTTACCAGCAAGTCTTTTGGCAATAGGATTGCTGCCTATGTATATTCGGGATTAGGGATCTCGATTATGACTTCGACTTTTATCATCGGTATGATGACTCTGAGAATTACGTGTAGGAACGCAGAGAATCAAGCATTGCTACTCGACAACTCTCTAGTGTCTGGAGTTTATGACAAACACGTGACAGCGTTTCTTATAACTTCGATATTCACCTTTGTTTTCCTGTGGGGACCTCTTCTTGTTAGTATTTACTGAGTATATTTGTTTAGTTAAGGAGGCTCGGTGGTCAACAAATTAGCCTAAATTTTTTAAAGATATGTTTGTTTTCCTTTAAACTATTATAAATTAAAGAAAAAAATCCATAGATGTTGACTTTTTAATTTGAGTATTTTCCTATATTTTTATATAGGGCTCCTCTTCTAAAGGAGATCAATACAGTGTAAAAATGGCCATGACCATTGAGCCCTCTTAACATATACAGCGGTTCCAAGTTATAATATACAAAAAATTCGGTTGTTACTATAATACTTCGCTTAAAACAGTTAAAGAAGGTGAACTAGTACATATAACAGCACGTTTTATCACAATCAGTTCATTTTGTAATTGACACACAAAAAATTCATCTATAAAATCTGCACTTATTTTAAAGTCAAGGTCAGCGCTGGCCAATATATTACCTGCAACAACAACAAAACAAAACTGTCTCCATATATGTTAGACTTAACATAACAAAAGAAACGTTATGGACAAGCTCACTGCAAGTCTTTAAAAGATAAAATAATGTTTAGTAAACTGTTGCCAAACTGAGATACTTAGTGGGTTTTTTTTTCAATTTGTGCTGGTAACATTAACAAGAATAATTTTTAATGACATTTTTTTATTAACAGATAGACATGTTTCTCCATGCAGCTGGTTTATCAAAGAGCAACGATAAAAAGGAACTATGGTTGATTCGATTGATGTACTTGAACACACAGATCAACCCCTGGCTCTACGTCATATTGCGCAAAGAGAGCATGCGCAGATTTTACGTCATGATTTTGCGGTATACCAGATTTTGTCGTCCAAAAGATGATGATCAGCGATACAGCGAGGTCATGAATTTTGCCGGTGATGATTGAGCAACAATGTGATTTGTACTCATTATGTGAACACGAAAAGCCGAAGTAAAAACCTGAAAAAAATCACTTAACTTCATTTTCTTTGTTAAAAAATTTAAAAAAAAAAAACATAAACTTCATTTTCTTTGTTAAAATTTTTTTAAAAAACATAAACTTCATTTTCTTTGTTAAAAAATAAAAACATAAAAAATAGCAAAGTAAAAGAGATGAATGGCCTCATCATATTAATAATATGCCTAGAATTATATACATATTTAATTAACACACTCCTATTGTAAGCTCGATCTTTATATTTTTATTTCTTCGTTTTTTTTTTTATTTTTATTTTCATTATTGAAGAAAAATCAGTAAATATTTATATACATTTTTTTAAAATTTATCTTTCGCCAGGCTTTGCTCAAAGCAAAGTCCTGGCTGTAGGCAGACCAATCACAAAGGTAACTATAAAAGAATAATTTCTAATGAGGAAAAAAACGAACAGCGTCAAAGATAAATCTTCAGCTATAAACAAAATATTAACACAAAAACTATCGTTTATGGAATATTTTTGATTATTTATTTTACAGAATAAAGAAAATATTTATCATTTTATAATTATTATTTATTATATACATGTACTACAAGATTGGTTATTGCGGAAATGTAAATATGCGTTTGAAATTCAAAATAGATGTAATGCTTTATATATTTTTCTATATACGTATTAATTAATATCTGTAGAACATAACAAATTCCAGATTTTTTTATTTTTTTAAAATATTTTCTTAAGTACCTAATAAAGTATATATTCAAGTATTTGATCAAGTATCTATAAAGTGTTTTTATTTTAATATGTAGAACACATTAAATTCCTGTTTTTTTATATAGTTATAGTATTTTATCAAGTATTAAAAAAAAGTATTTCATGAAGTATTTTATCGTCTATTTCATAATTAACAACGTTATAGCAAAATGACTTCAATGTAACAGTATATCAGAACATCTGTAGAACACAATTCCGGATTTTTATGTTTTAAGGTAACTCCAGTGTCTTTCGTGTCCGGTTCTTTTTTTACACGGCGTAATAAATTTCTGGCTATAGTTTTGCTCAAATCAATGATCATTAAAGATGACATGTAATTGATTTAAAGAATTGTACAATTATGGTTCAGTGGCTTCGGTACAAATATATAGCTCATATTTTACAATAGGAGTGAAAAACCATAAATATGTCAAAAAACTTCAAGAGACTATCAGGCAAAAACTAGCCGGTCAATTTCGATAGACTATCATGACTTTTTGCTTACAAAATACATAACTCTTATTAAATGTTTAATAAAAATAGTTTGTAAACTGTATAATTGTTTTGAAATTTCCAAAAATATGCATTTTTGTGAATTGTTTTGGAAGGTCGTGCGAAGAATAATGCATTTTTTATATTTTCTTTAGAAAATCAATAAGACTTTTTAAAAAATTAAATCATTATCAAAACATTTTCTTAAATTGTAACCTAAGGTGATGTATTTTGGTGCATGATTTAATAAATCATGAGATCGTGTTTCATTGTGTTAAAATTTGGCTGTTGAATTTTTAGACCATGTGAGCTGAAGCTCACTGTAGGAAAATAAACGTGCAAAGGTATATATATTTTGGCATTTTTAGTAAGTTTATAAGTTGTTTTAACTGTTCCAATTAAAAAAGTTTGGTTTGACACATTTCTGAAAGACTGGGTCTACCTAAAAGTGTTTAAATTTTTTGTTATCTGCATCAATATTTCATATGTACAACAAAGAACCTAAATAAGGACCCATTATATATCCGTAATATTTTTGCATTTATATTTCAGTCTTCGTTTATATATATTCTAACTTAATATTCCAAAATGCTCAAAAAATAATGCTAATAATGTTTGTTAAGGTCTATTATTGAAGGTGCGCAAACCTCTTTAGACTCTCGAGGAATACCTGAACATAAACTACGTGAAAATTGAAAGTTGAGACAGGAAATTACAATCATATATTAAATATAAACATACTCTATCATCAATTACCGTCAAAATTCAAGTAGTAATTGTCTCGTGTTGGTCTTTAAATGAAGCGGTGGGTCCTCAAAATCTCCATCCCTCAGTGTAACTTCCTTCTCCAAATTATTTTCTGAAAATTGGAGTTTATATAAGTCCGACAATGAATTGACAAAATTAACTAACGATTGAAAAAAAAATCAGTGTACATACAAGCTAAAAGCAAAAAAAGAATACAAAACTTATTCCATGTTTAAAGAGGTATTGCTCATAGATACTAGGCATACTTCAGTTAAGTAGATGTAATAAAGTAAAACTAAAGACAATTTCCGATATTTTACAAAATCTCTGCATATTTCACAACCGCTCTAAATTTAGATTTAACAACTCTTTTCATGTTCTACTCGCAATCCATCGCCATGTTGAAAAACAGCTCCACAGTTTTAAAACGAAAATGAGGAATATGACAGCTTATAATCTATTGTGCCACGAAAAAGAAAACGAAAGTGGGATTCCAGTGTATATTCAGCTGGCCCTAGGCGCTCTGGGGAATATTCTGGCGGTGATTATACTCTTAGTTGGCCGACACGAGCACCAGTGGCAGTCTTTCTACATCTTTTTCACTGGACTTGTGCTCACCGATTTGGTTCACAACTGCGTGTGTTATCCATTAGTTCTTAAAAGATACATATCAAACTTCACGTGGTGCTTTTCCGTAAAATTGTGTAATTTTCATTCTTTTATGGAAACCTTTTCACATTTGGCATCTGGAATGATAATTGGGGCCATGACCATAGACAGGTACCTCTACCTCAGAGCAATACGCGAGCAGACCCAAGAATATGGTGCTCGAAGAAAACCCTATATCGCAGCCCTGTTTGCTATAATTCTTTTATCAAGCATAATTGCAAGTTTACATCTCCTTGGCTTAGGAAACAGTCAGCTTTATTACCCTGGAACCTGGTGTTTTCTTGACTTTACCGATTCGTCGATCGGAAATAGAATAAATGCCGGAATTTACTCTATATTTGGTCTCTGCATCATGATGGTGGCGTTCGTTACCGGTGTGAAGACGATCGTGGTCACGTGTAGAAATTCCGAGTACCAAGCATTGCTACTCGATCGCCATCTCGTGACCGGGATTTACGACAACCACGTGAAAAAGTTCCTGATCATTTCAATTGTTACGTTTCTTTTGCTGTGGAGTCCCCTTCTGGTTGGTATATTTAGATTTTTAGTATATCTTAGTTGTTAAACTAACATGACGTGTACAAAAAACGTCCATTTGTAATCGTCGGGTCGTAACTGAAATGATAAGAAATAGTATTCTTATCCCAGTGCATGAATCTGTAACAACCGTTTTTATTTGCAAATAGCACATTTTGTTTGAATAAAAGTGGGTACATTTATACTGTTAAAACAACTTATAAAGTTACAAAAAATGCCAAAATAGTTATACCTTTGCACGTTTATTTTCCTACAGTGAGCTTCAGCTCACATGGTCTAAAATTCAACAGCCAAATTTTAACACAATGAAGCATGATCTCATGATTTATTAAATTATGCACCAAAATCAAAAAAAAAAGTCTTATTGATATTCTACAGAAAATATATAAAAAAAATTTACATTTATCTATCACACGACCTTCCAAAAAATTCACAAAAATGCATATTTTTGAAAATTGCGAAAAAATTACACAGTTTACAAACTATTTTTATTCAACATTTGTTAGAAGTTATATATTTTGTTAGCAAAAAACAGTTTATCGAAATTAACCAGCTAGTTTTTGCCTGATAGTCTCTTGAACATGTTTACCCCCATATTGTTGGATATAATTTTAAAAGTTGTTCTTTAAAAACATTAAAAAAATTAAAATATACCAAATAGACAAAATCTAACAGTCACTAAAAATGATAGATATACTCAATCAAATTGTATTATACATATTAAAACTTTGGTCCTAGCTGGCAAAACATAGAAACAAGAGTAGTAGCACCCCCCCCCCCTTTCTGTCAAGTAATTTTCCCAAGTTTTTGACATATTTATGGTTTTTCTCTCTTTCTGAAAAATATCAGCTATATATTTATACTGAAGCCACTGAACCATACTTGTACAGTACTTTAAATCAATTACACTGATTTGAGCAAAACTATAACCGGAAATTTATCATGCCGTGTAAAAAAAGAACCGGAAACGAAAGACACTGGAGTTACCTTAATAAAACATGTAAATTGATCAGTGATTAGTAATCATTCATTTTCCTATTACAATAAATTACAATTTAATCTGAGAATTTTCTTTCATAATTATCATTTTCAAAATTTGATATACTATCCTTAGGATGGTTGTGTGAAGATATGGAACCATATTCATGTATTATATTTAAAGTAAACAATTTTCAGTCTGCAAAATTTAAATGCTTGTTTTGGGGATTTTAGTTTTGATTTGACAAGAATTAATAAACATATTAATGAAAGTGGAAATGTGAAGAGTTCGAGCTTTTGCAAATATTTTTAAGGTCACCTGAGTCTTAGGGGGAAGCAAGTTGAGATATGTATTTTGTAAGAATTTTTTTAAACTTAGAAATATTATATAACTCTCTCTCTCTCTCTCTCTCTCTCTCTCTCTCTCTCTCTCTCTCTCTCTCTCTCTCTCAAAAATTGATGTTAGTTGATAACTGTCAATATATCACGTATAGTTGACAATGATGCAAGGTATATGTAATTTTGGCTGCGCTCGCCACAACGGTAGCACCGTAAAGCATATTACAAATATATTTAAATAGTATACATGCTTTAATTTTCAAGGTATACATGTACGTGTACAAAATATGAATAAAAGCAACAACATTTTTGTAATATGCGCATATGTACAATGAGGTCCTTTGGAAACCTAATGTTTCAAGCTTATATACATGTATACACGTATACACATGTAGATCTTTCTTAACTACTTATCAAATACCCGAGTGTTTTTAAAATCTTATTACCTTATTTCTTTTATTTTCACAGTTTGACATCTTTTTTCATATCTGCGGATTATCAAAGACCAACAGTAAGAAGGAACTATGGTTGATTCGATTGATGTACCTTAACACACAAATCAATCCCTGGCTCTACGTCATATTGCGCAGAGATAGTCTGCGCAGATTTTTTGTGTTGATCTTGAAATGTAAACGGTGTCTTTGTGAAAAGGGGGAACAGAGGACAGGAGAGGAATCACTGGACTCCGGGTTTTACCAGTAAAAAAGAGGATGGCTTACATGTTCTTTTAAGAGGGCGGAATGGTCGTGGCCAGTTTTGGGGTTATAATTACCTCCTTAAGACGAAGAGATTTCAAATTGTATAAAGATAAAGGAAAATGTTCAACTCAAAAGATATTAAGATTTATTTCTTAACACAATGATAGTAAATTATAAAATTTAATGATATTATATTATATAATATAATATAATAATATAATTTAATGATATTATATTATATTATATTATATTATATTATATTATATTATATTATATTATATTATATTATATATTATGATAGATAATATTATCTTTAAAAAATAAGACAGACCTGATGGGTAATTTGTTGACCATCCAGCCTCCTTAAAATATTTCTTCTGAAATGTTCCTATTTGTCAACTAGATTTCTCCAATTAAGAAATTTCCATAAAATCTTCCTTCTGAAATGTTCTTTTTGAAAACTTGTTCTCTTTGTTTTGTTATTGGTTGTATATATACATGTGGTTTGAATATTGCTACATGTTTATAAATTATTTTCATATATATATGATTTTTTTCTCTCTAAAAGTAACTTTTCTTCTTTGAAGAAACCTTTATAAAGGTTATTTATTGTAAATTATTTTCTTTTATATAGAAACCTTTATGTCGTATGAAGTGTAACAAATAAATGTGTATACATTATGAAAATGTTGAGAATTGTATACAGTTGTATTCGAGCATATTCATATTTATTTTACAAATATTAAGAAGTAATTTATAGACACCAGAACAAAACAATAAGAAAAAATGTTGGCTACCTGCTTGTTGGGCGAACACTTATTGGTTGTCTATTTGATAATTTATTTGCAATTGTCAAGTATTAGGTATCCAAATCATTTTGACCATTTCGTTTCTCAATAGTACAAGTCGTCATATCACGTTTTTAAATTCTATTTTATTTTTTACAAATGCGTCATTTCCACTGTCACTATGTTTTAAATTAACACTAAATTAACACTAAATTACCTTTTAATTTTGTCCTATGCACGCGACACACGTCTATTCACAGGTGTATATAATGACACAAAAAAACCCAAAAACCAAACAAACCTGTTAACACATGATCTTGTAAATCTGGATATTCATTATGCGACTAACAGGCTATGAAGCCATTGTTTACACTGCGTCTAACCTCTAGTAAACTTAAGATATATGTACGTTTCCGTTGTCAAAATCAAAAGTTTTGTTTAACGTTGACACGGTTACTAGTAATTGATTTCAAGCATTAAAGACAAGGAAACGGACAGTGCATTCATGGATCAATAAGTATGTATTACGTAAGTACATTTCTTTATTTACATATTGAGTGGTGATCAATGTTTTTAAATTATTTTATGTCGTTCCAAACAGGGAAAGAAAATGAGATACTTAAAAAAAGACCCTGATCAAAACTGAGAACAATTTCCAAATCTCGTTTCGGAAGGTAGTTTTGGCATATAAACTTTTCAGTTAAACTAGGATTGCACAGTTTAGTAAAACGGCATTTCTCGAGTTGTTTTCATCAGCAAATTCTAAAAGTTTGATTGTCTGAATAAACATGTTTAGTTCGCATGTATTTTGTATTCTAGTATATTTTATTAACAAATTGAAGAATGTAAATTGTTTCCATTTGAAGCTGTTGCAACACTTTGCTTTATCCCAAATTACCATTTTTGTATCGTACAGAAACGAATCGGAAAGGTCTTTAAAGATACTCGCAAACTCTCTCTCTCTCTCTCTCTCTCTCTCTCTCTCTCTCTCTCTCTCTCTCTCTCTAACAAACAAACAAACAAACTAACAAACAGACAAATTTGGGATTTTTATATACCCTGTCAGTGTAATAATGATAATTATGATAATAGGGATTTCATTTTATAGATATTTTATAGATATAGATCAATAAAAAACACATTTCTTTATTACTTATTGTTGTTTTGATCAATGTTCATTGTATGATGTAGATATTTTTTTAAGATGAACATAGAAAGAACTATTGATTTAAAGCCCGTGCAATCAACTGTTTCTGTAACGCATGTAAATATTTTAAAGAAAAAATAATATAAAGTTTATAAAAAGATTGGAATTTTCAACAATGAATGTTTACGAGTAACATATAAGCCATTGGAAATTATTTGCGTTGCAGAAAGCTATATCGTTAATTGTTCAAGATACAGTTTTCTAAAACTGTCCTGATGAGAAAATATGAAATTCATGTCTTAGAATTTGTTATTACCGTTTCAAAGATAGTATTAAAACAAAGGACAAGTATCACCCCTAAAGAGTTCTAGATATATACTAGCACTTTTAAGAATTACGTTTACTCAGAGTGAAAAAAATCCACTAATGATAATGGAAAACCATCTACTGTGTGACATAGACCTTTGATTGTAGTGTTATTTTTCACTTTCAATAAAGTAGGTCAATGACCTACTTTTTGAGCTGATGGCCATTGAATATTTTTTGAAATTTTAAGAAAAATCTCTAAATATTTTACACTATAATTGAGATTTTCGTAATTGTGAAAAAAAAATACTTAAGCTCTTTTAAAAACTAAGTACAGTTTATAAATCGCAGTGGCACTAAAAAGATACAAAGCATTAAGTTTTCATTGACAATTTTTATAAATATTTTAGTCCGAATTTCCTCTATCAGTTTTCAAAATCCTTCCCATTTTTGATCCAATTTAACAAAAAATGAATGATGATAATACTGAAACATTTATAGAATTAAACTAATTATATCAACATTATTCTGCGTTTTTGCATTTTTCAATATTTTTGTTTTGCAAGTCTGATCATCATCATTATCATAATTAATAAGTGAGATAAAACCAACAGAAAATATGCAAAATTATGTTGACTAACAAATAAAATCTTTACTTTGAATATTATGTCCCTGCCAAAATATTTCAGCGAAAAAACAAAATCTGAAAAATTTAGTCCGAATTTCCTCTGTTTTGCTCGAAGTCCTTTTTTGTTTGTGCTTAATTCCATAATATAGTTAATATACCGAATGTTATGTCAATAATAATTCATTTCATAAATACTTTTTGTGTTTATAACAAATTTTACTCATGACATTGAACCTTTTAACGATCCGAATTTGAGAACTCAAACCCGGAGTAAACAACTTCCTTTATAATATTACCCTAAATAAAGTAATAAAGTGTAGTTGAAGAATCTTTCAAAATTGTCTAAATGTCCAAGAATCAGAAAATAAGCTATACTTCTTTTTGCAATAAGTTTAATTACACCAGATTATCTTTTATTTTTACACCATTTTAGCGTTGTCATTGTTTTCATTGATTTTAACATCTTACAGGTCATTATATATCTCATTTGAAGCTAATAAGGTTTACTCTTTTACTAACAAAAACGTCAAATGAGACTAAATGGTTCTGACAGTATAGTTTTACACAAAGCGTGTTACTGCCCACGAGTGTTAATGGTCGTCCTACGACAACAATAGGTGTCTAAGTATGTCTCGTTAGTCGTAACCTTTCGCTCACCCTTTATAAAAGACAAATGTGATCAGACTTGCTGATCAAATCATTCGATTCTCGGGGATCGGCATGGTAAGTATGAATATGAATTTTGATGACAAGTAGTTTGCAATTAGTTTTTTTTTTCTTCATAATTTTATGTATGCTTTTATTATTTTTTTTTTTAAATCTTATAGATGTTGGCTTATAAACTGGAATAATTGAACAAAAAAGCGAGTTCAATTAGTTTTGGGTAAGATGATTTGGATTAAAGTCGCGAAATAAAAATCAAGGTCCATGAAGCATAAGCTGTTTTGTGGACATTTTAAGCAAAAACCAAATATGTGATCATGAATTCTATTGGTACCAAAACCAATACAATGAAAAACGTGTAGTACATGTATCTCTTTTAGTAAATATACTCGATTTGCTTTGTTGAGTGAGAAAAATCTCAAGTTATCTATTATCACTTACAAAGTCTGCAGAAAATATCTAAACTTATATAAAGTCAGTGTTTTAGGGTATATGTCATCATTTTTTTTAGTTTATTACGACATTACTTTTTACGCAAAAAATGCTATTCTTTCTTGTACCAAAGCATAACCAAAATAATAATTAAAAAACATGAACAAATACCCCAAGAAACAATTTATGTGGCCATTAATTGTCGGTAGGGAAAATGAGTTGAAATCTTGAAAATATATATATAAGTATAAATGTTCAGATATATTTTAAATCAAAATCATAGTTTCCATTTGGTTTTGTGTGACAACACTGTAAGAAAACAAAAGTGACATAAGTTATGAAATAAAAAATTTGCATGCACAGTTAATTTCTTTGAATAACGTGTAGTCTTCTTCCCATTAAAATCTTGAGTTCCTCGAAGTCGGTTCAGTGAGAAAATTGTTATCTTAACCCATATGCCTTATAAAGAATTTTGCATTATATGTATAAGGGCTTTGGAATAATGTACATAAAATGTCGTATTAGAAAAAAAAATCATTTCTGAAAATTTGTTGTTTTTTTTTCTTAATATACTAGTAGTCAATTGTGAATCAAGATATTATAAAAATAATGTATTTTTTATCATTTGAATATCAATTGCGTTATGGGGCACATTTACATTCATACATATACTACAAAAATACATTATAGAAAAATAAATTATAGGTTACAATAAACAAGAAAATGCTAGGCCTATCATAAAAAATTGCACTCCTATTGAAAGACAGATACCTTTACACTAAATTCTAATAAGACTTGGGCATTAGTTGTCATTTCTCCCTGCATGATTTGGATAACAGAAACGTCTTGAGGCAGAGGATCAAAATCAAAGAGCTAAAACATAACAACGTTTGCGTAATTGTACACAGACATAGTTTCGCAACCAAAATTGTAAATTGAAACATCGAATGAATTTCAAGTCCTATTTGAAAAAAAAAGCTGAAATGTAAAGTAAAATTCAAAACTATATTTTATCTTTACGTCGCAGTTAGGCCTAAGAAAAAAATGTGTGTTTATGGTAACACTGATGAAAAAATTAGGTTAGTTAGGTAGGGATTTGTTTTATTTTATCATATTTTTTTCTACATGAGGGCACAAATACAAATATAAAACCCTAAGAATGTTTGTTTGTTTCATATTTAAAAACCGGTTATTAATGGAAATAATATGAAAATCACAGTCGGATAAAAACAGACATATAAAAAGGGTAGGATCGGGGCATTTTTGTAGGTTAGGCCGGGTTACCCTAAACACACAATATTTTTTAGGCCTTATCAAAATATGCGTATTAGTTTACATCCTTTTTAATATGCGACGGTGATCTTTCAAGGGAACTTCCCGAATAAATGAATTTAATGAAATTAATTTATAAAAAACATTCAGAAAATCACACTTTAAAGACGGGTATGAATAAAGTTACAATAAACTGAGGAAACTATTATCATAAAAAAATCTATTAGTAGTAATACTAATTTTGAAACGGATTCTTGTAAGACTTGGGTATTTGTTGAAAACAAGTAGCTGAAAGCATTAGTAAAACTGGGCAAAAACCACGAATACAGTTTGAAAGTGTATTTCAGGCGCTGCAGTTGGTACTATCCCTCTCGTGGTGGACCATCTGTGTGGGCTTTAATTTACCAAATGGGGACTTCTCCACCTTATTCCGCTCTGAAGTACTACCGTCTGATGAACTTGTGGCAGGAGCATTAAATATAACATCAACAATCAGTAACCTAACAGCAAGGAGCATGCTGGCCGACTATCTGACCGTCTGTCCAGGACAAGATATGTGCAACGGGAAAAGTTTTAAAATGAATTACACGTTTGGTGGTTCTTTTAGTCCTGCATGTTCGACCTGCAACTGTGACGACTCTTGCGCTAGGAAAAAGAACTGTTGTCCTTCCAAATATATTGACATGAACAGCGGAGGGAAGACGAGCACGCCTTTAGCATGTCTCAAACCATTATGGAATCCGTCGTCTGCTATCCTCTTCCGTGCATATAGAGCATCGTATTGGATGATAGAGACGTGTCCAAATGGCGAAAGCTGTGTGCCACCGCTGTCCAAAGCCGAGATAAGGAACATTACGCTTTCTCTCCCGATCACTTCTCTCAGAACAAACGAAACCTACAGAAACATACGCTGCGCACTGTGTCACTCTGAAAACTTGACGGATTTGGTATTCTGGAACCATGACCAGATTATTTGCACTTCGAGGTCCGACTTGCTGTCAAAGATAACCAGTAGAGAATTTTTGCGATTGGTTTTCAACCCCTTCCCATCATGTAACTTCCTGTTTTATCCACCTGCCTCGCTAAAAGAAATTGTTTCTAGATGTATCGAAGTTGATAAAAATGATTGTATTCAAGCGGACATCTTGCCAGCAGATAGAGCTTACCTTGTGGATGCCTGTGCTGCATATGATTTGCCATACTTTTCGTGTAAGACAGGTCACGTATATAAAAATGTTTACTGTTACCTATGTATCGTTCCAAAAGTATATGATGTTCCTATTGCCTGCCCAAACAATAACCATTTACTTCATATGGGGGCGGACAAACTGCCAAATTTCTCTGCTCTTCTGAATTTGGAAAAAGAGATCGCTGTAGGAACTCAAACGGTAACTCGAGATGAAATGTGTACAGATGGCGAATTATACGACACCTTTCTGGTAGGCATACGAATTTTATCCTTTTCCGGATCCTTGAAATGAATTCAATGAAATTTACGCATACTATGTAACGATTTATATACATAAATGTTGTAAAACCCCAATTCTAGCATACATAAATTGGTAGGACCTACAATAAACGGTTAAATATCACAGGAATCGAGTATTTGATTTAAAATACATGCAAAAACATTGGTACAAATTTCTTTATCACTTTATAATTTCATTTGTATTCGAAATTTGATAACAAAATTACAGAAACACAACATTGTTTCGAAATTAATTGGAACGCACAGTTTTCAACATTAACTACTAATAAATAGATTAACCCCTCTCCACAATATTTGAGAGTAGTTTTGTTTCAATTATATATAAAGTAAAGAGCGCAAATGAAGTACTTGCAAAGTCAAATTCCCTCTTTCTTTTGAAGGGCAAGTGCTTAAAGCTGACCTGTGAAGACGAGTACATCTTGGAAGATAATACTGTTTGCAAGCCCATGTACCCAATAATGGGAGAAAACAACTACGAACTCAACATGATGTTCTATCCCACAGAATCTGCTGCGTTAGAGATGGACATAAAAAACTCATTAAGTGACTTTCTACAGGGTGTCCTTGCTGAAAATAACATTTCCAAGTACCTATGTAGACTAACAGTTCTGAGTCCCCGTGATGAACAAGGCAGCATTCCCTTTGGTAAAACAGACGTTATTTATCTCGGGGTGGCCATCGAGCTATCAGTGAACCATCCACATAACATTGACAACTTCATAAAAGATTTGATAAAAATAGTTACTTTTGAAAATGAAATCGAACTCTCCGATAGATTATCTAACCATAGAATAAATGTCACCGGGTTTATTATTGGCCAACGCTTTCATTTGTATGAGGATAATGTTAATGCATATAAAGATCGCCATTACATCCACCCTATTACATTTGAAACGCTACACGGTAAACTATTCGACATGGCTAGTCAGGCAAATGATATCAGACAATATAGATGTGTCCAGGACAAAATCCACATTGTGGTCGTGGCCGACTGGTATCGTTGTCCAAAAGTTAACATAGAGACGGCTGCTGCAAGACTAGAGTTTTCAAATTTCACTCTGTGTCTCGCAGATAATCAAAACTGTATTCCGTCAAGATACTTCAAGCAATTTTTAAATAATCAAAAGTTTCAAGTTTGTCTTGACTGGTATCGATTTCCTCTTACAACCCAAGCCCTATCCAAAACAATTGATGATTCGGTAGATAAATATCTCTCACTCGCTTGTTTGTCTTTTTCTTCTTGTGGGGCTGCTTTGACAATTGTATCTTTTGTTTCGAAAAAATCTCGCATTACAACCTCAGGAACAAAAATCATAATTCTTTCAGTTTTGCTGATACTTGCAAATACAGTATACACCTTTTCGAAGTGCTTTCTTTGGAGCAAAGAATTGTGTGTTACTGTTGGCATGTTAGTACACTTTCTCTGGCTGTCTGTTCTATTTTGGATGACTCTGTCTACCTTCCAAATTTTTCAAACGTTTACGACTTTGAGAGTTGCAGGCTTTGGAAGGAACGCACGGGTGTTGTTCCTTTTGTTGCCCAACGCGTTCCTCTCCATACTTCCGGTAGGAATCAATGTCATTCTAAGCTATAGTTCCAGTCAAGGTGAGAGTTACGGGTATTCTCTCAGTACATGTTATATCGCGGAATCTAGTATGGTTCTATACACCTTTGCTCTACCTGTTGGCATTGCTGTGTGTCTCAACATGTTTATGTTTTCGGTCACGGTCAGTAGAATTCGAGAGAAGGACGAGGTACGCAAGTCAACTGATCGTAAGAACATTGGCGCCTTTTTTCGGTTATCAACGCTAACTGGAGTGTCATGGCTGTTTGGATTTCTGGCTTTGTTCACCAAGCTTCACCTGTTCTCCGTTTTGCACACCTTATTTACTGCAGGTCAGGGCGTGTTTCTGTATTTGGCATTTGGGCTCAAATTCGGGTGTTGTTCTTCTGAGAGAGAAAAAAGCAGCACGGGTAAAAGTAAGAGTTCAATTGTTACATCACATAAAGAAATATAGATGGGACAATCGCCTTCCCATGCCTTTCGGTGTTTTAAAATCTTAAGTTTAGTTTGTTTTTATATCCATCAAAATCATAAGTTTGCTGTTGTCTTGATGTTGTATTGGCCAATTTACATAAATTTTTTTTTTATCAAAGATTTAAATTGAATTAACGGGGTTTCATTTTATTGAAAATCGCGAAAAAGTATTATATAGCGGTAGAATTGGATCCTTCAATTTTTTTTATGTTTTCTGATCTGAAAAGTGATTTCATTAATCTAAATTATAGTCCTATACTCGACACAATGAGAATTCAAACATGAAATACTTGTTTGTTTTATAAATCATAAAAAAAATCCTAGCAATGTGTAGATATTAGAAAAATTGTTGTTTTAATTTGTTACTTTTTGACAAAATAATCATTTTAGAAATGAAAGACATTTGTATTTTAGGAAAGGGGGATATTGGCTTGTCTTATACTAAAATGCTGGTTATTTTTTAGCTTATATAGGAACTCTACAGTCCCCAAAAATAAAATCTTAATGCAAATAATCCAACAAAATTGACAACAAGCTTCCCAACCGCTTTCCAGTACATGTACTTTCAATACTTTTATTAGAATAATGTAGTTGTCTTTTTAAAGACAATTTAAATAAGGGAGTTTTAAACTGAAACCTTTCTATACATATGTAAAATCACTGCCAAATTTGATCATATTATAATGATGTTGAAGTTTTTAAATATTTTTCAACCCCCATTGCGGCCCCACCCTTCCCCTGGAGATCATGGTTTGAACAAACTTAATTCTACCCTAACTGAAGATGCTTCCACACAAGTTTCAGCTTTTTAAAGACTTTTCTCTATATATTCCATTGTAAAAATTTAAACCCCATTGTGGCCCCACCCTAACCCTGGGGATCATGATTTTCACAACTTTGAATCAACACTACCTGAGGATGCTTCCATACAAGTTTCAGCTTTCCTGACTGATTGGTTTCTGAGAAGAAGATTTTTAAAGATTAACTCTATATATTCCTATGTAAAAATTCGACGCCCATTTTGGCCCCACCCTACCCCGGAGTCATGATTTTCACAACTTTGAATACACAGTACCTGGGGATGCTGCCACATAAGTTTCAGCTTTCCTTGCCAAACGGTTCTTGAGAGGAAGATTTTTGAAATTTTTTGAATAATTCTTAATTATCTCCCCTTGAAAAAGGGCGTGGTCCCTTATTTTGAGTCCCCTTTGCCTAAGTGTGCTTTGTGTCAAGTTTAGTTGAAATTGGCTTAGTGGTTTTGGAGAAATTGAAAATGTGAAAAGTTTACAGACAGACGGACGACAGATAAAATGAGATTAGAAAAGCTCACTTGAGCTTTCAGCTCAGGTGAGCTAAAAACAGTCAACATGTTTTTCTTGTGTTAATTTTATGTTACGTGCATATGTAGTGTTTGTAGAATAAACTTGCATCTGTTAAATCTTCTTTTTTATTTACTGTTGCCTATAAACACTTCTGGTGAACTAATGCTATTTCACAAGTCAAAAAACAAAATTTACAATTTGCCAATCTAGAGATATAAGTAAACTTTTAACCTAACCAAATAATATAAATACAGACTGTGTACTATAGATAGAGTCAAACCTTCTAATCTTTAATACCATGAGACCATCAAACAAGAGGACCATGGGCCACATCGCTTACCTGAGCAACAATAGCCATAATGAAATCAGATTTATGGAGTCGTATACAAAATATCTGGGCTATGTAGTAGAATAAAGATATAAAAAGATTTTCAAATTTTTCTTCAGATATTATAATGTTGATTATTGAGCCACTTTTAAACTTCAAATTTGCACTACCTAAGGATGCTTCCACATACTTTCAGCTTTCCCGGCTCATTGGTTTCTGAGAATATTTTTAAAAATTTACTCTATAAATTCCGATGTAAAAATTCGACCCCCCCCCCATTGTGGTCCCAAGCTACCCCCGGGGGTCATGATTTTCACAACTTTTAATCGCCTGAAGATGTTTCCACATAAGTTTCAGCTTTCCTGGCTGATTGGTTTCTGAAAAGAATTTTAAAGATTTACTCTATATATTCCTGTGTAAAAATTTGACCCCCCCCCCCCTTGTGGCCCCACCCTACCCCGGGTGTCATGATTTTCAAAACTTTGAATCTATACTACCTGTGGATTTCTTTCACACAAGTTTCAGCTTCAAAAAGCTTTAAAAATTCAGCCCCCCATTGTGGCCCCACCTTACCCCCGGGGTCATGATTTTTACAACTTTGAATCCACACTACCTGAGAATGCTTCCACATAAGTTTCAACTTTCCTGTCTAAATGGTTCTTTTAAGAAAAAAAAAGAAGGTTTTTGAAAACGTCTTAAAACTTTTCAATAATTTCTAATTATCTCCCTTTGTAAAAGGGCGTGGTTCTTAATTTTCATAACTTTGAATCCTCTTTGCCTAAGGGTGCTTTGTGCCAAGTTTGAAATTGGTCCAGTGGTTCTGGAGAAGATGTATAAAATGTGAAAAGTTTACGGACAGACTGTCAGACAGACAGACGGACGACAGACAAAATGTGATCAGAAAAGCTCAATTGAGCTTTCAGCTCAGGTGAGCTAAAAACCTTCGAGATATCAGAGGATTAGAAATACAGGTATCGAGGTATAAATACTTAAATTATATGTTTGTCATCCTCCCAAGTCAAGGATTTCTGAACCGCACCTCTCCTCACAAACTCATGGGTTTGTGAGAAGAGGTCCGGATAAGAAACCCTCGACTTGGAAAGATGGGAGAGGTGCGGATCAGACTTGGCTTGGGAAGATGAAGTTTTGTGGACTTAAAAATCCCTTCAACGTGTGTTTGCTGCAGTATGATGCAGTTTCCTATACTTAGTAGCTATGATAATTCTATTTTATTTTCCGATGATGCCCAAATTCATAATAATAATATTAACTAGAGGTACTGTGAGCAAGCTCACAATTCTTGCTCACAATTGATACCCCCCGCTAAGAAAAATCATAACTCAAGTATTTTTTCTACTATAGAAAATAATGGATGCTATCTATTTCACCGTCCATGTTCAACAAATAACAACTGCTCTATTTTTTAAAACTGTTAATGCTAATATGAGTAAACAAACCAATTTCTATTCTTTGAATTCCATTTTATTTCATCTTAACTGTAAATGCATGAAGACATTTGCATCCATATGTTAACAAACATGACTGGAATCAAACGATAATCCACATGTCAAGCAGCCATTAAACATTTTGAAATTTTGGTATACCGAGCCCGATTTTTTTGGAAAAAACAATTTTCCACACTTTTTTTTCAAAAAAAAAAAATACATCGGGGCAGACCATATTCAGAGAGGCGGGCAGGGATGAGAATCTTAAAAATAATTTTACGTGGCCTGACACAAACAAGCTCTGTGTCAAATTTTAGCTTCTAATCATTTCCATTAATGCAAGAAAAGACACAGACAGGAATTAAGCATTTTTAAAACAACGACCTTGAACTTGCCCAAAATACCTTGGGTCAAGGTCATGATACACCCTAAGATTATAAGCAATCTTTGTGTGAAATAAGAACTTCCAATGTTTCTCCATAAGAAAGATATGGACCAGACACGAATTTTGCACTTTTCCTGCCAGTGACCTTGACCTCGCCCGAATGAATTTAAGTCAAGGTCATGACACACCCTTACGTCATAAGCAATCTGTGTGTGAAGTAAGAATTTCCAATGTTGCACCATAAGAAAGATTAGACTGGACATGATTGCACAGACAGACGGACAGACAGACAGACGGACGGACGGACGGACGGACAGGGTGATTCCTATATACCCCCCAAACTTTGTTTGCGGGGGGTATAATAATAATAATATTCATTTCCTTTCTTGATCCAAAAGAAATTAAAATTTAACAATTTTCTCATGGAAATATACCCCGCCCCCTGATATATTATTTTGGTGTAATTTCATCCATCATAGTAAATTTCGTCATTAGCGGTGGGAGGTTGTTCGTTCGATCTTCGGCAACGACAGACTAAAGTAACACCAGTTCCTTCTTGTTATAAGAAATGATAGGTTAATACGGTTCTAAACCTATGCACGCGATTAAGAAAAATCACATCCATCTATATATACATAACCCTGGGTCTATTTCGTTGGGGGGAGAGGGTTGGGTTCTGTCCTCAAGCATTCGTGTCCTCCTTGACTAAAAAGCAGCACTGCAACGTCATGAAAACTTTTCATGGATACTCAGTTGTCATTGGGGAATAGGACCCCATCCATCTCGATACAAAACAAATCAATTGATACAAATTTCATATCAAAATATTGTACATTTTTTTTTCATAAATTATCAGAAATCAAAATCCTTGCAATATGCACCCCTCTGATAAATGTACAATTGATCTGCAAAAGAACAACTTCCTATCTTGAAAACTGTAGGAGATATCCGTTCAATAGGGGTACCCTATATATGCAATATTTTGCTACCAAATGACAAAGTTCAACAGCTGATTTCCCATATATTATCAGAAATCAAAATCCTAGCAATATGCACACCACTGATATATGTACAATTGATATGCAAAAGAACAACTCCTATCTTGAAAACTGTTTGAGGAGTTATCCGTACAATAAGGGTACCCTTTTGGCAGCTGCCCGCTATTTTCACCATTTCAATAACCAGATTTTTCCTTTGGAAAACCTAGTTAAAAAATGATACCTTAGATTTAGGCACCTACTACAGATATATTAACATCCCCCAGCTTCCGAATCCAAGCACGTCAAGTGCGTAAGTATGATTAGTATCACAAGATGCATTATCCATTGAAGTTTGGTGAAGACTGGACCAGTAATAACAAGATCTGGTCCTCCAAAGTTTGTACATGAATACAGGTATATATTACGTCATCTATGATTTTGAGAGATGACATGCTTTCAAGATATGTCCAGCAGAAAACAAGCAAAACTAGTATTTTGTAGTAATTATTTATTAAGTATAAAAATGTTGTTGGTAGAGAAAATGGTTTGAAGAACAACACCAGTTTCCAGACATCTAAAGACAACACCTAAAAGTTGTCAAAACTGTTTAAATTGCAGAGAATTGTAAAACACAATTAAAGATTCAACATCAAAGGTATTACTGTTAAATGGCAAAGAACCATTTTTCTTGTTGTGAGCAATCTGCTGCACAACTGCAATATCCAGAGAGTACACTAATAAATGTAAGTTTGAATGGAAAACACATTCCCTAATTAAGAATTTAAAATTTGATAACATGAAAATTTAGTTACAACAAACTGCAGATATACAACATACTATCATTCTCTTTCTTTCTGTGCATATACCGGGAATATGACAATACTAAAAAAATAAATAATTAAAAAAAAAATCCTTTCACTCAGTCAATTCTAGTAAAATACTTTAACAAACTTGATGCAATTCTTAATTCCAAGAATACCCATCTTATTAAGGATGCTAATTTTCCTTTATAATATATAATTTTCAAATATCTGGTTCTCATTTAATTTTCATGTTTAAAGTACCCAGTATATAGCACATTTCAGTAATTTGCTGTTTTCTTCTAAATTTAAACACTTTGAGAACCAGAAACTAGGGAAAAGTTCTAAATGGAGTGATGCACATCAAATAGGGGTAAAGTATCCACTGTTAAAGGTGATATAACGGAGGAATAACAACTGAAGTTTAGCGCCAAAAAGGCTAAGAACAAGTCTACAATATATTAATAACAAGTTACATTAGTAAGATGCAACAAGGTCACTCATCACAAGAACACAAATTGCACTGTGAGCTAAGACAGCCTCTACTATGAGCCCTGAATAAGGTTTCATCATTAGTATATTGAAAATCGGAATGACATTCATAATAATGAAAAAATATCGGCAAAATACACTTCTGTTCATTGCTTTAACATAGCATTACATGGGAAAAAAAATGTAAGAAGGGGAAAGGGGGAGGGGATTTCAAAACATCAACAACAAACCAGAATGAAAACTCTCAAGACATACTCATGTATCTTTCTGAATTCTGGAAGTTATGTACAATAAAAGAGCCTGCCATGACATTTCATGGCTGACACAAAGCTATTCCTAATATTTTTTTTTTCCAGCTGCAAGTTCTTTCTTTGGAGGGTCTTGTTGTTCATTCTTACAATGTTATGGATCCAACTTGATCAGCTGGATTTATAATTACCAACCACACAACACAGATGTACCGGTTGTTATTATACACAATATAACAAGTTTATTGACTAGAAGCAACTGTGACTGCTGATGTTAATTGAAAATAGAATTTTACAACACATGCTATATGCAAACCTTATAAAGAAAATAAAATTACATTACCCTCACAAACAAAAATGTTCAAAATTCAAATTTTTATCATGATCTTTAACATTAATTTAACAAAGAATTTTTCCTTCTATTGCATATTTCTAGGCAGTCAAAATAATGATTTTGTTTTTTTAATCAATACATGCAATATCATTTGTATCACATATTAAAGTCATTAACGCATCAAATAGTTGTGAAATTATAAGCCCATTGGAAGTAGATAATCTTTTAACAGCTGAGTCATCCTTGTCTACTTAAGGTGTCGGGATAGTTGTGGCCACCAAATGGCAGACCACTTTACAATATACTATTACAGAACTGGAAAAAAATTGGATTTCTCTCTCACTTCTTTTAGAGCACTACAGTCAAAGCTTATGACCAAAAATGTCAATAGTATCAGACACAAAAGCTACATTCATGTGGAATAGGGGAAAATAATAATTTAATGGGACTAGTATATTAGGTACAAGAACATTGGGGAATTTATTTTTTTTTTTGTTGTTGTTGAGAAAACACACCATTTAAAAATTTGACACTTATATGTATATAATATATAAGTACAGATCAACGCCAGAATGTAAACAAACATGAACAATCCATACAGTAAAAGCATCTCCCTATTAACCTAAGGGGTGCTTTATATAGAGAGTATAACACATATCATCAATTGCATTTGTTCATTCAGCACAGATCTTTTGAATTGATTCCTATTCCATGTGTAATAGTAACAGTTTTTCATCAAACTCCTCATTTTCTGCAGCGTGTTGCTGTTGTGATTTTATACATATCCTGCATCACAAATAGTGAAGTCTTCAAGTAAGTTTTCCTAAAGTGTGTTCAAAGCTGTGTAATGCACAACTTCTGATCATGCCCAATGCACTGACTTTCACTTAAACACTGTCTTTCTAAAATCCTGTTTGTTGGTGCAGGTCAATTTCATTACATTTCCTTCTGAAAGCTGTGCTGCCTTCTATGTCCATTGACATTTCGAATGCAACCAGGTCATCGTCTGCACACACTAAAGAATCAGCTGGCCTTGCTGAAAAAACACTTCAATTTCTACACTATCAATGACTAGAATGAAAACAACTCTTGCACTATCGCTGAGAAATATCCAAAGCCTGTCCTTTAAGTATACTCATTAACAGATAAAGATGAGTGAGCAAATGCATAAACTCTGTAGAAATCCGGCAAAGTGAATTATCAGCAGAATATTACGAAATGGAAAATCATGAGAACTGGTAGCATGCTAGATAAAATTCTTTTTTCCTTCCGCTGTTGTTGGACAGCCGAAAATGACAAAACAAGTAAGACTGCACATGACCAGTGAGTGTTAGGTGTGCAGTCCCATATATTGCCTATGAGGAGACCAGCTCATCATCTCTCGTTTTTCCTTATCTTGTGGAATTGTTTAGAGCATCTTTCTGCGGAGGCCTTCTTTCATTCATCTTGTCCAAGCATTTCGCTTCCTCAAACCCACTGATTTTATGAGTTGGTGAAAATCCACTCAATGCTACAAAGAAACAATAAACCAGAAAATATTAAATCAAGTTTTCAGAAAACATCAATATCAAGAGTAATAGAAACTGACAACTAAATGATGAAACATTATTAAATTTTAACCTGCAGGGGATTCAATGTCAATTGTGAAGAACTGGCCTGGGGGCACTAGAATTTAGTTAAGCTTATTAAATTTGATCCCAATCTAACTTTTCCACTATATATTCCTTTTGTTACAGTGAGGCCGAGATCAAAAGTGAGTTACTGGGTATTGTGTTAAGAACAATCCATGAAATGCACCCCAAAAGGTCAAGGTCATATAACAATGAAGTGGAAAGCCTTACACAGTGCATGTAAAAATCATTCAGATCTTACTAGAGCTTTTAAATGACCATTTTTAGCATGTAACTAAAAACTATTTTCATTAATTACACCCTACTTATCAAATGGAAATAAAAGTATTGAAATTTTTCTAAAATTGATTTGAATTGTATTACCTGTTGACAGCGTTTCTTTTCCACCAGACAAGGCCCCAAGAGGGAGGAGTCCATTGGGGGTCAGGCCCTTCAACTGCAGGACACTCTCACTTTCCTCTCTGAAATATGTCCACAGAAATTCTCAACATCTTATATATGATGAATTTGAAAGCAAACATATGCAGGCCTTCTGGGATGCAACTGAGTTTACAAAAATGTCCTGTAATACATGTGTTTAGACCCAATTTTTTTTATCTTCACCAAAGGATCCTTATTCTAGAACTTTGCAAATATTTTTTAAATTTCCTCATGTTTTTTACAATATGCTTTTCAAGATAAGACTATTAATGGATGAAAAAGATGTGCAGTCAAGTAATTAACTTAAAACCATTTCTGCAGAAATACAACCTCTTTTATATGTGGAAGGTGTTAGAATGTTACTTATTATTCCCTTGTTCAGCTCATTATGCTGTGGATATTGGCCATGTAATCAGTTTTTGAATTTACACTGACTTTGCAGTGCGTTTTTGCAGAAACATGATTAAAACACAAGATAAATGCAAATTATCATTTTTGATGGTGACTTTTATCCAACTTGTGTGTTTTCTCTCTCCTAGCCTTGCATTTATCTCATCTTTAAAGCAATATATCTTATTTAAATTAAAAGAGAGGCGGAGAAAGTACAATAAATTCCGATATTTTTAAAATGTTATTATATTGGAAGAGATGAGCTATAGCAGAGTGGGTGACAAACATGTCATGTGTTTAAGGTTAGGTAATAATGGACAATATTAATTTTTATTTTGGTTCATGCAAATTAGGCAGATTACACATAAAAAATGACATCATACCATTTGATATCTTTAATACCTTCACCAACTTGCTCATTGTTTTAAATCAATATAACACTTATTTTGCATGATTTTATATCTAGCTATAATGGCCTTCAGTCCATTTCATTTACAACAACAGTGCAAATTGCTGTGATTCAAATCAAGCAAGTATTGTTAAAGATATAATTTGAAACAGTCAAATGCAGAAAGCAAACACATGTAACTGTTGCTTAATAAGTGGCAACTGCAGTGGGCAGGTGAGCTCAATATTTAAACTGGTAAAGGATTAATGAAAAGCACTTGTTTGTTTACAAAGACAGAGAGTGGCAGAGGAAGCCAGATTTCCCTTTCATGGACATAGACTGGATTGTCTGGCCTGGTCACGTACCTCAGAACAGTGAAGACACGTGCCATTTTCCCTATGGCCCGGATTTTGTTCCTTATCACTTCTTTCCTGGCTGCCACTGCACCATCTGTAACAAAAGCAAACACACACTCATGAACAAACCCAGCCAAACAGAACAGCACACGTGACCTACCTGAGCACAGTGAACACCCGAGCCATTTTTCCAATGGCTCGAATTTTGTTACGGATCACCTCTTTCCTGGCGGCTATAGTACCTCCTGGAAAATCATGGCAATCATAAAACTTCACCAGTGGAAAATGTTTTATTATTCAGAAGAAAATTAATTTTACCAATAAAATCAAATATTTTATGTCTCTCATTAACTTATATATAGGAAAGAAAACAGATGGGAATAAGAAAAAAAAGCTATCTTGTAGAAAATATCTTTAGACATTTGTCTCTATTTGACTCAACTACACTCCTCAAAATATAGAGGCAGACAGCCTGCATTAAAATTAATCTTTAGGAGTGGCAAAAACACACCATTATAGTTAAACATTTCAAAGGGTGGTTCCAAGTATGTGCAGAAAAATGTGTTATGTTGTAGGTAAGAAGAAGTGTAAATGAAACAGGAAAGTATAAGGGGGAGACTTTGTTAACTATAAAGGGGATGGATGACTTGAAAAAAAATTTCTCACGGTAAAAACATTTTACTTTAAAAATGATATCACCTAGAATCAGACATATTGATTAATACTTATTAGCACAATCTTGTTAGAAACATCTGGCTGAAACTTTCTAAACTGTGTATAGAAAACTAGCCTCATTTCATATTCAAATTTCCTATTTCAATAGTGAAAACTTATTGTAAATGATTTTGATTAAAAAGAAAGGTTTGCAATGTTAATAAAATTTTGGATATATATGGCAAGATATTCTCCCATAGATATACATACAGATTATATACTGCGCAACAATTCATCTTTAAGCCAAGTAGTGCACTTACAGTGTCAGAGCAATGTTAATGACCACAATGGACCATTTTTAGACACTTACGCTCTACGTCTAATACACAAGAATTAGAACTGCAAATAGTGTTTTTAGTGTCTTTAAACATTATTTTAACAGATAAGCAAAACAATGACCGCAGACACATGTATAAATGAGCTCTTCTCCGATCACATCACTGAGCAACCTTGAAGCACATACGTTAGATCAGTTACTGAAAATGCCTGTCACTTGTTTGTGCAGAGCAATTATATGGTGTAAGTTAAACCAAAGAGCAACACAAGTCGGTTCTCTGAATATAGTCTTATATGTTTTGTAGTAAGCACAACAAATTTTTCCTTTGATGCTCCACCTCTATTTAGTGTGAAGACAATAACTTTGAAATTTGTTGTTATAATTTATCGCTTAAAAACTAGCATGCCAAAATGGAAATAGATATCTTGCTGTTTGAGTAAAGGCATGTTAAATAACCTGCATCACAGATACTTGCTATTAAAAAAAACCTTGGAAAATATAAATGGTGTTTATCCATAGCACAGCAAAGATATGTTGATCCATTTTTGCAAAGCATGATAGCTTCATATAAAGGATAGAAAAAACAAATCGCTTGGAGGTCTGGACTGAAAAGTCATTTGGGGGCACAGAGCCTTTGGGGGGATGGAGCACCTTAGTGGACCAACCAGGCAATGATACAGAGATGCTGATCATGCTGGAGACACTTACTTGCCTCTTTATCCTGGTCTTTAGGGTCAACTAGAATGTTACATAAATCTATTATTGAAAAACCAGTGGGCCATATCTGGATGACTTCAATATAATTAGGGTTCCAAGCAATCAAGCAAAAACTACAAGCAGTATTTTGCATCTAGCTTCGGTACAGGATTACATATGGTTGCCAACAGCATCAAATGCATGGTTAATATGTACACAAGGCACAAAGCTTTAACCACGCAGTCTGCAATGTCCGACTTACCATTACGTGGTCCTACAGTAAACACATGCAAAGGATATCATGGGAACCAACAAAACAGCATAACACACTTAGAACCTTAGTCAGACCAGCATATGTGTTAACCATGCATCTTTTCAGCTTTGTTCCATTTTACCCCAAATTGACATGCTGGTCTGACAGAAGTTGCAGATTGAATTTTGATATTTTTTAAGAAAAGGAAAAGTCATCATCTATGCATTTGTATTTAGTGATACATGTATCACATTTCATAATCAATAGCTTTCAGTGATAATAGTATGTTTAAATTTTCCATTAATTAAATAAAAGCAATTATGAGCATGATAAGAAAATAAAAATTAAATTCATACAATCTGCAACTTCATTGAAAAAACTACATCAAATATTTAACAGAAATTACAGCCAATATTCACTTCATGGTACAAGTAAACATTGCTTTCATAAATTCTTTATAAAAACATACTTAGAGAATTCCTTTTGAGAGAATTATTAAAAATCAGTTCAAAACTGATTCTGAAAAAAAACCCTAAAATTTCCCACTTTTATCTTTAACATTTCATAATGCCAACTCCTAACTTCTACATGCTTTCCCATACCACTGTAAAGAGAAGATTTTTGAATGAAATATACTGCTAATCATTTGAGTATTAAAACCAAAGACAAAGTGAAGTGGACCTAATGCAGATTAAATTGAATTCCTTATTGAAAGTACCCATCACCTAAGCTTGGACTTGTTTGTACAATGAAGCAGATTATAGTAATGTATACCATGCAACATGGATGCATCTGTACAATCAAAAATACTTTCAAGTAAAGTGAATCATGTTTAAATATATTTGTAAGCCTAGCCCTTAATTTGATGCTATAATTTTTAAATATTCAAAGTGCCTATACTATGGAAGCTTGTGCTTCAGAGATCAAGCCATGCCGCGTCTGTGTTAAGCAATTAAAACTCATGTATACATATATATTCACAAAGTGGCACAACAAAAATAATCAAAAGTTTTCAAAAGAATGAAAAAGTGATTCAAGTTTCAATATTCATCCCTTCCCCTTTAAAGTTTAATAACAGAAAAACAACAATGTTAAGAAAATGCAGCATTAATAAGAATTATTTGTGTCAAAAGAAAACTAGGTAGTAAGATGTTTGGGTCAAACTTCCAATCATCTGGGTTTCAGATAAATGAAATGTTTAAAGTAAGATAAACAAAAACATATAGTGACTTCAAATCCAACCGAACAATGTCACTTCAGTTATCAAAGACTAATGTATCAAATAAACAGTACAATTTGGTCTATGAAGTGCAGCTAACATTTCCCAAAGTATGCAACAACACAAGGATAGATCTACACAATACACAATGTTTACTCATCCGAGTTTTAACTGTCTTCTGACTACATAAATTGCACTGTTATAAGTAGATTTACCTTCATCGGATCCTATTTGTGTGAAAAACATAACATCATTAATAACCCTATGGCAGTATGAATACAATTTTATTACCACATTCCCTATCACATCCTTTAATTCTTCTGACTGCACTTATTATTGCAAGAGAACAGTTTCTAATATTATCTCCCTTTAAGAAGATTTATGGCAAAAAAAGAATTTAACATGATAAAAATAATAATAATTAAAATTCAGAATCCCCCCTTCCCCCTAAAAGAGAGTTTTGTTTATCAGATTTCCCAGTTCTTTCCCCACATAGATTATTCAAAGTGTAAGTTAAAAGAGTTATAATAATCTTTCAAAGTATGCTTTAAGTTCCATGTAAGGCACATAAAAACTGCAATTATCATTCATCATTCCATAAAAATATTCCAAACACACACACATTCCAAAGTCACTGCTGTATGATAATTACATCATTTGCCCCAAAATATTTATCAATGACAAAGATACAAGAATAAAAATGGTACCTTCAAATGTGTCATCTTCATCTCGGATCAACTCATCATCAGAACAGATGCTGAGCACATTCACTAGCATTTCCGTAACTAAAAAATAAACAATTTTACTGCACATCAGTGTCGATTTTTTACTTCAATCATGCACAATAAAGCATATTGATTTCAACTATCCTTTTTATGTCTTGGAACTTCCATTTGAGAAAGCAAATAATATTGCGTGGAGTTCATTTTTGTTTTCAACTTCAGATCGTGGCTAAATCTTACTTTTGATAATTTGACTTTTCTTGTATGCAGATCTAATATTTAAATTATGACCGTTTTATATCAATTGAAAAAAATTTAATCGTTCAAGTGCAGTATTTCACACATAAATCTTTACTTTTTAAAATTTTCTAGCTTTTGATGCATACTGTAAACCAACTTTTATTCGCGACAACTTTATTTCACGATTTATTTCTGATAAACTAATGTTCGCAAAAATTTCTCACAGTATCTAGAAAAAAACATTTAAAAAGAAAGACCTTTCTCTCCAACAAATGGTAGGGACCAAGTGAAAACATCGATGAAGTTTGGCAACCAGTATGGGTGTGGTGAACAGTTGAACTGTCGGATATTCATCACATTGTTCTCATACTTTAATATGGCAGCTGAAAAATCAAAAAAAATTTTAATCTCTTTTAAGGTGGTTGAATTTAGTTTTTATTGTGCATGCTTTTGCACATTATAATAAAATACAATGTATTTATACCTTTTAAGAAATTGGTTCGATACTCATTATGAAATTGAACACAATAAACCAAATGCAGATAAAAATTTTACTTTTTAAAACAATTTTTCCGTTGTTGGGTAGGCAAATGTTGCCATTGTGGTTTTATGATGTTATAACAAAATGAAGCTTTGTAGGACTACATTATAAGAAACAACATAAGGCCACACCAATATAATTTCTTGTTCGTCGGACCCCGCGTGCTCGTATTTAAATAAAACTGTACAAATAATGTTATTAATTTCCCGCACCCATCAAATTCTGCGCTGTTTTCTCTTCTATTTCTGCTCTTTTTTCGTATTTTAAATAGTTTTAATTTATAAATCAGAAACAAGTGAAAAATATAATCGTCCGCACAAATTTATATATGTTCCGCCTAAAAATTTTGCCTACAAAAAAAAATAATTTAATTTTTTAATCGCTCGCGCACTCGTACTTTTTTTCATTGGATGTCCGACGAACAAGAAATTTTATTGGTGTGGCCTAAGAGAAATGCATTGGAAATTTTACAAACAGAATAATGCTATACTTGGGGTGATTTTCCCCAAATTTTTTTTAATGAATCCGTTGCACCAATCTACTTTTGTAAATGCTCAAAATATATGGCAAAATTTGGTGCATTTTTTATATTTTTTTTTATTTCGATATGACCCCTATCAAAAACCAGATGGTGGAATTTAGTTTTTTACATCCAAGGTAGAAAGTGATATTGCTAACCACATATTACAATTTGAAGAAAATCGCCATTGTAATTATTTTAAAACCTGCTTTGAAGTGTTGTAAATGACAATTTCCTATATATTTCTATCGTAAATGTACCTGTATGTTGAGATTGCCCCTAAAAAAAACATTATGGTAGATTTTCTTGAAACTTCAAAAATATACTAGAGTTGGTATATATTACATATGGTTAAAACATAAAGAATTTTGCGTTTTTACACAAAGAAACCCAAATAAGCCTCCTTAAATAGCATTGCACAAGTCCAGCAGCAAAATTACTACCATATAAAAATAAGCCTGTAAAATTAAGCATATACATACCTTTATTATTATAAACATCTAAGTAATTTGGTGCAGAAAATATTGTAATTAGAGAGGGAAATCCAGTTGTTTGACTTTTTCTGTACATTCGGTACCTGTAATGATGCATGAACAATTCATATCTCCGGGTTATCAGGAAATTACAGTATTATCACAAAATAGCATTAAAGAAATACACAGATTTAAATCTGCAAGTAAATTTGTAGACTCATTCTATGTGATGTCTTATTACTTGTAATATTTGTGCTATATATACTATCAGTACACTTTCCATTGGTACTGTTGTAATAATCTTACCCAGCATCCTGTGCTTCGTGTGCTCTGATAATTGATAATAAATTATTTTGCTGCAAAAAATCACAACATGCTGCATAGCTGAAAAAGAGAAAAAAAGTTTCACTGAATTATCCTGAACACCAATGAAAAATACATGAAAAGTAATGCATCGCCTCAGTTAGAAAACTATGAGTGGAAGTGCAGATAAATCAATATCAGCCTAGCTAGACAATGCAGATGTGTCACAAACTCTAATCAATTATTCAGATTCAACAGCCTGACAAACCCAGAGTTACCTGTAGAAATATGAGCAACCTCTAACACTATTATGAGTAAAATGTTCTGATGTCCTCTCTGATCCAAAGTCTTCTAAGGGGTCTGACCATAATATATCACACATGGGACCAAATGCTGGTGGTTCCTTAAACCTATCCAACTGAAACCAGACAAAACAAGTTCAGTGGTGATTACAGATACACACATATTTGAAATAAATAGTTGGATATTATTATTATTATTATTCCTTTTCTGCTTCGGTTTGTTTCTAGAAGTATATATGATGTAAAAATTGGTATTTAAATAATAGTTATAAACTTAACTGGTATTTAAATAATAGTTATAAACTTAACTGAACACATTATTTTGAAATTAGTAATCATCAAAGCAGACAAAAACACATGGTAAACCTATGTTAATATTGATTTAATAAAAATTCATGATGCTGGCTCTCAATCAAAAGATCATCTGGAAACAAACAATTTGTAAGATGGTGTAGGAGTGAGCAAAAATCACTTTCTCTTGCGTGGTGTGATAATGAGACTGGGTTCTCCTTCCAACCCCCCCCCCCCCCCCCCCCCAAAAAAAAAAATCAAAATGGTCTGCAGGATCGGTAATATATGCACAATAAATTTTCTTTAAAAAATACTGCCAAACTGGGAAAGAAATAACCCTCACTATTTTGTTTTAACATAATCTTGCAGAGCATTAGCCTTATTATAACATATATTAACAAATTAAAGAATATTCACATCATTTTACACACTTAAGACTTCTACATGCCTGTCTTGCATACAAACTGATATATCATTAACTAAAGAAGATTAGGATTTAGATGAGCTTATTCTGTCCATAGCATAACAAAAACATTTATTTCTCATTAAAATGAAAATTCTTTTTTCCACTGCCAGCATTTCAAGAAATCTCAAGGAGTAAGGCATTGTGACAAGATATGATACTCAATATTAGAAAAGTTGAAAAAAAATTAATGCAGAGGAACAATTTCTATTCAAAAGAGCTTTCTTCATCAGGTGAACTAATAAATTGCATATAGCAGCTGCAATGATCACTGGCTGTTAGACAGGATGAAAACACATGGAATTTATATGCAATTACATAATTCATCGGTATTAAGGAGATGCACAGCTAAATAGGACAGGTAAACACCCTCTTCTTTAAGTTCCAGTATCTAATCTATTGTAACCGTGGTAATTGACTTCTAGGAACAAAGGCCAAAATGCATTGGCTCATATGTAATCCAAGGAAAGAGGAAAGATATCTTGCATTTTGTTCCTTTTCAACACGCAACAAGCCAAACATGCTGGTCTTCTCATCAATTTCACTTGCCCTCAGCTGCATTCATATGATAAGGCAATGCCTGATCACACACCTACACACGATTGCTACTGATTTCTAAGTTCTGCAGACAGGTTAGTGCTCTTTAGACAGACGGCATGGCCATTGGCAAATTCAGTCAATCAGGCATGTTAAGGAAAAAGAGTATACTGGTGGGAAATTTACTGTTTTGTTATCAGATATTATAGTCTGAGACTCTAATGAAGATTCATGCACAGAAGATAATGAGAGCCAGACAGTTGCTAACCTTCTACTATGCATTTTACTCCATACATCAAACAACTACAGCTGTTTCACATTGTACTCACTTTCCTAATATCATCTAAATTGTGGATTTCTGGTGAAAGCCCGCCATGGACACATAAAAACTGTTGATTCATTAAAGCTGCTAGGGGTAAACAATCAAACGATTCCATGCAAGCATCATACACTTTTTCTGTATATTTTATTTTACCTGAAAGAAACAAGGTCAGTCAGTCAAATCTCTGAAGAAGAAATATGAGGAATCAACAGTAATCTCATTCAAAAGAATTCTCTAAATGATATATATTCAAATCTTCGTATTCTACATTCAACCAACCATTTAAATTCTAATTATAAATAATCTCTATACATATGCATGCATTTAATTTTTTTTTCCCTTTCAAATATAAAGCTCAAATAGATAATGAAAATATATTCATGTGGTTAATTTTTTTTTAAATACATGATCATCTATGAGTCTTATCATCATTAATAATAATTATAATAATACAAACAAACAACAAAATTCAATAGTCTGATTTATGTGTGGCTCAATGAACTTGGGAGATCCACAATAACTTGTAATTTGAGCCCTGAACAAAAAGCTGGCAACACTGAGGAGGGTTTATCAAAAATCAATTGTGTAGGACTGGCTGCGAGATTTTTTAATCAGATCTGGGTAAGTAGATCAAGGTACTAGATCAATACACATCTATGGAATGCAACAAAATGACAGCACTTTGGGGGAGGCATGACCTTGACAAATAGCTACCAGACTGCCTTCCACTGACTTGGCATCTAACTGTACTTTAGGAGAGCCACTACAAGCCCTCAATAAATGTGTCACCATAAACAAGCCCTACATGCTTGAAGACAGTCTGAGCTACCATGCCTCAACATTTAGCTAATACCAATTGTACAGAAACTGCATGTACACTGTGTAGCAAATTCCCCATTGTCAAGCTTTAATTTCTCTTGGATAAGCATACCATTATTCTGCCCAGACTAGAATTCTACCAGCAATGACAGCCCTGCTTGGTATGGATTGGTTTATGTATCATTTGAGAACAGATCAATATGCACTGTATACAGACATGCCACAGTTTACCAGACATTGTTTTCCTGCACCTTTAACAAAGACATTGATCAACTACCCAACTCTTCTACTCTGCATAAAACTCAGTGGATAAGATAATTTCATCACACACAGAAATATTCCAGTAACTCCAGTAACATGTTCTACTTTCTACTGTGTTACCCGTTTTTAGGAGTCAAATACCGACATACAAATTCTACTTTTCCAAATTACCTTTTCATTTCAAAAATGAAACTAAACAAATTCTCATATCATTTATTTTACATTAAGGAATGAGATAAGTGATCATAAATCTCTGTAAAATTCTAAGTCTGTAAAACAATGGTGTAAAAGACATGTTCAACTACCCTCTTGGCAAAGAGCCATCTATCTGCACCAACATGTAACGGCGCAATACTATACACAATCTGTCATGGAATCCCACGCGAAAACATTTCATCAATGCTGCAACACTCAACCTCTCCATGATAGAAACGGAGATATATTATCTCCCTCATAATTTCAAAACAGACACAACCAAGAAATTCATCCCCAAAATCAGATGTATCAGAATCACATTTACAAGCTTCCTAAATTTCAAAAGAGAAGAATTCAACATAGTATACACCTCTACTTCAATATTTACACATGCTACTGACTACCCTAAGAGAACAGTTGAAGGCCAACCAATCCTGATATCACTACTTCCACAAAGTGGGTTAAACTAACAACAGTATCTTGGTCATCTTGAGCAAAACAATCCAGCCAAAAAATACATATCTAAGTCAAACATGACCTGATCACAACACTCTCTTGCTTTTCAATTTTCAGGTCACTGCAAGTTTGCAGAGATGCTAGCAAATAATGAGTTGTGGCAAAATCATCTAACATCTAATTAATGGCATAAATAATGAGTTGTGTCTACAAGGTTTATACCTCATCACCATTTCATATCTTAAAATCAAACCTGATTCATTAGAAACATTTGAAAATGCCTTATAAAACCAGCCAGTAACTCAATAAATGCAAGAAGATTCAGCAACAAAAATCTACATTGATGAATGAGGCATTATATCTGCTGAATATCACACAAATTGGTTTGCTATACCACCCAGTACTTTACTTGACAACTAGTGCAAAAAATCTAAGCTAAAGCAGACTATTCTGTGTTTCTAACAGATCCCTAAACCATGAAATATCGTGCATATATTATACCTGCTTTAAACACATTGACTGATTTTAACAAAGCTTGCGCAACATTCTATTGTGCAATACTAACATTAATAATAATCTTATCAAACATTACACAATACATATTCCTCTCATAACAAAAACAGTGGAGTAAACTTAATCTATTGCTTAATAAACAGCATAACTAGCCCATTCTCCCTCCGAAAGCTTGTCTTAACAATTGATTAATGAAGCCTTGACCTTCTTTTTAATGCTCTAGTTGATGTTCTCCTATGTTACTTTTATTTTCCTTTCTGAGCCCATCCTCTAACTGTGTCAGACAGACTATTGGGTAGCTATATTTTATGGCCTTTCTGTGACAAGCACTGGATGTTGGTAAACCAGTACAACAATTGGTTATAGTTATTCATAATGAAACATAACAAGAGTCATTTCTTTGAGATAAAGTACAACGTAACTTAGACAACATTAAATGAAGACATTTCGAAATAACTTTGAGCTTTAAACCTATGATGTCTCAATTTCAAATTCAGAAGAAACTAGGTCTAATGTGGACCAACACACAAATTTTACATAAGCAAATCTCATTGCAAAAATTACTGAGCAGAAAGAATCCTTATAAGCTATAAATATACTTAACTGAGAGTAGGTACAAACTATAAGCCTAGACTTGATCATTCTAAGCAGTATCTCCTACAAGTGCCATTTCTTAAATTGTCTTTACCAACTCATGTCTACCTGATAGAGAAGTATGTCAATGCTCATTCAAATCCTGGACTGATACCATGGTAACATTATCTTCTTTATATGTCACATTAATGGGAGAAGTAGGTTAAGTAGTGCAGGGCATTCAACACAATGTTTTTAAATATGTAGAATACTGCACATCCTAATCTGCATGATTGATGTTTTGAACAGAATCCATTTATGAGGGAAAAAAAATCTTCATTCACTGTATGTACCCTGATACTTACATTCTTGTTTAAATGTGAAATATTCTGTTAAGTGCCTACACTCGTGGTTTCCCCGCAGAAGGAAAAAAGTGGTTGGGTGCAGTATCTTTAAGGCCCATAGATATAGCACACACTGAAATAGAAAACATACAAAATTCTTTCAACCAAGAGCTTTAAACCACAAGAAACCAAAAATCTCAACCGTAAACCAGAAATGCTCTACTTTTCAGACTTTTCAGACATACATTTCCATTCCAACAAAATGATCAATGGAAACGTAAATTAGTTTAAAGGAAGTCTGGATCAATGAAACCGTTCATAATTGTTAATTGTCCTATTTTGATGCCTTCTCAGCATCTAATGAGATTAGACACATGTATGCATAACACATCCAAGTCAATGAAATAATTTCTGTACCTCTATGCTAAAGTATCCCCTGTCAACATAATCACCAAGGAAGAGGTAGCGTGTTGTGGAAGGTGGTCCACCAACTTCGAACAGTTTCATCAGGTCATAAAACTGACCATGAATGTCTCCACAGACTGCAATGTAAGGAACAATTTAGTTTAAGAACAAGACAGCAACAACTATTTTCTTAAAATAAAACAACAGTACTAAAAATTTTACACAAATCAGCATTTTCCCTATAATTGTTTTATGAACATAAAGTTGTTTCCCAAAAATCCTCTGCTGACATCATGAGTGTGTGTGTATATTTACATCATGAACAAGTAAATGTTTGGTCTAAAACTTTGCTCTAAGTATATAAGAAGATGGCACTAGATATCATTTCCCTTAATTCCCGATTCCTTGATGAAATTATCAAACTTCCTTGTAGAAAATTTTTCTATATCCTATCTTTTGTAGGAAATTATGAATACAAATAAAAATGTTTGTACACTCCATATTTCCAAATGAAAACGGTTCAACACACTCATGACGCCATTTCATGGGCATGAGCATAATATAGAACATTTTGACAAATACTGCTAATAAACTGTCAACCTATTCTGTATATTTGTCAACCTGTTCTTGAGCAATTCTTTCTTTTATGTCTGAACTTGAAACAATGTGTACACAGTTACAATAGACAGTCTGTTGAATTTGAATTGTGATTGTTAAATACCGACCTGTGACAGGTGCCTCTATGTCGATCATTGTCTTTTCTTGCCGTAGCAATGCAGCACC
>CM065925.1:32034521-32394521 GCA_033439105.1 Magallana nippona | reverse complement strand
ACATCATAGCTAACGGATGATGAGCTTGACTATTTTACCTAAATTGTCTCTTTTTGACCAGGAAGTGATTTCCTATAAGTTTATTCTCGCATACATTTTTACAAAACTCTGCATGTAAAACAGAGGTTCTTAAGTATTATATAATGGATAATTATGAATCATGAAACTTAATTGAAATTTTCCTTTTCGAGGTTACCAGTCATCTAGCATTGCACAGTTCGTCGAAACAGTTGTCGGTTTTTCAGATGGCTTCTTTTAAAGTACTCCATATTATACATGTACTTATACACACTACCACATCTGACAAAGTTCGTGTTCGATATCATTCTCTTGGTATGTATTTATATCTGGAATATCTATTAGAATACGTTCACATTCGAAGTCTGTTACACACACGTCCACTTTGCATTGGGATTGCCTGTCTGGGCTAATTCTATTATTGAGCCATTCTGCATGCGGATTCATCCCCACTGACAATTTAAATTAAGAACAAGAATTAGTCACAATTTGATTAATGTCTTTATTGGTATTGATCGGCAATATTTGGAAGCTGTGGACGCGTCATTGTGGTATATTATAGATAAATTGTTTACGCCACTTGAGAGAAGCATTTAAACTTTATACTTAACTGTGAAATTGTCCTTATATATAGAATGGTTTACTATATTGTTTGTGTGAAAATATCATATTGGGCTTCAAATATGTTTGATATAATGCTCTTAGAGGGGCAGATGGGGGTAAGGATCGAGTGAACTAAAAATGATTCTCTCGTCGATTCGCCGAAGCCCGTGGGTCTGAACATTGTTTTCCCTATTCTAAAATATTGTATATGATACTGGTATTCAGACAAATGATAGCCATTCAGTTGTGAACCACTGTATACATTGCCGGTCATAATACACCCCATCATTCTTTCTAAACACTTGTGGGGTTGATAGAACAGAAAATGGACGATCACTCGGCTATAAAGGCACAATCGTCACTATATACTTCTACATTTGTTATATGCATTTCAAAACCTTATCATTTGTGAACTGAAGATTAAAAAATCATAATTTTTCACACCACCTCATTTTTTAAAAGTAGGAGTAAGATTACATGTATTTTCAATATATATAGAATCATATAGCGTCATGAGCAAGTCATCATCTCGTCGTGTTTGGTACTTTCGTCTATATCGATAATTCCTGGATGTACAGTACTTGTTCAACATAGCAATCCCTGAGTATTGTGACGCAGAAACGACTTTTTGCGTAACGATAGCCACCAGTCAGGGTTAACCAGAGAAACTCGCCACCTCTAGTCTAAAATAATAACCACGACAACGGTTATACACGGGTATCATACCATTGTACACCGTTCTATCACTTATACGGTGGCGTGTGCTTGGGATAAACCTTTCAGGGATTCTCCTTTTGTGTCTTGAATATACGACGATTCCTCTCTCGATCTACGCGTGTGCTATCGATTCCGCATTCTGTAAAACGCTGTACAGTTGGAATTGATTTCTAAATCAGATTTTCCCCTCATTCTCTTGACAGTCCTATACTAATATGAACCCCATGCACTGCTAAAGCCACTGACACCACGTGCGGACGCACGGACGTCTTTTTTTTTTATACTTAGTCGTATATACCCAAGGATAATTACGTTGTGAACAAAAATTCAAGAGCAGAAAAAAAATTGTTTTGGGAGGGGGTACTTACATCCTAATAATCCTCGGTCTCCAAGGATGTTGGCAAAACTCTGATATGGATGGGACATCATCTCGATTAATTGGTGAATATACTTCACGACCAGAGTACAAATCATGAAGTCAAAGATGTATCGGCTATTACCCTTTTTCAGCTCGATACAACAATGGAAGTTGTCGCCAAAAGATCGGCTTAATTATTTGCCAAAATATATGGTGAAAACTAGTCAGTTTGAAGTAGATGTAGAATCGGATAAAAAAAAACCAAACAAATATACATAATATTGTAGCATCATGTATTTTCTTTATATATACCGTGAGTGATTTGTTTTTTTTAAACTAATTTTTAACTATTACTCAGCATATATATTTTAAAAAACCCAAAACAAAACATATAATTCTTGTATTGCAAGCATTTGCTTAATCTTGGTGTTAATCTGGTGCAAATCTGTCGCTGACCTTCGTTTTTTAATTCACGTTTTTTTAACAGGGATTTAAAGAAACAAAGGGTGCATAAAGATCAGCTACTCCGGCGTTATCCTCGAGGGTTATGAGTTCGATTACTTGTCAAGTCTTGAATATCATTCACCACCTGTGACACGTCGATTTGCACAATGAGGAGCATGCCATGATTTTAACTTATTGATGAGTTTTTACAATATTCATGCAGTTTCGGTACTTCTAGTACTTGAATGAATAGTTTTGAAAAAAATAAGTGCGGGACATTAGGCATAAAGACCTTCCATACAATCATATTGTTTGCATCGGATAATATTATATAAATTATTATTCAAAATGTATTGTCTTAATTATTACATCTCACTAGGAAGTAATTCCAGTATAATTTTTCCTAGAATTCTCGCAACCTCTCGCATGCACTCTTGTACACTACAGAGCGTCAAAGGCGACGGACACCATTCTATCAAGGAAGTAGCCATATAATAAGCGCCTTTCGGACCGTTGACTAGGCGACGGGCACCAGACTATCAATGAAGAAGCCAGATGCTTGGTGCTTAATTGTGGGACCGTTGCCCAGGCGACGGACACCAGACTATCAGGGAAGTAGCCAGAGACTTGGCGCCTTCCGGACCATTGTTCATGGCGTCGGGCACCAGACTATCGAAAATGTAGAGGGAAAGTAGTATTTCACGTTCCGATTAGATGCATGTGAATGTATAATTCCCAATTCTATTCGTAATTAGGCAAGAGGAAATTAACAAAGTTTATATTTAAATATGAATTAAAAGAATGACTTATAATAATATGTAAAGGAATCCTATAGTTTGGTCGCGGTCTGCGTCGATGTTTAGATGTATGAAACACACCTAATGTATAACGTTGAAACCAAAACAAAACTGACATATACATGTAAGGATACGCCAGACATTCTTCAATTTCAATTTAATTCACAAATAAGATCAATTTCGCAAATGTAGGATAATCTTTCTTAATAGGAATTGGTATTACATGCATTGTGTAACGAATGCGACAAACTTACCTATAACTGTTAACAGAAAAGTATATTTTTAAAACAATGGAAAGGTTTTCATTAGTTCTTTTGTGTGAAGCGAGAAGAATGATCTAAATAAAATATTTTTACTGACTCAAATTAGCATCTAGAAAGGGCTAAATTGCATGGTTAACCACATAAAAAATAAATCCAAAAACAAATATACGAAATATATATTGTGTATAAGCCAAATTCACAAGTAAAACTTTTTTCTACTCTTTTACTTAAACTTGACATTTACTTTACCGAAAGTCGTCCAATGTAATAATGAAAAGTCTCCTACGTCAATTTACCACCATCTGGCTATGAATATTTGTCTTTAAAAGCTCTTTTCCCCCTTCATTTCCTTTTTAAAAATCTCTAAAAAGATTATCAAAGTCGTTGAATGACTTTTGCCAGTCAAGAACAAGAAGATTTAAAAACAGGAATGCCATTTTTCACGTAAATAGAAATTTACAAAAAAAGGTAAACCCCCCCCCCCCAAAAAAAGAAACAAAGCATAAATACCGGTAAATACGAAAGTAAAAATATTCTGGATATAAATCAAGTAATAACAGTATAAAAATTTATGCTTCTTTGATTCGCCATATAGCGTCAGGTCCATGCATCTAAAATTTGTATTCTGCTTTGGAGCGCGCGTACCGAACTGAACGCCTTAAAGGCTGCATCATCAACGAAAATACAGAGAGTTCTGAGTAAAGAATATGATTGATTTATTCTTTATGCTGATTTCCCTCCCCCTCCCGGCAGTCAAGTCGGGATTAAGACTGATTACAATCTCTCCCAGTGTATACGTGTATATTCAACCTGGGATATTCCTCGACAGTCCGTCTGTCTTCCAATACGATGGGGCTTTCACTACTGCGAAAAGAATCAATAACCCAGCTATCCATCGCGTCAACAAGTCAATTAACTGCATGCATTTCAACCCCTTTCTTCATCCACCTCCTGGTCAGCTCTATCACACTTTTTTTTAAATACTTTGATACGCCCAATTAATATGCTCGATCGATCTTGATTCATTGGTCTTAGTATCATCACCATTTACTTATAAAGATTGTTTATTTTCGTGTTTTGTGCTTTAACTTCAATTTGAAAAGCCAGCTCCCCCACCCATTTTCTTTATTTGTTATGTTGAGAGAGAGAGAGAGAGAGAGAGAGAGAGAGAGAGAGAGAGAGAGAGAGAGAGAGATTTACAACGCTTTGTAGTTAGTAAAATCAATAGGACGATATTTACATTTTTGTTTTGCTATTTTTGATTAAGTACATTTTTTTAATTATTGTGCATTAAACAAATTGAATAATCCATACAGATAATTTTTGCCGCATGATAGAATGTGAACACTTTTGTAAACATTCCATCGCTTTTGGAGTCACAAAATTAACAAGATTCCCGCTAGCAAAACGTCAATGTTCTCGATATATATAGGGGCAACATAGAACCACTTTGAATATATTTCCTACGTCAATTCAATTCATTACATACACGAATGAGCTTGAGAGTCTCAACCTTCATTTACATCTTTAAAAAGGTCCGCTTCCAATTAGCACTAGTAAAAATGTCAAGAAAATGACATGGACTTCTAATTCACATCTAAAGCAATTTATGCATATTAATTGATAAAATCAAACTTAAGAAGTTTTATATATGTCATAAATGTTATGCGAAGGAAAATTCCCAATTGATCGAACACCATTTTTTTAAAATAAAGAGCTGTGGTAATTATCTTATTCATCAGGTTAATGCCCTTATCATGTCAAGTAGATGAAAATTATCCTCGACGCCCCCTATAGACGAAACCTGACATTAACGATGCACGACCGAGAACAAACAGACAGAAGTCACGTGACTAGCACCAACGAAAAATCAGAAGAATGCTTCGATACATCAACACGTGGAACAGGTAATGGAGAAATGATTAGAGAGCCGACGGTACAAGTTGTAGGTGGCGGAGGCAGTGCGATGTTTTATATTTCTTACATAATGCACAAAACAAGTCGCACCTGGGTTGTCAGTTGCTTGAAATATGCGGTTAGGATATTTGTATCTGTGTATATTACAACCCATGGTATACGCGATGTGTTTCTTACAATCGTGTGAGTTGCGTTAGATATGCCGGCGCGTTGTCCGACTTGCCATGTCTGTTTCATTAGGAACGTCAAAGTGTCATAGAATGCAACAAACGAGTGTTTGATTTTCAATTTGCAGAACAAGATTCAAATGTACTTACACTACATGGTATTACCTAATATAGGACAGACCGAAATACTTAAGTACACAACCAATGCATTAAAAATCTAGGCCAAGTTGTCAATTATGTCCATTATGTCATTATGTCCATGTCAATCAACGTTCATACATGTATAAAAGAAAATTGTGTAGTCGTGTTCGATTTTCTCGAAATACAATACACCAAGTGTTTGATGGACCGTCATATCTATTAAGACTTTGAACTAGAAATAAACATTATATTCTGTTCTTTGAACCGAATTCCGTTGTTTACAGCACTTTTATTGAAATCTTTTGCTTTCGAGATCCTAGATGCATGCAGTTCCATTGTGATAGAGCGAAATCTTTCCTTATCGCTAGACATCTTAGCTGTACAAAATGAGTATCTTGATGGCAGCAATAGCCTGCGAATTGACCCGACCTACCAAATTACTAATAATATTAATCATAAATAATTACGAGTTTATGCAAGAAACTGGTTGGTATTATATGAACAATAAACGCACGCTATTGCAGACATTCCAGAGCCAACAGTCATTCACTTGGAGTACCTGTTACATAGAGAACATGTATATGATCTTTATGTATGCATAGTGGTATGTTTGTTTTCATAGTATAAAGTAACGAGCCTAGTAATTGGTACCACCGCTGGCCAAACCCTGAGAGTTGGTGAACAATTCAGCACTGAGGTGTTAAATCCATTATGGTTGCATGAACTTGCGTTTAGGATAAACGGCCATCACAGATGACATCCCCATTTATCGATTCCGGATTGGGTATAGCCGATCTATTGCGTAAAATGAGCAGGTTTGTGTTTACGATACCATTAGCACAAATCAATACTTGCTGCAGTTGTGTTTTGAAAACACAATATTGTCTGTATAATGGACATGGATTTATATCGGTATTAGCTGGCGTTGATAATTGCAGTGTCCATATATGTGAAAGCAAAGTCATATTTTGTTTAGTTCCCACTTAACAAAAACGTGTAAATGGAGAATTTACGATTTAAAAAAAAATCTATATGAATCAAGTAATTGCTAACAGTATAAACAAAACTCCGATTAAAATATTTTTACTCCATTAAAAATACAACACTGAAATTGTTATAGCCTTTGTACATTATTAATTCGTCCAAGGCAAAATTTATCGAGTACAGTTACAGAAAAATCCAGAGGATACTGACATGTATATCCCCTTTATCATTTGTCGACCCTATCTTCTTTCACACTGCATTCCAAAAAGTGGAATATTAGAATGAATTGTCAAATTATGTAAGCAAGTACCTTATACTAGTTTTAGATAAGCGATTTCGAAATGTTTTTCATTTGCATCATAAGTCCTTTACTAGTTTCGTCTATAGAAGAGCTTTGATCAAACATCGGGGTAAATTCTAAATAACTGTGATGTTCTTACTGTCAGGTTAAACCCATATTTTTGACGTTTATTTAAGAAATAAGGAATCATTCTTTGAGTATTATGAGGTAATAATTTTGGTCGGGGCTTGGTCAAATCCAATAAAGCCCGAATGTTCACAGATATGGGAAAATTTGAGTAAGTCAACTTCAATTTGACCGCGATCTTCAATATGACACTAACTTCACAATATTTCCCTTTTTGCGTGTAGCTAATTGCTAATTTTCACAGAAGTTCTTAAGATATTTTCACCATATAGATATAACTCCCACTTGCGGATATAAATTGTTCAGAAAATTGTATGAATTATTCCTGCTTGTTTCTTGTGACGTGCGTTGGACACATCATACACTTAAGTTGCTGTGCCATCAACAGTCACATAATTTGGCCACCATAATTAAAGGCTTGCAAAAAAAAGTTTGCAACATGAAACCTTTTGCACTTGCCTAACGAGTAATGCATTGCAGTTCACTCGAGTAAGGTACTAGTATATTCATGCCTCCACATAGTTAAATAGTTATTTGCAAATGACCAATGCCATTTTTATATTTCTATTACCAGAGAAATATTGCTCTTGTATTTATTCAGGAAACTTTTGCTAATAACCTTTAATGCATTTCTCTATACCAAGAGTTTGCGACCATAAAACAAATCGCACCAAAGATAATGGATGAAAAGTTTGCTCTCTGATATCTTTAACATATCTCTTCAATGATTGCACTATAAGGTGTAAGTATTGTCTGATTTCTAGCACCATTACAGGAGGAAATTCGTTGGAAAATAAGGTCAGATTTATGCATTATTGATGTGATGAACTAAACCAAACCTTTTTTCTAATTCTTTCTAACACGCATAGCAACTCTCTCTCTCTCTCTCTCTCTCTCTCTCTCTCTCTCTCTCTCTCTCTCTCTCTCTCTCTCTCTCTCTCTCTCTGTTTCTCTCTCTCTGTGTGTGTTTCTCTCTCTCTCTCTCTCTCTCTCTCTCTCTCTCTCTCTCTCTCTGGTAAATAACAGATGAAATGTAAAACCCATACTCGTGAAACAACTGTTCTCTAGGAAAGAAAAATAGCTGACGATCTCTTCAATTGATGACTTCACCATCTGTTAGTTTGTTACCTATATGTACATAGTTCAACAACCGTTTATCCTTCTTCTATGCCAACTGTGATTAATCTTCTCAAAAAGTACTGTCCGGTTCAACGATTAGAAATGATTTCAAAGTTCATGTCAAAATATTGAAAAACGAAAATTGAATGTTCTTTGGTTGAGATTTAAATGTTTATCATTATTTTCATATGTTGATTTTACACTCAAAAGGTCTTTAAAAACTGGGGTCAAAATTCCGGTCAAGTGAATTTGACTGAAATACATGACTTGTACTTTAAGGCTTATTTATGAAATATATAAACGTGGGACATCGTTTCTTGAAGAAGAAAAAAAGTGTGGGCTGGTTCTTATTTTCTTACGGCGGATTTTACAGACATATGAAGTTACGCAATATTGTCCATGCAACGTCATCATCACCAATGTTGTCATCGTAATGATCAGCAGTATTTTCACAATAATATTCAAGCTAAAACTGTTTATAAGATAGACATGTATCGAAATTATAACATTCAACGATTTAATAAAATAATTATACATGTTTAACACATTTTCAAACATATTAAGGAGTAAAAAGGTTGAGAATAATTTACAAGGGAAAAATACATAGCTATCACAAAATGTCATGCTTTGATCTTCGTATTTTTAGAGGGATTTGATATTCTATTATAAACCGGGAGCGACTTTTGCATGATAATAAACCATTTGGACTGTAGTATTGGCAGCACACATTTACTCCGATTACTGACCGAGGATGATCAACGAAAGAGCTGAAGTCAGCAAAACAGGAACCTTCTTGGTATTCTAAGCCCAGGGGAGCAAGACGACAGTCCACCACTCCAGATTACGATTAACATCCTAATCCACATACAAGTACAACGAAGGAACCGGGGGGAAATTTACGGCGGATATAGCTGAAAATGCTCAATACACTTAAGGAAGGGGTCTTCTCGTTATTAGACATACTTCTTATAACAAGAAATTTGTGAAATTTTTACATGGTCAAACAGATCATATCACCAAATGATTATATCAGTTTAATCAAATTTGACCTCCTTGTTTTCGCATGAAGATGAGGTCAAGGTCACTACCTTTTTTTTCTCAACTTAAAGGATGATAGAAATAAAGGTAGCTATCTGCAGTTTTGTAGACATCTGTTTAAAATATGAAATTTGTATTCTTCAATGAAATGATAGATTATCAGAATGTCTATCAGCTTATACTACTAAATTGAAATAAATATTTAAACTAAAATTGATATTGCTTAGCCCGCATTTCCTCTAATTTTCTTAAATTTTGAAGATATTTTGATTATTTTTCTATGCTTCCAATAATAAAATATTTCTGATTTTTACATATTATGAAGACTATAAATAAAGATATAAACTGACAGAAAATCTAATATATTGACCATTTAATAAGAGAGAAAATCCGATTTTAGTGATTTTTTCACACAAATCTATTTATAGAATGAGCACTTAAAAAAGCTTATAAAAATATAATTTGATAGGCAAATCATGTTTTTAAAACATATTCTAAACCCTAGTATCTTATTATTAGTTCAAATTAGTTGAAAAAGTCCATCCTTAGTGTTGTTGTTTCAAAAATGCTAAATAAACTCATTAATCTATAGCAATTCTGAATTGCAAAAAACACGTGATATTTTCTTACGCCAATGTTCCACCAAAAATATAGTCCTTGTTGGATTCTAAACATTGATTATTATTTCTATGCCAAGTTGTGTAATAGTAAAAAAGATAGAAAAATATGATATTTCAATTTCCTTTCATCTTCATTTAATGAACATTTAATCAAATTTACTTTTGACAAGTCGAAAACCAGAAAAGACTCCTTCCTTAACTTCTTCAGAAAAAAAACTATATAATAAAAATACAGTTGGCCACTCAATTTCTGACGCCTTTTGGCAAAAAATAGAAAATAAAACCATAATGCAGGATGACAGCTCCTATGAAAAGATTAAGCCATCGCAGTGGTGTAACGGAGAATCCTGTCTTCACCATGCAGTGTTTAAGATCCGATCTAAAGCCCACAATAAGCCTTTTAAAAAAAGAAATCCCACGCATCTGACCAAACAGGATAAAAGAAAATAAAGTTCGAAAAGGACATTGAGGACCTGTGTACTTATGAATAAAACCTGGTTATATAGAGCTCTACATGTAGATCTATTTTCTATAAGTCAAGTAAGTGTAACATCTTCATCTTTTGTGACCACATGCAGGTATTGTTAATCGTTAGCAAGTGCGACAGATGGGTTGTTTGTATCAATATGAAGAACAACGTTTTAGTCAATAACTAATTTTGCATTTTGGTTACAAAAGTAATCTATCTGGTCAATACTCTTAGCAGTTGTTTCTTTGCAATATGATATTTTGTTGTACTATTTATATACACTATTCGTCTATGCTTTATCATCGACAATCATTCCTATACAAAGTATTGTTTTGAGGTCAAAAGAACGAATCATAAATTGTAGTTTGCACCCGTGACTATGTGACAACTGTTCTGATAAGTATCTTATCCATATACATGTCCTGGATAGTGGACCATATCCTTCTATGAAGGTCAAATATCGGCAAATCGGCTTAAGACAGAAGCCTTAGAAATAATAATGAAACTTATGTTGCCTTTTACTGCTACAAAAGTCTATTGTCAATCTTATAGAATATACTTAATACCGGTAGTTCAAAAGACAAGTTCTTCACCCTTCTTTTGCTGCCTTAAAAGTGAGTTGACTCCGTTACCAACAGCTCGGCAATTTAAAACAATTCTGTGTCACTGCGGACGTTGTATGAAAATCCAAAGCAGAGGAGAAAGAACAACATCTAGATAATTGAAATCGAAAATAACAAAAGCTTTGTCAGAGTTGTAAAACAATATCAGAAAATGTTTTTTAGACAAGATATATAAAATTAAAAAAAAAATACAAAATGGAAAAAAGTAATATTTAGAGAATATACAAAATGCAGCCAAAGGCTGACTTTGTCACACTACATGCATGGCACTATGAACATTAATGGACGTTTTAAAATATTGTTGTATAAATCTTTTTTATTTTTTCTGTTTTTGTATTGGGTACTGAATTGAAGTAAAATTTTTTTAGGCTAAACTGAGAACGACAAATTAAAGTTCCAACTGAATTTCAATGCCAGCATTACTTAAGAATGTAACTATTAAATCAATATATATATTTATATAAAACGCCACTTATATACACTGTATCTTCCTTAAGTTTATAAATGTACACCTATGAAGTGTTTGCTTTGCGTTGGAAATGAATTTTTATATTCCTACGATCCACAAAAGGGGTGTGTAAAATCATTGCATAGTGCTTGGGCAATGGTGGCCGTGTCATATTGTAAATTTTGAATTCTAACTCATCTTCAAACGTTTCACAAGAAGAAATCAGAAGTATATAAAAAATCTCAAAGGTTAACGAGATGTGTACAGAACGCAATGTCGGTCATAGCTATGTTATCTAGTCATGAGATATCTTAGAGCTATGCTTTGCCATAAACAGTAGTCAGAAAGCTTTCAAAGTGCCCAACACCAAATATACCTACATGTATCGGAAAGGTCAAATAAATAATAGAAAACGGACGGAAAGGGAAAGAGAATGCTCTTGCTCTGATTACCTCCAACAGGGGATCTACAGTTGTTCATTCATCTTGCTATTTGGGTCCCGGATTGACATGGTATAGTTGGTTTAATTAAACTATGTTTTTCACCCACGCATTAAAGTAAGTAGGTTTCAAAGGTTAAAAGGTAAAGCTGGTCTGGTTTGTGTGTGTGTGTGTGTGAGAGAGAGAGAGAGAGAGAGAGAGAGAGAGAGAGAGAGAGAGAGAGAGAGAGAGAGAGAGAGAGAATGAGAATTGAGTGTAATAATGCTAAACGGATTTAAGTCGCTAGGTCGACGTTTAATTCAGTTGCGGTTGGCACACTTGCCTTAAAACATTTGTTTTAACTGCATTGCGTCTATTTTCTGCGACTTTTAGCAACGAACATAAATCTTCAACATTGCTTGATGCTGCTCTTAAAAAAAATCTTAGTCGTTAAACTGCGAAAAATTGATGAGCATCGCCAGGAAACATTGCAATGTCACCCTGTTCTCATGCATCCACCAACATACATCGCTGCACGAACTATGACAGATGCAAAACTCGGCGAAAAATTCAGCAGTCTTATAAAATATTCAGCATTTTTCATGTAGGTTATTAGCTTTAATGACATAACACTATATTTTAGTAGAGAATTCCTTATGAAATATGCAACACTTTTCATGAAAAAAATTAGCTTAAACTGAACTAAGACATTATATTTCAGTGCGTTATTCCTTATAGATACATAATCCATATTAGAACTGTATAACACCATAGACCTCTTCACTTGGGTAAATAAATATATATATATATATATATATATATATATATATATATATATATATATATATATATATATATATACACACACACACACACACACACACACACACACACACACACACACACACATTGATATTTGACCTTTATATAATTAGGCTTTAATGTTTAAAAACCCGCCGTTACGTTCTTATTTCATATTCATTTCGTGTCGGCTATTCAAAATTCATTGATAATTCATGGCTTTCGTTGCCGGTTTTGGCGAAACATCAAACGGCTTGTACATGTTCCCCTCCGCTGTGCTCGCACTAAATATGACCTTCCTTGTTCGTGCTTTGTAAGAATGCTAATGACTTATTAAGCAGAATTAGTTCTACTTCCCATTGGCGTAGCTGCATAATCTATTATTAAGACGATTAATCCTTGGATGGCTGCAATATTATGATTGCTATAACCAAATCATTTCAAATTTACAAGATGCGGCAAAGCAAAATCAATGTACCGCATGTCCTCGACGTTATGTAGTCACTCAAATAAATTAGAACGATAAACAAAAAAAATTCCCTTTCATATTGGTTATCTGCAATTGACATAGATAAATTTAAGCTATGTAGTTGAAAACAAATATTCATTGTTAACAATGTATTTATACCAGTTTATGGAAATCGAGTCATCTTGATTCATATATAAGCTGTTTATTATAAGAAAAAATTGTGCTCTAACGCTAAAACTGAACAACGACTTAATATATGCCAGCCGATTGGCAATCTATCTATCCTGTAATCTATATAGGTCCTTACTATCGGTGTAATGGATGATCTTCTACACATGGTCAAGCCACGCGAACCTCAAAGAAAAAGTTAAAAGAAATATTGTACTGAAAGTTGTTCAGAGCGTAATTGGTATAAGCGACATTTGTGACTAAATAAAGGGACCAGATAGAGATAACCAATGACTAATAAAGATACTAGATCGGTTTACAACATGGTGATACATGTAGTTTCAACCTTCAAATGGCTTGCATAATGCAACAGTCCAATCAAAAAGAGACAGATTCCCCTTTCAAATATCGCAGAATGATAGTGACAAACGATTTAATTAATTTGCATGGTTTGAAGGTTAACGAAGCCTACATTTAGCCTCCGTCCTCGTCTGCTCGATTTGGTCTGCGATCAGACACCTTGTCTGAAAAATGGCTAAGTTTAAAATTCTTCAATAACTTCAAACTGCAAAACAGGGTGCGAATGAAACTCGATTAAGAGGACGAAAATAAGCTCCTTTTCACTAGTTTCGTTTCCCCCCAAAAATAACCCTGACCTATGATCGTTCGCTGTCGACGATTCGCAGATGGATATTACGTGAAGATGCATTGAGATTGATTTTTGCTCTAATTAGGACATGCCTCAAAGAGCCACTAGTGCAAACCACTAACAAATTGAATTCCGCTTTAATGAGGGCATTGTAGTACGGGAAACTCACGACTGATAACGTTTCAAATCTCTAATTCAATATACACATTAGGGCCATACAATAATTAGTTACTATATGACATATCCCCTGAAATTATGTTTGTTTAGAGAGTGCGGTGGAAAATTACTAAGGTAATGCATTATAAGCCAACTGAGATCCGCATTTCAGATATAGAGTTAAAACAAGCATATGAACATTTATCAAGGGGGTTTTGGACACATTGAGATATCAATCTTAATGAACGTATCCAAAATATAATCATCGTTTTAAAGTTTTCGAACATCACAAATTTACTATTCAATTTGTTTTAAGAATAAACGGTAAAAAATGCGAATGACTGAGCGGGTTTCGAACTCGTGACTAGCAGATCGGTAAATGACGCTTGGACCTATGACAATACGCTGGTAAACGTCAAAATTGTGAGAAAAAAAACCCAAAAGTTTATTTATTATGTTAAAGTTACGTTTTATAATATGGAGGCATTTGGGTAGAGTACTAGAACATCAACAGACATTTCAACCGTCTGTGAAAATTTGATACATCGACAATCTATTTGATACAAGATATCAGATTTCGAAAAATTCTACTAAATACTGAAATATTTGATAAACAGACGAATATTCATCTATCAGAATTACCAATCTTATAAATCTGATCCTATATCTATATTAAAAGTCATATCTATCTTAAAGGTGAATTTAAACACTGTTTTAAGAATAATATGAGATGATCGCCAAAAATAGGCCAGAATTATATCCCCGCCCAAAATACCCAGCTATGTACGGTATGTTCCGTATATAGTTTTTGATCTCTTAGTTATACGGTCTTAAAATAGACCAGATTCAACACCTGAAATTCAACGTCGCAACCGCTATTTGCAGTATGCCTTAACTTTGGAAGGGTATCTTACAATGTAACCAATTACTGGTATATTGCACAAAAATGATTAATAACGCTAAATTAATATTCCATTGAATCGTTAAATCGTAATAGTATATCATATAACATCCAAATTCACGACATATTATTGTATGTGTTTTGTAATGAATTTAAGAGTGAGTTTTCTCCAGCACCTTCCTTGTTCTTTTTAGTTAAAAGTCGTAATTCAGAGTGACAGATAATTAACCCGGGCTAATGAGTATTATCAGTGAATAAGGTAAGTTGCATTTATTTCCATTACGTCATTTTAAAGATGATATCATCATCTCTGTGTCGGAATCGTTTTTCTTTCCTCTATCAGCAAAAAAGATAACCTCAGCCAATGACCCAATGATTCTTGATGATCTCATTCAAAAGACGGTAACAAAGATGACGTCAAGTGTTTTGCAATTAAAACTTTATTTCAAATTTAAATTAAAGTTGACAACCATGACAGGTCAGTTTCTGTATTGTCAATTTGCAGACTTATTGGATAATACTTTGTTGCTATAATTTAAAAGTAATAATTGTCTTGTGATTGAAGAGGTAGGGAGATACCGAGATGTTTCACAGTATCTAATTGAATTGTATTGCACAATGAGTTCCAATTCCAATGTAGGACCACCACCAACGTACTGATGATGTCATAACTCACCCAAAAAAATCATAAAAAACCCACCACCAAAAATAACCCCCAAAACACTGTTTGCAAGAAGTAGTTTCACTTACTCTTTCTTCAGTTTCGAACGAATCAAAGTGTGGAACAGGGAAGACCTGCCCTTTGAATTAAACGGATTTCTCGTTCGACTATTCATTCCCACCTTGAGCAAATGCCACACTACACATTTCAATTCCTTCAGCTGGAATCAGTGACATTGTAAGTAAAAGAGTCTTGAGTGGACATAAATCAAATAAAACCTTTACCTTTTATGTCATGACGGAATTTAGGTGGCTTGCGTTTTTGTCTTTTGTCTATATTGATTTTTTGTCAGGTAAGTCAAGGCTAAAGGGCGGATATCAGGCTTAACTACAGGGATAAAACTAACTGGAGATATTGGCTTTGATCTCATGCATTACACAAACATTATGGTCGATTATTTTCACATTTGACGATAAGCATTCAAATGAAATGATACGGTCATTGATCACTGTTAGATCCAAGAACAATTAACGATTGGTCGTTTTAATCGTCAAATATGAATTAGTTCTGTAATGAGGAATATTGCCAATACTCAATACTATTTTATTGCAAATGAATTCCTTGAGATCTGCAGAAGTGAAAATACATGTACATGTATGGAACAGGAAAATTTTCTAAAACGTATGTTAGTCAACTACAGTTTTGTTTTACCTCCTAAACAAGGAAATAAAAGGACAATTTGAATTTTTTGATTATTATTATGATATTGTGATTTCTTATCTGAAGGCCTACGTTCAGAACAGCTGTAACATTGATTTTATTCTTATTCAATTCACGTCAACCCGAGAGTAACTGACGTCATATTGAAGACAGTTTAATTAAATAGGTCAATGAGACTGAACGCCAACGATTCAGACGGAAATGTAAGATAAAATTAGATGCCATTCACACTAGACACAAAATAACAAATATGGTATTGAATTTAAGGGATTTTGTACACGTTAGTCATTTATCATATAATTAACACCGAAAGGGCTGAAAATAATAATAAACCATATTTCCCGATATCCGTATGGGTCACCATAAGGACAACATGCAACTAACAACCAACACTTAAAGTGACGTAACCTATTAACATTTACAAAAATTCAATCTATTTATATTTTTTCTGCGTATTTTCTTTATTTCTCAAGTAACCAGTTGTTTTTATGCTACTAAGGAAACAGAACCCGATCTAACCAATTTATTAATTTGACTGCGTTTGGATTTAATAATTCCTTAAAATTTCGAAATTGCTTTCCAGCGAAGTATTTTAAGTAGTGATTAGTTCATTAAATGACGAAGTTAATTCAAATACCATTGATAAATAATGTTTACATTGCTAATTGCTGTCATATTTTATACTTAATGTGGATTATTTCTTGATCGATCGAAACTTTAGTTAATTGAAAGCACGGACTGCACGTAGCGTCAGACTTACAAATAGCTGTAATAACATTAAGTTTCCATATATGGAAGAATTGGCTGTTTCTTCTATGTCATATAGATGTCAACTACACGACGATTTACATACCTTTACTCACTTTAAACGGGTTGTTTATGCAATGCTCACTACCTTCATATCTTCATGAACCACAAAAGAACACATTATATGTATTTTTGTATGCTTATAATAAATTTAGTCATCATATATTTGTGATAATTTATAAATCATTTTTGCTAATTAAACCCCGGAATAAACTTCATCGTTTGATGTATTTATTCCTGAATTTTTTTAATACATTCATTATTGAATTTCATTGAAGAATTTGGATGAATATTTTCTCTTTCAATTCCATTCGTGATTGATTTTTTCAATTAAACCTGTTTCCCTGTCTTGATGAAACATACGGCGCTTTTGAATAATGATACCTTTATCTCACTGCATCTGCAATAACCCTGTCATCTGCAATGGATGAAATCATTTCTCTAAACCTGGTATTGGGGGATTTTGTTCAGCAAACATCAAACATCATTCGAAAGGGAACTTCTCATTATCTTTTGATTTGAGTATAATTGCCATCATAGATTTGTGATTGTGACAAATCAAACGCTTTTCACATTTTTAGGATCACAATTCTTTCTTCTCTGTCCATTTTCTAGTTATTTATCGGTGCCAAGCGCATTTGAATTGTTTTCGTCCTTTAAAGCTATCCTTCTTTCCAACGAGCATATCATTAACAGGTGATACTTTGTCATTTGAATTCTGTTTTAGAGAGAGAGAGAGAGAGAGAGAGAGAGAGAGAGAGAGAGAGAGTATATACATGTATGTGTGCTTGATAAAAGAATATTAAGACTGAATGACTAAAAAGTTTGAAGTGAAAAACATGCTACATGCTGATAGTTGAATAACATACAGGATGTGAGATATGAATGATACTTCGTGATATCAAAGCATGTTAAAATGACATGATTTTTGACAGTACACGTATTAATGAATATTTTCTGCGTCAAATGTAGTCATTGATAATGGCTTTGTTTTGATTGGCACTTCACCATTATGATATCATACCTCTAATGTGGAATCCTAATTGTCGTTTATTCGCGTCAAACGGAGGAAAAATTACCGCAATTTTCTCCCGATCAAGTGATAGGATTTTGCCAAAGTTCTGATATCAAGTGGCAGTTCATTTACATTTGATTGAAGGCAATTTTGTATGATAAAAAGCATAATTTCCTAATTGTAAGCATAGTGTAGTTAACGAACAACTTAGGAAATGAGTCAATAAATACACACATTAAGTTTTCATTTTATGTAGCAAGATTATACACATTAAAGATTTGAGTTTAAGAAAAATGAATAAAACATAACAATAAAAATACGAATAATCAGCGTTCGATGATAATTTCTTGGCATATTTTATTTCCACAAGTGCTATGATGCATCTCATTTTTATTTGGAAATAAATAAACTAAAATTAGAAGAACTTTAAAAAGTCAAATATATTTAAACACGCAGGTTTGCAAAGGACTATAATTGTAAAGGCGAGCTTATATTCAGATGTACAATACATTTATAGGTTAAATATTACTTGACATTTTTTACTTTAGCGCTGGTTTGCACGTAACGATACTATTAAAAGTGCTCAAAATTGTGATTCTAACATTTGTCTTCCAAATGAATTCGAGTAATGCATCTTCAATGATCAGGTGAGCGCATTTCCATTTTTTTTTTACCTGTATTTATGAAATAAAGTACACACGAAATAAGATAACCGAGAGGCCAATGTATATGTACTATGGTTAGATCCATCAAAATCAATACATTTTATAAAGTTCCAAAAAATTGAATGAAATACCCCGAAAATTAAAATAAAATATTGAACAAGCTTGAGCTATTAAATAAGAAAAACATATGTTAGCCCTTCGTTAACGAATAATGCGACAAAAGGCTAATCCAACTGAAGCATCATAGAAATGTCTTTAATAATGGGCTTTGTATGTCCCCACAAAAACACAAAACCAAAGACGGAAATGTAATGTCATTCATCATAGAGACTGGAAGCGAATGGAGTATTGTCAACCAAATTGAGGATGAGAGTAAAACATGGTTGAAATATGTGAAGGCTATATTAAGGAAAAAAGACTTCCTCCCACACCACATTGTGTTCGATTATGCAACTTGGTGCTGATAAACAAAAAGCAGACACTGTTATCCAAATACTTAATTCAATTGTCCACTTTTGCCTTTTTGCTTTCAAACAGCTACGACATCAATGATTACCAAATATTGATAGAATATCAATATATATGGTTGAAATATGTGAAGGCTATATTAAGGAAAAAAGACTTCCTCCCACACCACATTGTGTTCGATTATGCAACTTGGTGCTGATAAACAAAAAGCAGACACTGTTATCCAAATACTTAATTCAATTGTCCACTTTTTCCTTTTTGCTTTCAAACAGCTACGACATCAATGATTACCAAATATTGATAGAATATCAATATATATGGTTGAAATATGTGAAGGCTATATCAAGGAAAAAAGACTTCCTCCCACACCACATTGTGTTCGATTATGCAACTTGGTGCTGATAAACAAAAAGCAGACACTGTTATCCAAATACTTAATTCAATTGTCCACTTTTGCCTTTTTGCTTTCAAACAGCTACGACATCAATGATTACCAAATATTGATAGAATATCAATATATATGGTTGAAATATGTGAAGGCTATATTAAGGAAAAAAGACTTCCTCCCACACCACATTGTGTTCGATTATGCAACTTGGTGCTGATAAACAAAAAGCAGACACTGATATCCAAATACTTAATTCAATTGTCCACTTTTGCCTTTTTGCTTTCAAACAGCTACGACATCAATGATTACCAAGTATTGATAGAATATCAATATATATGGTTGAAATATGTGAAGGCTATATCAAGGAAAAAAGACTTCCTCCCACACCACATTGTGTTCGATTATGCAACTTGGTGCTGATAAACAAAAAGCAGACACTGTTATCCAAATACTTAATTCAATTGTCCACTTTTGCCTTTTTGCTTTCAAACAGCTACGACATCAATGATTACCAAATATTGATAGAATATCAATATATATGGTTGAAATATGTGAAGGCTATATTAAGGAAAAAAGACTTCCTCCCACACCACATTGTGTTCGATTATGCAACTTGGTGCTGATAAACAAAAAGCAGACACTGTTATCCAAATACTTAATTCAATTGTCCACTTTTGCCTTTTTGCTTTCAAACAGCTACGACATCAATGATTACCAAATATTGATAGAATATTTGCATGTCGAGATGTATGGACTGAATTAGTAGGGCTAAAACTGCCATGGATATGATTTCCCTAAAGAATTAGTGAAGCAACATAAGAGAGCGAAATTATAGGAACGCTAGGCTTCAAACTTAGTTGGTAATGTCATGATAATGGAATGTAAAAGTCATAATTCATGAAATATGGTCAATATATTGTAAATAAACTATGACATATACATCATGGTTACAAGTAATCTAATTGAGCAGAGAACAAATGGTTAAAACGTAATCAAATGGAATGATATTTCTCGTCTTTAGGGGAGTTCCCTACCCCCAGAAGATACCGAGATTATAGAATTGGTGTTAATTTGAAAAAAAAAAAGAATCTCTCAGATTCTTGATCAGTGAGCAACGCAAACGATAGTCTATCTTCATTTTTTAATGTAGGAATTGCATATACAATACCATCAAAAACGTTTTCCACTGTTTTGGATCCATTATCCATTCGATTTTAGTAACAACTGGGTAATTTTTTCATGCATTAGTGAAAAAGAATCATCAATGTACCAGGCGTACTTTATTCTAATTTTGTAATGGTTAGATTATAGTTATATGCTAAGCCAACGGATAACCGATATAAGCGTAATGACTAGCTTGACCATGAACTTGATTAATGACCCTAAAGTTTACCTCTGAATTTACCTTTCAAATTTAATATTTTACATCCAAAGATCTTCGGAAAGGGGTATAATTTAAATTTTATAAATTACCCGTAAGGTTTATATCACACGGGAAGGCAAAATTTCGGTTTATTTTGCACAGAATGGAAAATATATCTTTTCTATAATTATACAAAATAAATTAAGTAACATATCACAGTTTCGTTCAGTTTAAAAGAAAGAAAATGATTTTAATTTGATTTATTGTTATATGTACACAAGTATCGGGTTGGACACAAGTTCAAAAACTAAGCAGAATTTGCCAACCCCTTAGTTAAAAGAATGTTGAAGCTTCAGTTAGAATAAAAGACAGGCCAAATCATATATGTCACATGGTCTTAGAGTCTTAAGCAATAAATATATCTTATTTAGGTTTTTTAAATACTAATACAATATCATAAAAACTTGCTTTGAATACATAATGATTCATTATTTATAACACATGACAGCGAATTTTTCACGCTGTTTGAAGTTCTTGATATCTTTATTAATCCCCTTTTTGACTTTTATGATACATCGCAAACATTGTGCAATAAAAGCAGAAAACCTCTCGAACACTCTGGAGACAAACCTCGAGTCAAAATATCAAGCGTTTCCTGGTACATTATGCAACAGAAGATTCTGATTGATCGCCTTAAAGAACAGAGTCTGCTAATGACAGTAAATAGAATGTACATTAATGAAGGAGATTCACTAAACAGTTTTCATGGCACACATTGCCTTTGGGATTTTTTTAATCGTACAGGCAGTGCTGTCAATTTAGGCGCCATGCATAATTCATATGATATAAGTTTACTCATCTCCGTGTTCCTCGCCTTTTGTCCCTAGATTGCCCAATAAGTTTCAAGAAATGTTTTAGCACAAACGGTTGTGTTCCCTTGTGGAACATATCTTCGTTTGCTTTGGCTATCCTGTCAGATGCTTTAGAATAGAAGACACTAGAAATGCTATGATATGAAAATGAGCATGGGTCACCAAAAGTTACAAAAAGTGTTATTAAGTGCATTATGAATTATTTTTCACATAAGATATAAATTTGCAAAATCTGTACACGTTAGAATATAACGGCTAATCATCGTGTTGAAGAGGTTCGAAAAAGAAAAATCCTCTCTGAGGCAACCTTTGAAGACAGCGTTTTGTTATAACACCATTGCCTTCGTATATCTCATGATGACAATGCGGAAATCAATATTATCGCACACGAAGAGGAAAATTGGTCAAGCCTGGCATGGGGATAAGTGTTGGGTAAATTTATCTAAAATGGAAACACAATCCAGAAATAATGACGGATATCATCAGAATTAATAACATCAACATATAAATCAAATTTTATGCCCAGCAGATAGCTATGCGGGCGGTGATAATCTTCCCGTGGCAGTAAGACTTGACAGAAACGACGCTTTTCATTTTCTTCATCAGGAAATAACATTCTACTTAATAGGAAGGGAGACGGGTTGTTTGCTTTTAGAGTTAACTTCAATGAAAGTACAAACTAGATTGAAAAGTACTTGGAGCTGGTTGCCAGAGATAAAGTCGTTATAACATCAGTGTCACCGGGTTGCTTTAAATCATATTTATCCGAGTTTTATTTTTCACAGAGAATCTCTCTATCAATTTCATAGTCACTAACGCCAGTATAAACTGCATTTGCTGCCTTGAATTTGCATATGTTATAACCACATTTTAAAAATAATGTTTATCTTACAACATTATAGTTGTTTTACTAGCAAATTTATTCTATATCAATTTAAGTACTCAAACTATTTACATTGGTGAAAAGCATAGTTCAACCGTATATAACTACTGTTAGGGGGATGTGCTGCCATTTTGTACATTTGAGGATAAAAATGAAAACATTTCTTGATCTGGCTTGTTTCTGCCCAAAACTGACCAAAACAGTTGTCAACAGATAAAAAAAGCAATACTAGTAAATACGAGGGTTTCCATATTGTTTTGTATGCAAATTACGCATACAAAAACAGAAAAATGATTTTTTTTAAGCGCTAAAAACAACTGTAGAACTGCATAGCTGCAGCCTTATTTTGAAGATTTCAAAATCTGAAAAATAAGAAAGGGGTGCATTGGAGTCCTCTTTACAACCATTTGTTGAGAAAAACGATGAATCCTGTACATATATGTAGTAACTTTGCCTCAAAATAGGGTACCCAATTTTAATCAGGCCCCAGTCGGCATGGGATCTATTTTTAGAACAAGAAAAAAATCCAGTCTGTACTTTGAACTCCTGTGACTATGGAGGCGCATTGACATTACATTTTCATAGAAGAAAAATAAACCATCTCAATTCAAAACAGTCTGTGTTGAATTTTACAGATATCTCTATACCAGTCCCAAGTTTGCTTTTTCAGTTCTATAAAGTATAAATTAAATTAAATTCTTTTTAGAAGTAGGATAGAGAGGTAGGGTAGGGGTCCAAAAATTAATAGTCTTAAATAAAAAATATACATTGTACATATATTTTTCAATGAAAATATATTAACTTCAATGTACCTCCATAGACACAGACAAATATATCTCGTGCGAATTGATGGTTTTTGAGACCCATTTTAAGAATAGGGTACCTTCTTTTGAGACAAAGCTTAGACATTTTTCTCAACAAATGATTGTCAGAATTTTAAATATTGAATTTAAGTCTGTAGCCGCGCAGTTTTAAGTAATTAAAAAAGGCAATGTTCTGCTCTTGTATGCGTATTTTGTATACAAAACAACATGTAGAACCGCATATTCATTGCTTTTTTATCTTTTGAGAATAGTTTTGGGCAGTTTTGGGCAGAAACAAGCCAGTTCAAGAATGTTTAAATTTTTATCCTCAAATGTACAAGATGGCCGCACACCCCCTTAAACAGATCGTGTTTAATCAATGACCTGACTCCATACTTTGGACAGTAGAAAGAAAAAAATACATTTTGACAAAATCAATGGTAATTAAAATTCAACAATCCAAAATAATGTCATAAATATAACCATAACTGTAAAACTATCGTTCTTTATTGCAATATGAAGATACATATAATCAACCAAAGTTATCTATACATAAATCCTACAAAAAATATAACCAACAGACAGAATGCATTTTTGCCCTTTCCGCTCTCCATACTTTAAATAATTTGATAAAACTCCCCCGCTGCACTTGCTTGTCTGTGACTGGTGTGCAAATGAAATGAATTCAAAATGTATTTCGTAAACTATAGTTTGATCTAATAAAATGGTCATGGGCAAGATGACAAGACCATGTATTTCACTGTCAATATAGGTCGTGTTTTTAAAGAAATACAGACATCGATTTTGTATTTATGGTGGCATATCTCTGCCCCTTGTGTGCAAGTTATTTTTCTGTCAAATATGTCGACATGCAAGACAGTTATGTCAACATGCAACAAACTTATGTTGCCATACAAGAAAATTGCAATCAAAAAATCTCAAAAAAAATCTCAAATATCGCCAACATGTGACATCCAAGATGCTAGATGCTGCTTATTTATGTTCACATGCTACTTATTTATGTCATCATGCAACTTAATTATGTCGACATGCAATTCTTTTATGTCAACATGCAACTTAGTTATGTAGACATGTGAGATAGATATTTTGAGATGCAACTTAGTTATGTTGACATGCGAGATAAATATGTTGACATGCAACTTACTTATGTCAACATGCAACTTAGTTATGTTGACATGCGAGATAAATATGTTGATATGAAGCCGTCAAAGAGAAGACGTACGAAGTCTAAGTAATGTTGCCTGAATCCATGTGACATAAGTTGCATGTCGACATAAATATGTTGCATGTTGACATAAAAAAGTTGCATGTCAACATAATCATCTTGCATATCAATATAACTAATTTGCATGTCGACATAAACATGTTGCATGTCAACATATTTATCTTGCATGTCAACACAACCAAGTTGCATGTTGACAAAAATAAGTTGCATGTCGACATAAATAAGTAGCATCTAGCATCTTGGATGTCACATGTTGGCGATATTTGAGATTTTTTTTGAGATTTTTTATAATTCTTATTTGCAATTTTCTTGCGTGTTAATATAGTTATGTTGCATGTTGACATAACTATCTTGCATGTCAACATATTTTCTTGCATGTCGACATATTTGATAGAAAAATAACTTGCACACAAGAGGCAGAGATATGCCACCATATGTATTAGTTTGGATTGAAGCGAATTTCTTTCTTTCGAAGCATATAAGTTATGGTCACAGCATTGAGCGGACCCAACCCCACGTACCAACTTTAATAGGTTGCTAGGATCATGGGTTTGTTTACATATATATCAATATCCATTGACCCTTAAAACCCCATTTAACATGTTGACAAATACGATTAAAAAACTTACTAGCATAACAACGATATGAAAATTTTCGGAAACGGTTAGCAATATTAATTTACGAAAAAGCTTGTAGACAGAGCAGTGATGAAGACTCGGAGTAGTTGGTTTAGTTCACAATTTCTGCTTTTTCGTCATTAAAGAATAAGGTATGTAAACAAACATAAATACTAAGTTTTTGTTTAGATATTTGTTGAGATTTCCGTAGAATCATATTTTATGTTTTTAAAACATTTGATTAGGCCATCTTTAAAAATATCTTTGTTTCCCCTAACCCGACCCTAAATTTTGAAGTTGGGTAGGTAGGTAGGTAAATAATTTTTTTTTCTGCCAGGGCATAATTGAAAATACATTATAAATTAAAAATCAATCAATTCTTTAATTCTTACAAAAATCAATCAATTCTTCAATTCTTACAAAAATCAATCAATTCTTCAATTCTTACAAAACTAAAAAAATATGACCAGTTGTAAAACATATTGTTATACTTTTACTAATAGAATGTAAAACAAATTTAATATCGAATTCACAATTTGATGTTGTTTGTCTTAAATTTAAACATATTTGATTCAATGACTAGATGTGTATGAATAGATTCATTATCATTTGTATGTTGATGTACATGTCAACCTATATTTAAATATCATTTGAATGATAATGTACATACTTCAAAGTATCAATTAAATTAATAAAGATTTTAGTTAATTAACCCAATTTCACTTTAATTATAGTCATTACCAAAGCCAACTTTTTTGTTTCGGTCTATTTGAAATTTGACGAATTTAAGAGAACTGTTTAAATTTTTCACATCATAAAGAGTCTTTCATATCACAGGTACCAACCTTATATTTGAGACTTATTTCTCCCTAACAGAACAGTAGGAAGAAGTTTGAGAAATCATAGAGACTGTCATTATTTGATACAGCATAACCTACAAAAATGATGCTATACACAGATTCAACCTTAATTAAGATTGGATTCGATTCAAGCAAGTTTATAAAAAAAAAATAAAACAACTTCTAAAAGTTTTAAAAACTTATCCAATCTACTAAATTAAATGTATTGCTGTGTTCATTCATTTTATAGATGAAAAGTTTTGTTTTTGTGTTAGCTAAATGACAAATAAAATCAGTCTTTGTACTTCTGTGTATTTTGGAAGTATTAGTCCAACCATTATGACCTAATTACAACGGTTGTGTAGAGGATCGTTTTAATTTTTAAGATAACTGTAGACAGATGGTTTTATGATTATTTTAGCATTAATTTGGCAGAGTTATTAACTAATTACAATTACCAACTAATTGTAATATCAACACTAAAAATAATAAACATCGGTTGTAATTTTCAATGCACAGTAGGCTATATGTTGCATCAGACGTATTTATAATTACCCATAAAAGATAAGATAATCGCGATTAATTAATCACAACAGTGGTTAACTGAGGCTGTGGAAACGTCTTTTGAATTAAATGATTATCATTTTAATGTCTTTGGGGTTAATTTACACAATCGTGAACTCATAATACAGGGCGACTTCAACTTCTCTTTAGGAGGAAATTCCGGCTAAGTTACCGATCATAAAGCCAGTATTTCGCCCATGTTGATGTCGGATCAAGGCTAACAAAATGATTGTAAAACGAAAAAGATCTCCTAAAGGTCTCCTAAAAACGAATTTGGGTAAAATTAGGTTTCTTTAAAAAAAAAAATCTCTGTTTAATGTGGTAAAAAACAATTCATTTGGCGGGATTTAATTGGATCGGTCACGTTAGGAGAAACATATATATTTTTAATGTTGGCCTTAAGATTATAATACATATATACATAAACAATTTATCATGAAAAATCTTGTTAATAAAGCATGAAAATGTGTTAAAATGACGCAATTCTTAGACCTTTTAGGTATAGATAAAATATAGATTTGTTACACTTACATCATACCTTTGCTCCGCAATTTTAATTTCAGTCAATTTGAATAACTATATCTTTATAAATCAAAGTTATTGTTTATTACCCAAAGGCAGAGAATAGTTTGAGCAATTAATGACAAGAATGAAAAATGTATTTTTTTATTGAGGGTAATCGTGTTCAAAAATCCAGACTAAACTTGTAAATCCGAATATGTAATCGTGTTGGTGTGCGAGTCTGAGTATGAATATGTGTAATTCTGATCGTGTAACCTATAAAACTCAGGGATAAACACTTTAGAGTTGACCCCGCAGGCCTTCAATCTAATTTTTCCTACAGATGCTAATTGCAGCTGTAAAATGCTGTTTGTTATTTACATGTAACCTGCCACTATAATACAAACTTTCCATCTGTAGTCTCTGCATTTGTATTTCTGTTTTCTGAAATATCATGGCTGACATGTTGCAAATCAACAAATGTAAAGTCTACAAGTTTGTCGAATTTTGACATGATCATATATAGAAACAGTGACGTCACCGATAGAAAAAGGCTAGCTGCAGGTAAAGGCATGCCGTAATTGCCGGAATGGGGGCGGAATAATAAAAAAAAATAATAAGGTAGGTCTTTAGTCACATTATCTCTGGATAACAACTTTTCTTAGAAAGTATTATTTTTCGGAAAGTTATCGACAAGAAAATCAAAGAATCTAAAGACATTGGTTTTAAGATTTTGATTAATATGAGACATAAGAAGCGACACCCCCTTTAAAAATATATAAATATAAATTCCACAGATAAGGTTAACTGTCGTAAAGTTAAAATGTGCATAAATATTTTTAAAAAATGTTTCATTTTGTATTGTCGGCAATATGTAGGGAAAAAAGCCTATTATGCAGGTGAAAATTGGCATTTTTTAAAAATTTCAAGCAATTATTACGGGATATGAGCATGACGTCCTGAATGTCGGTTCAATACAGACTCACTTTGTGAAATTGGTTGATGAAAAATTTCCGGAGAGCTATTATAATACAGCTTTACTGCAACTTGTGAACATGTACTGCAACTACTTAATTTTGTAAAATTATCGTTAATACAGTATATACATGTATTTTAAAATCCAGTTCATATACGATCAAATTAATCCGACCCACCCCGTTCCTTACTTTCAGAAATCCAATTTACAAGGAAAAATCATAATTGCAAAAACATAAACATACTAGTATACCATTACTATTTCTTCAAAACCTTTCAATTTTTAACAAAACTTGTACTTTGATTAATAATTATAAAACTTCTTTTTATTTATAACAGTTTTAGATTGTTTTATTATATATCTATCACTTGCACAACAAAATCATTTTGATATTTTAAAAAAGTATAAATACATGTATAGTTACATACATTTTTCCGCAAAAAATTACCAAATCTTTGCAGGTCGTTTATTCTAATTCAGAAAAATAACAAAAAGAACAAGAGAAAAGCTGTCAATGTGACAGCAAACCGGGTTTTCTTTTGTGTGAACAGTATCCATAATCCATTTGTCAATCCTGAATTGATAAATACTACCTATTCAAAGAAATGGGGTACTCTATATGCAATGTTTTTGCCAAAAATGACTAAGTTCAACAGCTGATATTTTTTTTTATAAATTATCAGAAATCAAAATCCTAGCAATTTGCATACCTCTGATATATGTATAATTGATATGCAAAAGAACAATTTCCTATCTCGAAAACTGTACGAGGAGTTATCGGTACAATAAGGGTACCTTTTTGACAGATACTCGCCCGCCCGCCATTTTCACTATTTCAATAATCGAAAAACCCGATTAAAAATTCTCTCTAAAAAATCTTAGAATTCAGAAGCAATGGAGCTACATGGGACCTCACGGCGGTCTCCGAACCTCATGCCGCTCAAAATATATTTACCCCCTTAGGAAATTTCTTAATCCGTCTCATTTCTAGAAAAGAGTACGCATTAAAATATATTCCAGTTTAAATTACATGTCAAATTATTTTAGAGAAATAAGATATAAGGCATTTCTTTTTAACCCTTATTGTATAATACCATGAGAATTATATTACAGAAATTTGCGCATTCGTCACATCGGCGACGATTTTTATATGCATGACCCTTTTCCTGTTAGGTCCAGTTTCAATCATGCCTCAAAATTTTTCTAAAAATAATACCGGTATTTTCGATAGAAAAAGTGTCGTTCATTAATAGCTTATTGCAACAGTTAAGTTGAATATTATGTTTATTTTTCATCCATTACGGCATGCCGTTTCCCTGCAGCAAGGCAGTTGCCATATAAGGTCATGTCAAAATTCGACAAACTTGTAAACTTTACATTTGTCAATTTGTATTATGTCAGATGTGCTATTGCCGAGCCTGAAGATACAAATGCAGAAACTACGGATTGAAAGTGTGCAAAGTTCAATGTTTAATTAACTGATGAAAGCAATAAAGCTGCAAATTGTGCATCGTGCGAAGGAACTGAGTCAAATCTTACACGTGTTTATGCCCGAGTTTTATAGGTTACACGATCAGAATTACACATATTCATACTCAGACTCGCACACCAACACGATTACATATTCGGATTTACAAGTTTACATGTCTGGATTTTTGAACACGATTACCCTCCATATATTTTAGTATCGCTCAGGACCGAGTTTGACCAATTTTGCCTCTATCGTACTCATGGGAAGAAGATTTTATATACTTCAAAAGTCTATTACGTCTACTTTTTCTTACATATAACCTATATTACCCGTCAAATCACACAATGTCGGTCACTGATTGAATAAAGTGATCAAAAAAGGAAAGCAGATAACTGCTTCGATTCACCATTTTTATATCCAATTATATGTGAATTTCGTTCGATAGTACACTTTAATGTTCAAGTTGATGGATTGAATCTATCAGATAACAAACGACGAAGATACAAAATCCACTGTGAAAGATGTGGGATAAAGATCAAAATGTCATCCATTGCATGTTACAATTCAAAGACCTGAAAAAGTTCCAGCATAATTGTGTCACTGGGTGTGCTTCACCAGGTTGGCTGTCTCTCTAATTGCCTTCTGCATGCAACGTTACTATTTTTACAGTTACAATTACAAAAATTCTAAAAACACATTGTCATATTACAACTTTTGTTTCGAGTTTCTGATAAAATCGTCTTTCCGGTGTTTTCTTATCAAACCTTGTCTGTTACAGATTGTTTCTTGAAACAATGAAACAAAAGACGTTTTATGAAAGTTTTCAAACATCTGACACGATGAAAACTAGTTTCTACTTCACCAATCTCAATTAGATTGAGTGAATAAAGCAAAATATGATGAATTTTAATGATTTAAGAATTACATAAAATAAAATAATTAGAAAATCATCTTAATTAAACCGCATATAAAGCTCCCTGGTGTAAGGAAACTGTACATTTCCTTTATAAATGATTTTCATAGTAACAACATAATTGCATGCATCTATACAACACGAGGCCAACAGGCTTTAACGGTCACCTGAGTAGCATAGCCCATTGACAGGGAATCTCATATATACATTTAGTTAAGCTTCATACTGGATTCTAAACTTTTTATCCCAAGGGGAAAAAAAAACAACACCTCCCTAAATAAAAGACAAAAAAAAAACTCCCCCCCCCCCCAACAACAACAGCAAACAATGACCCCTCAGCCTGAAATCTTGCCACAACTATCATGGACAGATGTCTATAATTTTGGTTAAGAGTGCATGACTCGATATTTAAAAGGTACAATATACAGAAATAATTTTCTCATAACTTGTTCACTGTCTGCTTTTATGTTTTCATTAATGGAATATCTTGAAGGAGGTTTATGCTATTTTTTATACTGCACTTTGTTAACAGAAGAACTAAAGATGTCTAGTAAACATGTATTACCTAACAACCCATCCCACTTTCAGGGGTAAGACAGAAATTCATCCATGGCATTTACTAAGTAAATTGAAAATAAATATGCATTCATTTTTATGTCAGCATTATTAAAGAATTCAGCCCTTGTTCAGCGTATTTAAAGAAAAAAAATTATCGTGAATATAAACAAATTGAGTGCTCATCAGCAATGTACAGAGAGTACAAGCGCTTAAGAAATATGCAAATTTTTGTTAAGATACACGCAATTATGTTGTGATAACTTAATGTCACATGACTGAAACTGCTTTATTTTATGCAAATGTATATTCTGAAAAATGATTGGTAAGTGCTACTACGTGTGTGATTGATATTAGTATTATAAATATGCCCATGAAAGTTACAGTTGAGTCCCTGGAGTCACTACCCAAAAATTGCCATTATATGTTTCAGTGGGTGTATAATTTGAGATATTACACTACAATATTGTATTCCTTTTGTTGTTAATGCAAATCATGCCATTGTTTTTCATTAAATGGACACTACTTTAACAATATTTTAGACGGTGTATTTCTGATCAGATATTGTTTGAAAAATGTTGTTTTCCTAATTCTTTAGGATATTATACCCACTGTTAATACTAAGAAAAAAAAGATAGAATCATTGTATTTTTTTCTTATTTCCACCTAAAAACTATTTGACTGGTTTTTCTATGGTGCTGAAGTTATGCTTTATTCATTTACCAAGAACTTTGCTTAAACATGGTCTGTCGTCACAGCAGTATATCTCGCCCGTTGTGGCAACAGCCTTGATAAAATGACAGTCATCTCTCAGTAAAAGAAAATGTATGTCGATCCTTTGCACATCGAAATATCAGAAAGCATTAATTGTTTTCAAAATAAAGGGTAAATTTCATTGTATAGACACAAAAATTATTAGGACTACGTTCAGCTCACGAAAACGACATTTTCCTTACGCGTATAAACAAAACTTCTTTTCGTTTAATCTGTGATTTAGCCTGATTAGAATTATAATTTAACATTTATTTTGTGGCCGAGTTGAGAGCATGTTGTTTCATATTTATCACACATTTCATCATGAAGATCAGATAAACATTTAAAAACAAAATATCTTACAACGGAGCAATGAACCGTAAAGTTATAATGTGGGTAGGATCGAATCATGCAAGTGTGTCTGTCCGGACACTCCCTACCCCATACACAGTTCAGTAATTCGTCACAATCTGGACAAGGCACACCTGGTGCTGCAGCTGGAAAAAAATAAATGATTAAATTGTCACCACAGACACATTGATTTCGGTGGTACGAAGTCTTTGAACTTCGATCTCTCAAAGTTTCTCCCAAAAAAGTTCAAAGAGTCAGGTGCGTATTTTGTATGTGCACAGTGTTTCATGATTTCCATTGACATTTGAGGATGTGAAAATTGTTTTTCAGAGATATCTCTACAGTTCAATATCATTTAATCTAAATGTGTGTTTAAGCTGGCAAAACTGTTTTAAACCACACTAGGATAAAAAAAATTATGTCACCAAAGAATAGAAGTGTAAACACTTGCTAGCTACCGGCAATCTACACTGTCTAGTTGAGAATAATCGAATTGACAGTTTAAGCCAAGCGATCATATAATAGTGCCATCGTTACCGCGATGTCTTAAAACTCACTTGGGCACAAATCTGTGTTGCATTTATTTGTGCTCTTATTAGACCCGACACAGTTTGGTCCTCCGTGGCTTGGGACCGGGTTTGAACAGGTCCTATGGCGTTCCTGTGTTCCTCCACCACATGATACGGAACAATGCCCCCCAAGCACCCCAGGCGGACCAAGAACTACCAACTTAAAAAAAATATATGATTTAAGAAAAAAACCTGTACTTGTGCCAAAAAAGACGAGGTTATATCCAATTAATTGTATCCTTACATGGATCTATACTCAGTATACCCTGTTCCAAGTTTCAGCTTCCACCAATTTTTTGCTTGATATTTCAATAATCATAAATACCTTTGTGACCAAGCTACATTGATCAACTAGAATGAAAAAGGAGTTTTGAACCCTTACTCCCTTTAATGTCTTTAGGTTTGCCACTTTTTCGTATTCATTAAGGTCAGTTTACTCGATAAAGCAAACTGTATAAACCTCGTCGTACACAGCAAAATGCTAATATGTATACAGCACTATTACATGAAATTTAAACCTCCCCGAAGTCATATATTTCACGCGTTTGAATAAAATAAGTCTCTATTCTGTATATCGAATCACATGAGACTTTAGCCAATCAGAGGCCTGGTATTTGGACGCCTATTTATGCTTCAATAACTATTATACAGAATATGTCTATTTTAGACGTGTATACAATTATATAAGTTATGCAGTCATCAAAATGTACCTATCCTCTGGTGCTTCAAAGTCGACAAAAACTGTATTTTTATTCAAAGGGGCATTTCATGTTTTTTCAATAACAATAGAGTGGAATATAAATCTATTTATTGTGTAGACATGTAAGGGACATATTACAAGATTTATATATGACAAGTTGTGTACAACATGTAATTGCCGTGTAAACCGACCTTTACCAATTTGGACCACACAAATCTAGTCAAGGCCATCAAAAGAACTTTGTATAAGTTGTTCTTATTCTTGATACCACCTTTTATATCATTATTTTTTGCCCTCTCTCAACCCAGATGACTAAGATGGCATCATTAAAAATACCTACATGTACTAACAATTTTCAAAATTGGCCTGACAAAAGCAATGTAGGTTGTCAAATAAATAACAAAACTTTTAGCTCAAATCGTGACTATATCCCTTCAAAACGATTATTTTTTTGTAGTGTACTCTGAATTTATAATACCGTTGTGGATTGACAACTTCTTTACAAGAAGGTTCGTATCAAAGAACAATAACTCTAACTAAAAAGTTATAATGATATAAAAAGTGTTCATTATTGTAATAAAACATTAGTTATACTCTGATATTAATTTAGAGAATTGTGCCAGATAATTATGGCAGCGCCAAGGTTGCATTATTCTTATATTTCTTAAGAGAAAAATATTTTAGCAATAATACATGTATATATAAAATCCTGTTAGACTGTTCAAAAACTTCCTACATGAATTATATTTCTTATAAATTGTTTCAAATAGGAATTCAATTCATACAGTTTTCCTGTAGGAAATTTAGTTTCTAATCGGATTTTAAAATTCTATAGGGGTATTTCTATTAATAATAGCTGTAAGAAGTGATATAGTACTTCAATTCAAAAAGGAAATTCTACTTATCCTTTAGAATATCTGCCCCCCCCCCCTTGAGAGAATGATCATGTTCGCGAAAGTTTAAAATAAATAATAAATATATCAATTGATCATAAAAGATGAGACACTTTAAAAAGTGGTTATAAACTTATTGAGCAATGGAGTACACATACATATATTACATTAAAAAAAAATCTTTACATGCACCTTGGATGGATTTATAAATGCCAACTTGACACCATCTTTCACAGTGTTTATAGATTAAGAGAATACAATTATATATTCTTATTTTGCTATATAATTAATCTTTTTACTCTATTTACAGTCATTCATTTTCTGCAGATTCTATATTTATTTATCTTATTTTCCTCAGTGTAAACATTACCCCTCATTGATTTTTATCTGCTTTTTTACTCTTCCCTACAGCCTTTGAATATTTTTTTTTACCTCTTCACCATGCTTTTTTTTGTTTTTTAACTTCCTAACAACTCTTTATTCTGATCCCACTATTGTAATTGTTTTTTTTTCTTTAGTTAGGTCTCTCTACGTTACCCTAAAGCTTTGTCTTCTTTTCAATTTTAAATTTCGATTTTTTTCTACTTACTTTACTCACATCAATTTTTTCTTTCTTTTCTTTTCTTTTTACTTTTTCTCACTTACGGTTACTCTTTCTGCTTTATCACACATTCAACTTCATGCTTTCTTTCTCTACAAACTTACCATCTCATTAGCCTACTCTGATCTATTCTACTTTTATTTTTTCTACAGTTTCTGTATCTTCCTTTCTCTTCAAAATTCTTTTCTCTTTACCCTAGGTGTAAATATTTCTATGGTATTTTTTTACCCCTGCAGTTATTCTCTATCCTTTTATTGTTCTGTTTTGTTTCTTTCTACATGTACTTTGTTACCTTCATATATTCATTTTTACTTAAGGTACAGTTTAGTTATTCATAGTTATTGCTTTTGCCTATTTATCAAGCTATTCTTCAAACTCACCAATGCAGACACATCCTTCCTTTTCACACATAGGTTTCCCGTTGCCACTACAGTTGTGGTTTGCGCAATGAGAGTCTTCCAAACACTAATAAGAAGAGTCGCCTAAAACAACAACAACAACAAAGCATCTTCATTTCTTAATCTCCTCATTCAACTATGTGGTTAAAAGTATCTAATGCATCATAAAGAGATTCACTATTTAACTCTATGTTTGCTACTATTTGAATCGTTCTTAAACATATTTAGCGAAATTAAAACGAAACCTTAATTTGTCGTCAATTAAAAAAGACATCGGATGATTTGCATTCAATGAACATTTTTTTAAATCTAAATTCATTCATTTCCAAAAAAAAATTATTGAAATGTCTCCGATAAATCAATGTACAATGGGACTTATTAAGATACGAGCTTAGAGAATAATTTGATAAAATAAATCAAGTCAAATAATGTATATCCAATCTGTCTTTCATTACAATAAAAATAGCATTATTCTTAAGTTTCTTTATGTTCCTAAAGTTTCTAATGCTGTTTTTGGTAAATAATAATACATACATCCGAGAATCAATGAAAATAAATATCAAAACCAATGGCTGCTGACATGACAAGCATGAGTATAAGTTGATTCATACAACTTACAATTAACCATTTCAAGTTATAATAATCACTTTGGTTACTTTAAGTACAGCTGTATAACAATACCTGTACACTTAACTGATTGTTAGAGCATCAAGATGCTATATTATAGTATACAACTGTTTTGTGATTGGCCTTTATGTTTGAAATGCAATTAATTCAAATGCATTCCTTTTTACAAACATAAAATGAATAAGTTTTTTTTTACTTTTTTTACATGTTCAGATTTAAAGAATTTTTAGCCTTTAGAATTATCAATAAAGAAAACATGAATTCATAGAAATGAGCTTAAAGGGGCCTAGATACGATTTAAGATGAGAATTTGAATTTTTATGTATAAAATAGTTTACTTGTGTATTTTGAATGATCTACCAAAATTTGAACGCCATAAGTCAAGTTACAAGCGTGATAGAGAGGAAATTTTTTTTTGTAAACATAAGCTCGAATCTTTTATTTGTTTAAATAATGTAAAGTAAAGAAATAGACATTTCTTTGACAAAATAATTGTGGCAAACAAGATAAACTGATTTAATGTGTTAAAAAATAATTTTATCAACAGCAAAAAGCAACATTATATTGAAACTTGTACCGATACTACACATATGTAAAATATATATATATATATATATAAAAGCTCAAGTGAGCTTTTCTAATCTCCTGTTGTCTGCCTATCTGTTTGTCCGTCATTCTGTCCGTCCGTAAACTTTTTAAAATTTCGATTTTTTCTTCGGATTCAGTAGAAAAATTTCTTAGTTCCAAACATTTTTGGGTAATGGGAATTCAAGTTCATTAGAGTAAATGGTCAAGCCCTCTTTCAAGGGAAGATAATTTTATATAAATTCTTGGCATTTTTCAAAAATATTCCCTTTCAAAACTATTTTGCCAAAAAGCTGAAACTTGTATGGAAGCATCTTCAAGTAGTGTAGATCTAATTTGTTTTTTAAATCATGATTCCAAGCGTAAAAATCTTGTTCTCAAAACCATAAGGCCTAAAAGTTGTGAGGAAAAATCCTCAGGTATTGTTAATTCAGGTTTGTTCAAATCAGGATCCCCGTGGGTAGGCATAGGGTGAGGCGATAAAGGAGGATTGAATTATTACATAGGAAATAAAACAGAAAAATCTTACTTTTTTCCTTCAAAGCCATATGTATCAAAAAAGTGAAACCTGTATGAAAGCATTCTCAGGTAGTGAAGATTTAGGCTTATTCAAATCGTTCCATGGGGTCCGAGTTGGGCCACAAAGGGAGAGGGGGAGTAAATTTTACAAAGGAATAAATAGAGAAACATTTTCAGGTGTGTTTTTCTCCAAAACCATGTGGCCAAAAAAATGAAATATGTGTGAAAGATTCCTCAGGTAGTGGAGATTCAAATTCAAATTACGATACTAAAGGGTAGGGTGGCGGTACAGTTGGGTGATTTTTTACGTAGGAATATATAGAGAAATAATTTTTCAAACTTCTGAAAAACCATTAAGCCAGAAAATCTTAAACTTAGGAGCATCCTCAGGTAGTGTAGTTTGTAGTTTGGGTTTGTTCAAATCATGATCCTAGGGGCAGGATGTAGCCACAAAAAGGGTGTGTGTGAATTTTTACAAGGGAATAAAAAGAGAATATCTTCTGAAAAATGGAAATAAAAAGAGGATTCAGTGTTTAACATAAGATTATGTAGAGAAAAAAAATTAAAAAACGAAGATCTTTTCAAATAGGGTTTTCTATACCAAATTGTCAGAATCTTTTGCATTTAATACCACAAAGCTGATTTGATAAAAGTTATGGCTATAGTTGTTCAAGTGAGCGATGTGGCCCCTAGGCCTTTTGTATTTTTTAACACTTTTTTAAATATTTAAATCTAGTTTTTATCTCACTTAAGCAATAGCAAAGGCCGTGGAAACACCGTCTGTGAATTCACAAGCCACAGTGGGTGCCTGAGCTTGTACAGTCATGGTCCGAGGAGCAGTGCTGGTGGATGGGAGGTAGTTCTTTTAAATGAAGGCCGTAATACTGAGAGTTAAGTAAATTCTATACTCTATTCCGGGTTCGTTCGTCTGAAACAGGTTTGTTAGCACAATTAAAGTTGTGTTTTGTTTTAAAATTGAAAGACTTTGTTTTACAGCAAAAATGTAGTATATAATACATAACATTCATATATATCAATGAAATGCATAAACACGTTAAGTCTTAGTCACAGCTGGTCGTGCGTGTTCGGTGACCGTGCGGGTGCTGCGGATTTTGCCAGTCCTGGCTCCCGTGGCTGATCGTAGGGCTAGAAAAGATTATTGAGGGGATTGCAAGGGCAACGTAGGTCAAACGAACGTTTGACGTGCCAGTCCTAGGTGCAACGTACGGTGTTATTTGGAGACAGGTTGCCACTCCTCGCAAAGTGCGATGCCTGCTGGAGCCGTGCTTGCGTATTACGATTGTCGTGCAACAGACGCACGTTCGCCTTGCGAATAGCAGTATTAAGATTAGCATCGTGAATCACTTGTAAGTCAATCTTACCGACGTCTTTCTTTGTCTTTGTCGATAGTTTTACGTATAATTTAGATTTTTTTAGAAGACTTCTATTCTGTAAATGCTTCTTTGGTGAATAGACAAGCTAAATTGAACGACAAAAATGAAGAATTTTTAAAATTTAATTTATCTTTTGTATTTGTAAAAGTTTAAACATTGCTTTGAAATCAACGGAAAGTCTGCGAAAATTCTAATTTCAGCGAATTATCTAATGATGACTGTTATATCATTTTTTGTTAACTATTTGTTAAACTTAACAATACATGTATCTTCGAAATAGCTTTGACGAAACTTTCAATTGAAAGTAAAAATCCACATTGAATTATTTTTTTTTACAAATGTTATTAAAAAGGTGACACATTTTCACTTCATTTTTTTTCATAATCAAAATCTACAAATTCATTTTTGGTATTATGATTTCAATATCATCATAAAACAATCTGAAAAAAAAAGTTTAAATGGTAATCAGAGATGAAAATAAATATTTTCAAAAGAGAAATTACTGTGTTTACAAACGAAAATCATCACACTCACGAAAATGACTAGGATCATACATGTACTCTTATCTGGTACTTTTATTACAAACGGTATGCTCAGTTTTGCGCTGAGTTCGACAACAGTTTCCTCAGGTAGGATGTGTCGGAGGATTGTGAAGAAGCTTTTAGTTGTAAAAATCATTCTGTGCGCAAGTATCATTCGTCTTCTTCTCACTCCTCAGGATCAGTAGAAAATGTAAATGATTCTATCCTAGCACGCTTGCAAGTCGAAGTGCTTCGGGAATCCTCTGCCTTTACTCTACAATCTAATTCAATATCTAGTTCCTCCTCCTCCTTCTGTATTTTCTTTTTTGCCTCTCACCTCTTTGTTAGAAAATTTAAACGTATTTGTTTGGTTGGTTTTTGTTTTTAAAGAGTGATTCTTAATAGCTTTTCATAAAAGCTGTATCTTTCGGGGGCATTTTGATGAATGGTAAAACTGTCAATTTTATTTACCTTATGGGGATTTTTTTTAAATTGGAGTACACATGAATAAGTATGAAGTACTTTTACTGTGCGTTCAACGTGCGTTCAATTTATATGTTGATGGTAAGCACAAGCGACTGGCGGTCAACATACCTGTAACACAAGGTACAAGTAAAGATCTCCTTACGCCATTCGTGCATGTCAAATCGTACGGTTATCTTACAGGTTCCTTGTGTGAACGCGCTTTCAGATATCGTTAGGAAACCGTGGAGATTGTTGTGCATGTCCAACACCCACCGTGCGTGCTGATGGGAAGCGAAAGTCCTTTCAAAATCGTAAGATACGCGTGCGTGTTTCGCAAGATTGTTGACAAAAACCGCCCGCAGACCACCCGTAGAAACACGTACGACAAATTTTGACTGGGGCTTTATTAACCTTTGCAATATAGGAGAAAGCAAATCATTACAATATGCTCCACATATACTGTATTCAGGGAAATATTCACCCCATTTTATTTTCGCCCCTTTTACCCTCGTTGTCAGTGGCGGAAAATAAATTCATATCTCTTGAATTATCTCTCTTTTATCACAACTGTAGCTGGGTTATTTCAAGACGGGGCGATACCGTTTAAAGGTAAAGAAGGGCGAATAACTCATGAGGCAAAAATGACACTGTATATACAGTACATAAATGTAAGTATATAAATGTACATTGCATATCCTTCTATAAAATCAACAATAATATTTTTTTCTAGTTTGATCTATTTTGTTATTGGTCAAAGGTTTTTTTTATGCGTATATCAATAATATTTCTCGACATGAAAACTAAAGGTCTAAGAATGAAAATGAAAACTGATAATAGAAATAGTATATGGAATACATTTTATTTGCAACAGACGATCCGAGACAGGCGCGAGAAATGTTGGAAGCAGCAAATCTTGTTGACTTGATATTTTTTTTAAAAAAGATTAATTAATTTCTTTTACAGAAATGAATTGATAATAATTTTTAGCATTACAACAGTGCGCCTGACTGTAAACAAAATTTTTGCATTTGGAGCATGTATCATTTATATGTACCTGATAAGAAATACATTTTAAATTTCGGTGCTGTTTATAAATTCATAAACAGATAGTACAGATTCAAGTTCCAATAAATATTTTCTTTGATTTTAAAGCATATATTTAAAATTAAGCTGTTTACCTTTCTCTCGAATAATCATACACACTAATTGTTCAGTTAGGTAAGACACGCGAATGTGAGCTACACCTTTCCAAGATGAATGAAATCTCCCAATTGTAATTAGGGGTGTATGCATGTAAAATAAAAAGCCCCGCTTCAGCGATTTAGTTCCTTTAGTTGATATTCCAAAACTCTATGAATTTATCTTTACTTCAACTCAATCTGATGACTTTGTTAATAATAATTCATTAGCAATCATAACTTACATCTAATCATAGTAGACAATAGGGAACAACTTCTTGCAATCCCCCCCCCCCCCCCCCCCCCCCCCCCCCCCCCCATTGTCGCTGTCTATTACACACGTGCATGGTGAACAGCCATTTTCATGAAAAATCTTGCTATTAATCGCTTATTACAATGCATATAACATTTTCATAATTTACAGATTTCAAAGTTGATACATTATCATTCACCATGTTATCTTTTTATATAAATTTTGATAATGCTAGCTAGCCTGTACTGTTTCGGAGAATTCAACTTACTCACGTTTACAAACGCACTTTGCACCGTGCATATGGCAAACCGGAATATCGTCTTTGGCACATACTATTTGTGAGCAATTACTGTTGCAGTTGCATGATACGGAGGAAAATATGTCTGAAAGGATAAATAAAATGACTGAAAAATGTTACAAGGTAAATCATTCAGACATCCAACTACGATATAAATTTATGATATTCATTCATCTATTTTTAATAAAGTTTCTTTAATATTTCGTAAAAAATAACACCCTTTCTTTTGTCATGACAATTGGACAAAAATTTGACATGAAATGACATTATTTGACTATATAGCGTCTAGGTTAGTTTGTCAAGCATCTTTTTTCATTCAATTACTATATTCCAACATTCCGTCTAAGCTAGTCAAGAAACTGTAAACAAGATGCTGCGACAAGTGCTAACGACCGTTTATTTACACAACACCAATTGATCAGTAGACCTAGGGCAAAAGAATATAGATACAGAATTATCACAAAGATGAGATGGCAGAATTGCAAATCGGTGAATCGTTCCTATCGATTAACCGGTTATTTCACGTCCTTAGCCCAAGAAAATACTTTTCATCTTTCTAGCTATTACAGATATCAAGACAACAGACAATTATGACTCAAATATTTTCCCACTCCAGTTTCCCTGAATTTTCGTAACTTCACTATGGACAGTATTCTCTTTTGAGAAGTGGACAGGCATAGCCTACATCCACTTCTCTTCGCAAGAACAATTAAATTTAAGAGGAAAAGCTTAGAACACGTGCTCTGAGTCCAGGAAATGTAGAGTTATCACCCTATAATTAACAATACAAGAGTTATCGTTCTTCACCTGAACATCTGCTTAATTGCATGAAATAACCGGGTGTATCTATATTTGATAAACCTAATTACTCGTATCAAAATACACAAACTTTTACATAGTGTTATACTTTTTTTTAAAATCAACTGTCATTAATACCACAGAAAGCACAATATTTTGATATGTTTACATCATAAGACAATTATTTGTCAAAATAATTTTCAAGAAAAAAAAAACCAAGCAAACATACGAAAAAGAATTTCCATGCTGCTATAATGTAGTCTGTTCATCTGGTGAACTAAAAAGTGATCGTCTAAGGTCAATTAAAGTATGCTTATGACAGTCATCTGATATATTTAAACATTACGTGTGAATCTTGTTCTTTAACATTCTAAATACTTTTAAAGTATATCATCATAAAGTTTGCAATGTAAAGTTGCTGAGCAGCGGAATACATTGTTTACATTTAAAGCCTTTGTCATGCTGAGAGAACCAATTGTTGCAGGAAATCTTTGAACAGCGTGTGGAACAGTTCAGGGGTGTTAAATATCTTACCCTCCCACGATTTATTTACGATACCAATATAAATTTTTATTAATACACTCCGTTAATTCATCAATAAGGACTCAATTTATCAATCTACTCTGTTATGACATGTGGTGATAACGAACAGTTAATATATATATATATATATATATATATATATATATATATATATATATATATATATATATATATATATATATATTCTTTTCGTTAAAACGTTGTTAATGCACAGAAAATGACCACAGATACCTGTACGTTGAGTATTCTGATTTATGTCGTGGACTTTCGTGATAAATTCGTAAATGAACCACACGTTTATCTACACAAACTGATCTACTTAAGGTGGACATTTTATGATGCCATCTCTAGTCCTCTTATCAATAATAGTCTATACTATTATCGGTCAAATTCTACTCGTTAAGAAAATGTAAAAACCTAAAAAAAAATTAATATGATCTAAATATTAACCAACGTTTATACATAATCTACCAAAATTAAGAAAGAATTAATAGTAAATAAATGAAACTGCCCTGGAATAAATTATAACCTCTTCCTGAAGTTACGATAAATCATGTTACTTTTACCGATGGGTGTCTTCCACTTGATATGTCCAATCTGCCAGTACATTTAAGTTTAATAAATTTGCATTTTGAAATAGAAGTCAAGCCTCATATCAACGGAAGCAGATGCATGTATCGCGGTGTACTGAAAAGTTTGAGGAGCACTTTGCTATACTGTTCGTAATGACTAAAAATAAATGCACCATATAGTCATTTTGAGGGCTAGTTTTCAATGCTAAAACATTACTGTGTATTGTAATTTGCCATTATCTGTTAAAAACAAACCCAAAAATGTCAATAAGTTACCTGCACAGACACAGAGAATTAGCCATGTCAAAGTCATGATATGTATATATTGTACTTTCCTTTTGAATACTGGTATTTTATCGCAGACATAAGGTCAGATGTTCTCAGGTTTATTTACGATTGTTCATTTCATTAAGAAAAGAGAGATTCTTTTTTCTATAAAATGTACAATTATATTCATAATGTTCGTGCAATGTTTATCACTATTGTTCTTATGTGGATTACGATTGATCTTTGTTGCAAGCCAGATAGAGAAAAACGAAATAAAGAATAATAATTCCAAAATTAAAAATAAAAAAAAAACTCAAAGTGAGTCAGTCATATACGTTTTCTAGTTATCATTTCGATTTGTTTCTTTAACAATGCATTGCTGTGATTGTTGTTTTACTAGTATATAATAGTGCCTGATATTGAGGAAAACCCCACACGTGTTTTTTGAATTATCCTGTGTCATTTTGATTATTTTACTTGAGAAAATGCCAATCGTATTTTATAAGAATGCCTCAACACACTTTGTTTCAACATGTAGAACAAAAGTAATTCATTTTAAACGAAGAAGTTTGTCAGGTTTCAATAACGGATTGAAATAAAGAGTCTACGGGGATTTTGCATTGCAACAGGCATGAAAGTACCCGGATGATAACGTTTGATAATTGTGCGAGGTATTCCGAGTGACTTCGCATGGAGAAAAGATATCAAAATTCCCCCATTATGAATCTCCGTAAGAGATCTGTTTTCGTGAAAAAATGAAAAATAATAATGTGTCAATGAAGATATCTTGGATAGTTTCCCTTTCATCGATTTCGTCTGCAATTCTTTCACAGGTATGTGGGGTTTTTTTTTTAAATTAAAAATCGCCCAAATATGTTGTATAATATATTGAGACAGACTTTCGATAATGGAATTACAATTAATAAAAGTAAAAGGTTTTAAGAAAGAATAAAATGGCTTAAGATGTTAGTTCATCAAGTTTATCACCGGCCTTTATGAATAAATTTCCGTTAGTATAAATACTTTTCGCTTCCTTTAATAAGATATAAACCAAATGTCTGTATTTACTAGTCATGTGAATTCACAAAAGATATAAGGACTGGTTTGAAGTGATTGGCTGGCTGGAATAGCATAAAACCCCTTTAATACTCAGTTACATTAACTTTTTTTTCTTGCTATGGTCTGTGTTGCCCTTTATCCCCGTTTATTACTCAAAAATAAGAATACGATAATTTTGTATATGGCTGCAGAATATTTAGATGACAATTTCTTCGTTCAAAATTAACAACTTTTGATCTACATGTCAAAACAAGTCTGTTGAGGCACTCTTGTGGAATTCAATTGGCATTTTCTCAATAATCAAGAAAACACTGATAGTATTTTTGTTCTGCAATATTAGACATGCACTGTTATATTGGAGTGAAACGACATTTTTAAGTACTAGTAACTTTCTTGTTCTAACTTGCCACAAAGACTAAATCACTATTCACCCGAGTAGATAAACATTGCATACCGCAAGATACTTTCAAAACTCTCTTTAGACGGAAATAGACTTGAGAGTAATTACTATCTGACCTTATTTCCCGGATATCTTTTCAGAGATAGCACGAACCATATACTATGACTTGGACATGGCTAATTCTCTGTGTCTTTGCAGGTAAATGTTGATATTTCAGGGGAATTTATTAGGATAATGGCAAACACACAAAACAATACAGGGTTTTGAAAATGATAAATTGCCCTAAAAATGTGCATATGGTACATATATGTATTCATCATAAGAAAATTAGGGCAAACTGTTCCTTAATCTTATCAGTTAGATCGCAGTATCGTATCTGCTTCCATTGATATAATTCCAGACTACTCTTTCAAAATACACTTCTTGTATATGTCCACAACATAAAAACGACATCATTAAAAATTGCTAATTTCAAGCTTATTTGTGACAGATAAATTAGAGCGCAGCCTTAAAAACATTTCATTCTCCACATATATATTTATTCTTCCAAGATTGATTTTGGTACAAGACATTTGCTGGTTCAAAGTTGTGCTACAAGTTTCCAATATGGAAAACTTTGTGAAAATTATTAACATTTACTCGGTATAATTAGAGTTTCAAGTAGAGCTATTTATAACTTTTAATGTCAATGAATTCATATGGATAAAAAAAAATAACGTTTGCTTCTGTAATACACAATTACAAAACAATCCGATATTTTAAACATTTTTAAAAAAATGATTAATTAAAGAGAGCAAAAATTACATTTTACGTTTATATCTTCAAAAGTATAAATACTCATACACATCCCTGATTTGGAGATAAATGTACTTCATTTGAGAGGTTTATTCGTGAGGTCTTCTTATACCTATCAGTTTATGAACTCCAAATATCTTCGTCATTTTTCTGTATTTTTATATTTCTAGCCTTTGGTTTATAGACCACTTGATGAGTGCATAAATTGTAATTTGTAAGGTCGTAAACAATTATTGTAGCATCTTGACTACAATTTCTTGACCAGCTTAGAAGGGATGTTCAAGTGTTGTTATATAGTGAGAAAAGTTGTTTAACGAACTAATATAGTAATTTACACACAAACGACATCGAAAATAAATTGTAAAAAAAATATCTTAGCTTCTTCAAATTGTCATGATAATAGACTTTTGTATTACGAAATATCAAGGAAACGTTATTCAGTTTATGAATTTATACAATGAGTTTATATCGCGGCTTGGTATCTAAATTATCCACCTGATAAAATATATCTTTCTGTCGATCTTTTTATACTTTCAGACATATTTTACTTGGTGTCATGCAACTGCAGCAGTAATTGCTCACAAATAGCGTGTGCCAAAGGCGATTATCCGATTTGCCATAACTCAAAGTGCGTTTGTAAACGTGAGTATTAGGTCTTACTTATTCGAAAATATTATGCCCAGTAGCACTGAAATCATGATGTTATACTTATTTACTATTTCAAAGGGATTTAAACTGCACCAATGAAATCTTTTCCTCCAGCCCCAATCAACTGCAACAAGAACAAAATGATTTCTTTGTAAATCTGTTTAGAATTTAAGAAATAATCAAAACAATAAAAAAAATGTTTAATCGACATGCAACACATACCTGATTAACTGAAACTGTTCTTAAATTTAATGATAAAAGCTCATATCTAACTTGGTAAATATTCATCTGTGCTTTGCGATCCAATGACCTTTGTCTGATTGATTACACATCTATTTACAGGACACACGGGGGTATGTTTTAGTGACGATGAATGCAGATACGGACATTGTGATAGCCCAATGTGTGACATCTCTTCCAACAAATGCGCTTGCGGACGTAAAAAGCTTTTTTTTTTCATTTACATATGTAAAATTATCCCTGAAACAATATAACTAAAACAAAAATATTTCTCAAATGCATTCACAATCAAATCTGTAAAACAAATTAATTCATCTTTTTACTATTAAGTTATCAAGGTTTTCTGCTTTCGACATTCCTCGGGCCTGTCTCGACCCGTGCTGTCGAAGTTAAACGCTACGCATGTTGCAGATTATATATATTTAATCTTCACAAACAGTTTCCGTTCATATAAAAATATTCGGTAAATATGTCCAAACATATTAACGATATGCATAAAACAAATGCTGCCTACTAACGAAACAGATCAAAGTAGAAAAAAAAATTCTTGTTTATTTTATAGAAGAATATGCAATGCAATTTTACGCACTTACATAATATGTTAACATGTATGTGGAGCGTATATGTATAATGTTTTGCTTTGCCCTATATTGTAGAGCTTGCTTACTACAATTTTGAGATACGTCTTCAACAATTTATGTATTTCATCAACAAATATGAATATATTAATATAATATATGAATACTACTTGTTTGCTGTAAAACAACGTCTCTAAATTTTAGAATTCAAAAAACAATTATAATTGTACTCACAAGTTTGTTTCAAATGATCGTACCTGGAATCAAGCTCAGTATTTTATTTAAACTGTAGCAATACTGTCTTATTTAAAAGATCGACCTCACCATCACCAGCACTGCTCCTCGGACAACAACTGTGCAAGCACCCATTGTGGATCGGGGCATCACAGCAAGTGTTACCACGGCTACTGTTATTGCTTAGGTAAGATAAAGGGTTAAATTTGAGTTATTTGCTTGAATACAAGATGACTGTTTTTTCGGCTTAATTTAAAATCTTAAGAATTAAGAAGTAATATAATTTATAAAAAAATAAATATGGATGGGTTAAAAAGATCACAACAAACTTGGATCTATAGAGCATCTAAATATATTCGATTGTATGTTATTATTCCAAAGCTAAGAGAAGTTCTAATTTTTTATATTATTTTTGAATTTCATTTTCAAAATGAAAATTAAAAATAGAATTGCAATGGTGATGATAACGTTTACTTAATGAAAAGAAATGCAGTCATCATCTTCATTATCATCACTGACAAAAAGATATTTCTTTCTTGTAGAGAAATTTTATGTCACAGAATGTGGACACCACGGGCATCACCATCACACTGAAGTCTGTCCTCGTCATTCTTGCCCCTCATCTTACAGTGAAATATGTTCAAGTTACCAGTGTGGTTGTATTCGTAAGTATGTTATAACATATGGAATTCTTTTGTCATGTATACAAGGAGATGGGCTACATATTCCTTGATAAAGATACATGTATTTTAATGCGTTCATGTTCAAGTAGCACCGTAAAATATTACCTGTAACCTCTCTTACGACTTGTTTTTAGATTATTTTAATAAAAGTATTATTAAATATTTCCTTCCAGAATAAAATGAGATTTTCCATTACCTTGAAATGCAATTATGCCAGTGTTATGATATCATAAAAAGAACTTGAAAAAATTACTGACTTTTAATAAAAAAAAAAACTTCAAAAGTAATTGAGAAAAAATCTAACAGATATGATAAGTTAATAATGCTACAGAATGTACCATTCTGGACATCAGAAAAGCAAATCATATAATCATACATAGTGATTAAACAAAATTGTGGGTATTATAAGTTTTTTTCTCTCGGATGAATTGATGTTTTCTTTATAGATAATTCTGAATGCTGAAATTTTTAAAAAAAATTATCTGAATTTGCCCCCCCAAAATTCTTTTAATATTTGAAAAAAAGAACACATTTAAAGTGACACTGTAACTCAAAAAAGATGTTTTTCTTTTTTATTATGACAACGAAAATAAGAAGAAATATACAACATTTGATCATAAGGATCGAGGTTTCACGCATTATAAGTCTTCACATATCAGTTTAAAAGTCATCAAAAATCATCCGGAATTCCAACAGCAAACATTCCGAGTTGTTTTTGGAAATTGATTTGAGTGTCACGTGATTGTGATAGTGTCTGAAATAGTTACAGTGGGATTAACGCACTGAGATAAAAATATATGAAGCTATTCAATGTATTTAGTAATACATATGCATTCATAGAGAAAGTATCCTAATGAATATTCAAATTATATTAGTTCTTGAAGACATCAGGTTTCACTGAGATGTCACTTGCTCATGGTATATATGCCACGCTGCAGTATTTACATTCCCCTACGCTTGCATGGCTAAGAAGCGGAAGGGAAACTCAATATTCACGTGTTGGCCCAACGATTAATTCTATTTATCTCTATTTAATTCAATTTATTTACTTTTGAAAACCGAAAATTTTCAAAAGTTCATATTTTATATATAATATATAAAATATGTGGAAATCGTGTAAAATTTCGATACTTCGTGAATCATGGGTTTGTGCGTCACCATGTCTCTTTAAATAAGATGTTACTCACACAAGAAGTCCAATCATCAAAATAATGATGGTCTAACAATCAGTTGAGTAGGCTGGTATTGTTATACTTAAAAAAACTCACCCAAAATGATGATTAGAACTTGAATTCGTTGTAAATAGTATGCATATGCATATTATGTTAGTAGTCTTGCTTTGATTATTAATTTTATTCAAACTCTGATGTATGTATTATTAATTTATCAGAAACTATATAAGCAACATTCATTGGAAAATAGACAAGGAAAATTCAATTTTTGTTAAATCAAAGATATTCTGAATTTTTGAGACATTTCAATAAATTCAAATGTTCATTTTTGGAGCGTGAATGAATTAAAATAAATAAAAGACATTTTCATTAATTGGAAATTATCCAATGTCTTTTAAATTAATGAGAAATTGAGGTTTCGTTTTAATTTCGTTCAACATATTTATAAACGAATTAATCAAAATTTTTAAAGAGTAGACAAAAATATCTATAAAGTTAAATTATATAAATAAATATATAATTCATTGTGTACCATATTCGTAGTCAACGGAAGAGATTGAGAAAGTTTGGCCTTAAACTAATCTGCTTTTCAAAATAACTTACTGGTGGGTTTTTTCGTTGTTGTAGGTGACTCTTTTGAGTGTTTGGAAGACTCTCATTGCGCAAACAATAGATGCCATGGCAACGGGAAACCTACTTGTGAAAATAAAGGATGTGTCTGTATTGGTGAGTTTAAGAAATAGCTGCAGATAAAAGCAATAACATTTAATTAATAAACTGTATCTTGAACAATAATGTATAAATGCAGGTAGGAAGAAGTGAGAAGCAAAACAGAACGATAGAAAAGAATGTAAAATAACTTTGAAAATAAATACTCGTAGGAAAATGCAAATGGATTATACATGTAAGATTAAGGAGAAAATTATCAAAGGGTACAAAAATCATATGGAAATGTAGAAGGTAGATTAGATAAAAGTGTGGAAAAGTAGAACAAAAGTTTGTAGGTAAAAAAAGCATGCAGATGAATGTAGGATAAGTAGATTGAAAGACCGTAAAAAATATTGAGGAAAAGGTTGTATAAGTGTAAATTAAGGTAGGAAAAATAACATCAATAAGAAGTTTTTATGAATACCTACCAACAAGTATGCTTATTTTATCAAAAGCAGTAGGAACATTTTGTTTGGTTAAAAACAGTTCTTCCATCTTATACCATATTAGACATTAATTAAAATAATCAAATACCCTGTTAATTTTGTCAATTTTTTGATAGCTATAACGGTGTTTGGTCATTTTCAGAAAAGATTTCAGTAACATGCAACGTCGGATGGACAAAATTTGGGGAGAATTGCTACCGCAAGTATGGATACGCAGTGACGTGGACACACGCCTTGCTAAACTGTAAATTCGTGGGTGGTGCTCTAGTAGACATCGGTTCCCACGAGGAGCAGTCATTTGTTCATAGTAAGTGAGATCTGTTTTTTTTTATAACTATAAATCTAACATGTGGAAACCGCTTTTATTGCACAATGTAGCCGGTCGTTAAAAGGCATATATTCCACCACTGTTGTAAAGTCGCGACAAATGTCCTAAACTTGAGTCAAGAATTCGATCCTTAATGACAAAGCATGGGTATTTGTCGACTTCCAGTAAGCGGGATCTTAAAACTACACGGCGAGCTTTTATATACATGTACATGGCTGGCAAGAGAGATAACTCGCTTTCCACTGGCCCTGAATCCTTTATATCTTATTTGAAATCTAAAACAATGAAAATGGTTTTAAATAAATGAACTTTTCAATGTAAAACGCTTAGCATGTGTAGGTGCTTCCTTGCGTCATGAAAACAACAATTTCCAATCATTGTTTTGTTGTGTAAAGCTACATTTCCTATTTTCTTTGAAGTATAGTTTAACATGAATAATTGATTTGAACACCCCCCCCCCAAAAAAAAATAAAAGAATTCAACAGTTTTTGACTTGAATTTTTCAGGTTTTTATTTTGAAAACTAATCCAAAGTTGACGCTTGTTATGATAAATAGAAATGAATTTTACTTCATTAAAATATAGAAATCGCTGGTAGAGATAATGTCTGGATTTCTGGTTCGGATTCTATTGAAGAGGGCCAATGGAGATGGTATGGAAGTGGTCAAACCTGGAGTTACACTAACTGGGACAAAGGTAAGACAAAAAAAACATAACACCTTCTTAATTATTTCTTAAATTACATGTATATACTTTATAATTATTTGATTTATTAATATAAAAAAGGGATTAGACAGCAGTTGTTGTCGGTATGAGCCTTCTCCATAATATGTGAATTGTTTTTTTAATAGTTTAAAACCTTATAAACAGTTCTAACAATGAATTTGAAATGTTTGTGATCATTAAACAAGGAATTAGGTAGATCTATTTTATAAAGGAATTCCTTTCAAAATAAACAATATAACATGGAATTTACTCTATGATGCATATTTTCACTCTCATTCTCCATATGATTATGATAAAAGTATCTGTTAAAAAATTGTCATGTTGAATAGGTTTTTCGTTGTGTATAGTAGAAATGACGATTAGCTGTAGAACAATTTGGGTTTCCAAAGTTCGCGCTGTAACGTTGAAATTACGATTTGTGATCTTATAAAAAAAAACACCCCTGTTTTCTGCTTCTCTAGAAACTTCAGAATTAGCATCCTACATTGTAGGCACCTAACCAGTTTATTATTCACTAGAAACTCATAACCTTTGTCCATTTTTGAGTTCATTTAATGCTGCTTTATCATGCATAAACATCCATTAGGAAGAGCGTTCTATTTTAATGGCGTTAGAGTGTGCTAGCATTGAGTCGGTATGTAATAGTGATGTATCTAGTGAATAATAAACTGGTTAGGTGCATACAATGTAGGATGCTAAATCTGAAGTTTCTAGAGAAGCAGAAAACAGGGGGGGGGGGGGAGGGGTTATAAGATTATAAGATCACAAATCGTAATTTCAACGTTACAGCGCAAACGGAACGCTTTTAATTTCAACGCTTATTAATTTGTAAACTGGGCTTCATATTTCTGAAGGCCAACCTGATAACATTGGGCATAATGAAGATTGCGCCGTTATGACCTCTGATGGACATTGGAACGATACAGACTGTAAAAAACACAATGTCTACCTCTGTGAACGAACGAGTAAGTATACAAAAGGTGTTAAAAAAATGAAAAGGTAAGGGGAAAGAGGGGGTAAAATTACGATACTGAAAATCGCGGAAAGGTTTTATAGGAAAAGTGAACTGTATGAAATTTAAACTTAAAACACATTTTTTGTTAGTTTTGCGCAAAAAATAAACTTTATTTTGACACTTTACAGAGAAAAGGTACTGTTATTACGTAGTAACATTGTGTCAGCTATAACAATATCTTTTAGAAAAAATTGAAAAAAGAATTGTACATGCTTTTCTATTCATAGATTAAATTATGCTAATCTGATACTGTATATGACTGTATATGACCGATTTCTTTATTGAGCTGTTGAGCATCAGTGCGCATCCTCTTGGATAGAAAGACAAGGAGCATGCTACAAGCTATTTATAGACAAGGCCTCGTGGTCAAATGCTTTAGAAACTTGTCAACTTCATTCAGCAACCTTGGTGAACTTGGAAAATTCTGAAGAAAATACTTTTATTCACGGTAGCCTCTTTTTAAGCGATATTAAATGGCTTTGAATTATTTTTTTCCCCAAATTATTTTTTTTAAGAATACATGTCTATTAATACATGTGTAACTGATCATTTTCTGGATTCAGGATTAACTAAAGGAAAAGATACATGGATTGGAGGAAGTGATGGACAGAGAGAAGGTACATGGACCTGGGTCGGCACCGATTTGTTGTGGACTTATTCTAACTGGGACTCAGGTACAGAAATAAAGAGAATTTTGTTTCCTCCCGTTTGGTCAAAAGAGGAGAGGGAGGAGAGAAGAGAAGCGCAAAAACAAAAGGGGTGGCTTGTTTCTACATACATCTGATATAACTTATGTTCACTTATACTCTTACTGACAAATGCCATGCATATAAAAGAGTCGAGGGTGCGATCGATAAAAAGAACTAACGAAAAGTTGTAGGCATTTTCAGGTACATTGATTCTTTAACAGTGAATGTATTTAAGCAATAATGCGTTAGCGAGTTATGTGATTTTTTTCCTGCACTGATCGCCACCTTCATAACCCGCATCGTTCAGCAAAGAAAGCATTTTACTGTTTATATTTACATCTTTCTATCAAGAAATAAATAAATTGATCGAAAAGTCAGAACAAATAACTAAATTATTGTTAATGTCCATCAGTACGTTAGATAAAAGAAACAGTCAAATCGTCTTCTATGGGAACTTGAATCTGACATCATCATAATTATTTCGTGCCGTCTGTGATTTTTTTAGGTTGCTAGGGTTTCGACCTATCGATAAACGGGGCGTGTAGATTTCAGTCCTGTCCGTTTCTACAGAGCTATGAATTACAATCAATTTTCATAAGAAATAGAGGGAATCTTACTTGGTGGATGTTAATACATAAGTATGAATATATTTAAAGGAAAGCCAGACAATGCGTCGGATGAAAACTGTGGCAGGATGATAGCAAGCAATGGTAGATGGCATGATTCACCCTGCAATAGCAGATATCAACTTGAATTTGTTTGTAAACGGAAGCGTGAGTATTCCCTTAAAGCAATCTTTTTCTTACTACAATAACAAGCAAGTCAAAGATAATTATGCACTATGGCGGATGAAAAGGAGCTCGTTTATTATGGGTTTGTACTTCATAGGCAAATGTTTACATTCAGTATATATTTCCCCTTATGTTTGCATTGGAAATCTGCGACGTCCAATTTCCTTTGAATACACTTAGCCTATGCATTCGCCATGAGTACAAATGTAGACGTCATCACGCGTTTTGAGTATATTTATTTTTGTAAGATTAATGAAACGTTTAAACTTACATAATCAATTTGGAATGGACATATGAAAAATAAATCATTAAATCATATCTACTTGATATTAAAAAAGATTTTCCTATACAAAGTTTCTAGCACTATATTTTTAGTCGCGGAAGCGAACTTAATAACATGTAAGTATGGCTGTTCCATGTATGTTTCATATCCCTGACTAAGAGCTATATAAAGGATTTGAAGCGACGATACATAATACTTCATACAAATCAACATCAGTATGATTATAAATATAAGCACTGAATGCTTATTTTTGGATGTCGTCGGACCTATAACACACCAAGGATGTGCAGACAAATTATCATACCGCGCTAACGCGTAGTATTCAATTTGTCTGCAATGCCTTGGAGTGTTATAGGACCGACGACATCCAAAAATAAGCATTCAATGCTTAAATCTTATCCATTTCATAAATACTTAAGCTTGGTACATCAGCATGGTTTCAATTACTAGTATAAGTGATTCTCATGGCTGTCGATAGAAATTTTTACAAGAGGGTTATATAGTTGTGCTCGCCATTGATAAGTTATAATCTTCATAGTTCCTCCTGTCAATGGTGGATGGTCACATTTTGGGCATTTTGGAGCTTGCTCTGTTTCATGTGGAGGGGGGACTAGCACAAGGTCAAGAACGTGTTCCAACCCAGCCCCTAAATGGGGAGGCGAGGACTGCTCGGGATCATCCAATGAAACTTCGGCTTGCAACACAAATCCTTGTCCAGGTATGTTGTATCGATCCAAATAAGGTTAAATAAAACAAAGTTTGACTGTTTATTTGTTTTAATGAGTACAATAAACAATATTTTGATTTAATTACTGAATATTCAACCATATGAATTTTTAAAAATTGGAATGGTAAACAGTGTGTATTATTGTGACTGTTTTTCTCTGTGTTGAAACCTAGCTATTCATGAACGGATCAGTCGGTTACATAAATTTTAGTCAATCAATCAATACAGTTATTGTTATATTTGATTCGAAGTTGACGGATCTTGGTCAGAATGGAGTGTATGGGGACAATGTAATAAAACGTGTGGTGGAGGAACCCGAGAACGTCATAGAACGTGCACAAACCCAACCCCAAGTCACGGAGGGACGAACTGTACTGGGTCTTCAAAAGTTACCGAAAGTTGCAATACTCAACATTGTCAAAGTAAGCCAAAACGAACTATTTGTCAGTAAAATGATAAAAAATCATTATACAGAGTGAAAATTGCTTGAAGCATTGAATCATACCAAAAAATGTACCGATATTTTTATGAACTGGAAAGTATTTGAAGTATTTAAGGCATAATTTTTATTTTTATCATCAGTAATCAAGGACTTGTTGTATCCTTATTAATGACTTTTACCTGTTTGTGAAAAGACTTTCCCACCCTTTTTTGGTCTATTAAATAATTATTAAGGAACAATATTTGGTGAAAAAATATTTTTCTATGAAATGTCATTCTGTATAATCAAGTGGCTCTTCAATCGCAGCATTTGATAGCAATTCTTTTTTATATAATAAGAAAAGAAACTTCTTCAGTTACCTCAATGCAATCTTCATTGATTAATGACTGATTCTGATATAACATTAAAATTTTATTCTTGCAGATCCATTCCTAATCTATTCTGCTCTAAATTAAAATCCGAGTATTTTATACCTTATTTACATGTACATGTATATCAAATGATATACCTTTCCTTTGTGGGCCTCCATATCTTTAGTTCAATGAACCTTGCTGGGAATTTTCCCAGTGACGAACTCTAGATAGTATTACTATCCTCACATTCAATGACTGCGTGCACTTTGAATCATGATATAAGAAGAACGTATGCATATGTTCCTTATTATCATAGCCTTGATCCCTGTTACAATTAAAGGGGCATGGTCACGATTCTGGTCAAATTTTATTTTTGTATTTTTATTGTATACAATACTTTAGTAATGCATTTCTAATGATCAACCAAAAATTTGAGTGTCAGTCGTAGAGTTATAAGCAAGATACAGAGCTCACAATTCTTTGTCATGTAAACAAGGCTCGTGTCCTGTTTTTGTTTACATTGGCTCAATATACCGGTAAAATTCTCTTTCAAATTGATTTCTCTATCTTCTAATTCGTTTTAAGCATAGATAAATAGTTCCTAGCGTTTATCACATTCAATTTAGGCCTAAAACTGGAATTTTTACTTCAACATTTAAAACGTAAACAAAAACATGAAGTAAGCTTTGTTTGTATGACAAAGAATTGTGAGCTCTGTATCTCGCTTATAACACGACGACTGAAACTCAAATTTTGGTTGACTACTAGAAATGCCTCACTGAAGGATTGCAAACATAAAAAACGGAAAAGTAATTTTTGACCACAATCGTGACCATGCCCCTTTAAAACTGATTTGAGTAAGCATTGGCAGATTGGCAATCCCTTCCAAACTGTCGGTCGAGAGAGGGCAAACAAAGTTATTGTAAATATACAATATTAAAAAAGAAAAGTGAACAAGGGGCATACAGTTTAAAAATTTTAGCTCGAAACGAGAACGAAGCCATGGCTACTTATACATTTAAACATTATTGATTTGACATGGGCAAACAACCCGAAGCTCTTGAATTTTCCGGTTCAAATTGGCAAAGAATATTAAAAGAAAATTAGCCGACAAATTACGGCTCGATTTCGGTAAATGTTCCTTATGATATAAACATTGCATCACTTCTCTTCATATTTGATTCGAAGTTGCCGGTTCGTGGTCTGTCTGGGGTGCCTGGGGAAAATGTTCCGTTACATGTGGTGGAGGAACTCATGAACGTAATAGAACGTGTTCAAACCCTGCCCCAAGCCACGGAGGGCCTGACTGTGTCGGGTCTACAACTCTGACACACCAGTGCAACAGCGATCATTGTCCAAGTAAGAGTTAATGTCGTTTTGCAACGCTTGCCTACTACTGAGCATACTAGGCTACATCCATGTAAGGATGCAATAAAAACTCTTTTCAGCAATTTTTTTTTATCATATGATAATTTTTAATTTGAAGTTGATGGTTCCTGGTCCGCCTGGGGTGCTTGGGGGCATTGTTCTGTAACGTGTGGTAGAGGATCACAGGAACGTCACAGAGCGTGCACAAAACCAGCCCCAAGTCACGGAGGGGCGAATTGTGTCGGGTCAAATAAGAATACACAACATTGCAACGATGCCTCTTGTCCAAGTAAGTTTGTTATTGTGGTACCAAGAACACTAACGGAACGTCGATTGGCCTTAACCGTGAAGTTGACACTACAGTAATATGGTTGCCGGTGGCATTCAAGCATTTGTATTTTGGTGGCAAACATGGTATTTGTCATGCTGGTTTGCTTAAATTATTTGACACAAATATGTCAAAATGATTCATTTTAAATAAGCATTGGTATTGAATATATCATTTTTTGTTATCTTTGAAGAACATATTTTCACACATCGCCAGATGTAAATTTATCCTATACATGTAAATAACTGAGCACTACCAATATCTGCACTTGATCCCTTGATTGGTCGAAAATTTTAGAGGAGAGTTTGAACCACCGAGATCTAAATGAATTTGTAATTTGAGTTGTATTCTCAATTTTTTTTCAGCTGCAGCACCAAGCGTACCATGTCCAGTTTGTGACGCATCCATGAACTGTGTGTGGGGTAATGAGTGTCCAGACAATCAAACTTGCATGATTCGATCCTACCCACACTATAAATTTACGGTCCATTGCTCTATTGTAAGATATTTTGTTTTTATTTTCAAATATTTATCTGATAATCATAATAAGTTGTGTAATAAGAATCATATAACATGCTCTCAGTCCAGCCCAAAATAAGTTATAATATTTATTCTAAGTTACGTATGTCCCGGATTACAAACAGAATACACCTCGCTTTGTTTAAAAGCGTAGGACAAAATGTTGTTGTGATATTATAAATTGAATTTAGACATTGGATCAGAAAAATAATTTTTAATCATTTACTATACTACTAGTATTAACAAAGAATTGCTGTCATACAAGTGTGCATTGAAAACTATCCAAAAATCATGTGCCTTTCAATTACAATATTACAGATTTATTTTGTAATTTAAATTAGAGTAGCGATTTTTTATAGGTGTGCAGAAGATGTTGACATTTAAATCTGTGCAACTACTATTAAATGCGCTTTCCTCCTCTTAAAGACATTTAGGATATCTAATGTGGATAAATACTTTTGGATTAGTTGTTTGGGTTAACGGTAGTAACGGCGTATTAATTTTGGTCATCTGAACGATCATCTCCCGTCGTCGAGCATTGTATATAAACAATTTAACATTCTTATTTTTCTAAATCCTCAAAATGAATTTAATCAAAGTTTGGCATATGAAAACTGTTCGATCACCAACCCTTACGCACAAATAATATATTTATACATATTATAAATTTCATATATATTTATATTCTTAATACCAGTTAAACATTGGCGTATGCCTCTAGTTAAAAACTCATTTACATATTTTACCAAGACAAACCAATTTGAATCAAACATATCGTTATTAGAATGCTTGGCTAAAACAGGTCAATGCGGGCCTTTTGTTCTTAAACTCGACGTCATGATGGGTTTTTTTAATTGCCAAAACTTTTACCCTTCATTTGGAAAGCAATTTATGCAGCAAATGGTCGAATTAGTGAAATACTTTTCAATGATTTGATATGCAAAATACCGACATGATATCTTCTTTTTCAGAGAGAAGACTGTCATTTTATCAAGGCTGTTGCCACAACGGGCGAGATATACTGCTGTGACGACAGACAATGTTTAAGAAATATTCTTGGTTTATAAATAAAGCATACTCGTTACTTCAGCACCATATAAAAAAAAAGCTAAAATCAGAAAAAAACCCCATATTTCTGTCTATTTTAAAAAGAAAACAAGTTTTTGAACCAAAATTTAATTGAAATAACATTTCACAAAAAAACAGTAGCTTGAAAGTATATATACTTTTTTAAGGATGCTCATTTAAAGATCAGAAAACACTACTACAAACCAAAAAAAAATTCATGCTGAATATATTCCAACTCATTACAGTAATGAATGAAAAATAAAAGACAGCTTTAAGTTATAAAAAGTAAGTTTTCTATCATATCATCGAATGAATGTGAGACACTTGCAAAACATACACCGTCTAAAAATATTGTTAAAGTAGTGTCCGTTAAATAAATCAGTTCTACAAGTAAAAGAATACAATATTTTAGTGCTTGTTTCAAATTATACACCCACTGAAACGCAGAATAACCATTCTTTGGTTAGTGACTCCAGTGACCCGACTATAACAGTGTATTACTTATATCAATGACGTGCATAGTATCATGTACAAATAACATTTTAGACTACATATAAATATCAAAAAATATATATTTCGATACAGAAATATTTACAGCTCAAAAAGCCCAAACTTTCATGCATATGAAAACAAAGCAGTTTCTATGCTTTGACACTGATTTAATCTGACTTAGTAACACATATGACAACATAATTGCATGCATCAAATGAATACAAAATGAGAGAAAAGCTGTCAATGTGACAGCAAACCGGGTTTTCTTTTGTGTGAATAGTATCCATAATCCATTTGTCAACCCTGAATTGATGAATACCTATCCAGAGAAATGGGGTACTCTATATGCAATATTTTACCAAACAATAACTAAGTTCAACAGCTGTTTTTCATAAATAATTAATAGTCAAAATCCTAGCAATATGCACGCCTCTGATATATGTACAAATGATCCGCAAAAGAACAACCTTCTATCTTGAAAACTGTAGGAGGAGTTTTCCGTACAGTAGGGGTACCCTATATGCAATATTTTGCCGAAAACTGACGAAGTTCAACACCTGGTATTTTTTTAATAAATTATCAGAAAATCAAAATCCTAGCAATATGCACACCTCTGGTATAAGTACCATTGATCTGCATAGAACAAATTTCTATTTTGAAAATTGTTGGAGGAGTTATCCGTACCATATATGCAATATTTTGCCACAAAATGACTAAGCTCAACTGCTGGTATCATTTTATTTTTAAATATAAATTATTAGAAATCAAATTCTAGCAATGTGCATACCTCTGATATATGTACAATTGATCTGCAAAAGAACAACATATTATCGTGAAAACTGTATGAGGAGTTATCCGTACAATAGGGGTACCCTATATGCAATATTTTGCCAAAAAATTACTAAGTTCAATAGCTGGTATTTTTTTTTATATAGATTATCAAAATTCTTGCACACCTTTGATACGCGTACAATTGATCTGCAAAAGAATAACCTCCTATCTTGAAAACTGTAGGAGCAGTTATCCGTACAATAAGGGTACCATTTTGGAAAATCCGGTTAAAAATTGCTTATTTCTTAACGCCTGTACTCTGTACATTGCTGAGGAGCTATTCAAGTGTCGTACTAAAAAGCAAGTAATGGACAATTTTTTCTCCTGTTTTTAAATATACAAAACAAAGCCTTTGTATTGTATGGTATTGTTTATTGGTCAACAGCTATACAGTTCATAGACATATATACAAAACAATTGATATAAACATATTAATATAAATATACACGGGTCATTGGAAAAAAAAGAAAAAAAAAGCAAGTTTATACATGGAATTATCTGATGACAAACGCATTCTTAATATATTTACCTAAATTGCCCACTCTTCATGATATTCATCTTCTATCTCTGAAGTACATAAAGGACAAAAGCGTCTTTCTGATGGAATATTGTTGTATCTACCAGACTCGACGGTAAGACAATGAGATGATAATTTTAATTTACATATTAGTTTCATGTAAAGGAATTCTTTTTGTCAGATATTACTGCAAAGAAGAATGGTCAACTAAATATTTGTAGATTGTAATTTTTGAAGAGGCATTATATCAGCTAGTAGATACTGTTTATAATTATCAAAAATATGTTGCTTGGCAACTGTCAAAATAACTTCTGGCTTTTCAAAACATTGATTTACCCATACGCTCATTAGTCCAATACTTGATAACATATTCTTAATCTCCGCAGTCCATGCAGTTTTACATTTGTTTTTACATAAAGTTTCATACAACATAGCAACATACCATTAATTCAAAACACAAATGTTTGATGGTAAATGTTTCATCCAGTATCTTAAAATACGTAGTTTTCTAACACATTGCAGAGGCATTCTGCCCAATTCACAATAAATAGCTGCATTAGATGGCGGACCTTTTAACATTAAGTATGTTTTAACACTAGTTAATATGATTTTTTTTATATGTCTGGGGCAGAATGATAGCCACAGACCCCACAACCGTAGTTAGTAATGCTTCCTATATAAGGATAAAAAATGGACAAGAGCGTAATAAAATTAAGACTCATTTCCTTTTCAATGCCAAAAGAGCCTTCATTGACATAGAGGGAAAAAAGGAGAGGTGAAATTATCTCCCCTTGTAAAAGTCCAAGATTATTCACACCAAAGTAGGATAATTATGTCATGTTGTAAATTTTGAATTTACTGGGTGGGTGTAAATACAAAAGTTACAACATGACAACTTGTAAATTTAGTACATATTTACATCCAGTAAATTCAAAATTTACAACATGACGACTGTCCATCTAATAATACACAATACTTAATATTATTATAAAGTGAAATCGTCTGAGGTTTACCTCTAATTCTATATATTGAAATTTTTGTTCCACATTTTAACCCTATCCACAGTGTCAAAGGAAATCTTGAAATCTATGAAGCCGCAATGCAATCTACATTTTCTTTTCGCGAGATATTTGTTCGCTATGTTTGTAAGGCAAATATGCCATCAATAGTACTATGAATGGTCTAACCCGAACTGTGCATCTGTGGTAACATCATTTCCCTCGGCCCATGACATAAATCTCTTATTCAAAATAGAAGTAAAAAGTTTTGTCATACAACTAATTCCTCTATAATTGGCAGGATCAGTGATTTCACCCTTTTTTATATATTGGTACAATAAGAGAATCGCACAGTATATGGAAATGACCTGTTGTGAACAAAGCATTAAAAATTGTATGTACAAATGGTTATCTTCGCGCTAACATCCGTTCCAACGAAAGATATTAATATATGTTGTAGAAGTTGTTTATCAGTCGTTGTAAAATAAATAAAGTTCAGTTATTCAGGTAAATGGTACCAAAATATCCTTAAATTCAATGATATATTCATTAATTATACCATCCAGTCATTGACTCTTTCCTGGTTTTAAAGTCTTTATAGCATCTTCAATTTCATTTAAAGATACATGAATATCATTTTCTTATTCTTCAAAAATTACCTCTTTTTCATCCTCGACCTTATTATTACCTAAAGCCGTGTGATCAATACCAGCAAGGAATTTGAAATCACCGTGTAAATTCTCAAGTGAAACATACACTTTGTTAACTTTTCTTCTACTGAATTTCTAAAAACAAAAAACAAAAAACCAAACTAGAATTAGATTTGCTTATTGTTTCTAACAAATTACCTTCTTCATGAAGATATTTTCTCTTGATTTTTCGTTCAAATATTTTATATTGCCTTTTAATTGATTTTAAAAATTCATGATTTTCTACAGATTTACTTTTTTTTGTTAAAGCCAGGTAGGGCTTTACGATAAATATAATATAATCGCTTACATTCAACAGTAAACCATGGTCGGTCTTGTTTTGGTTCAACATTACCTACTTGTCTATTACTGTTACTGACATCACGGGGACTGGGCGCTTATGAAAGTCAGACTTCAGGAAAGCTAATTCATTCACAAAAGTCTTGACACATTTTCTGATATGCTGTCATTGGTTTAACCATGTACTAAACATGACTTTTGATTGGAAAATTGAATCAACAAACTTAATTAGCTTCAAAAGATGTAAAATTAAATACAATTTGTGAAATACAAATAAGTAAATTTTTCTTGCTAATTTCACATAGAGAAATTCAATGCTTTGAAAACAGGAGTTTAATCTCTTCAATTGTTTTGAAATAACTGCTATAACACCTACTACATTAGAATTGTATTTCTGTTAGTGTAGTTGTTGACTTCAAATGCTTTTAAAGTGAATTAAACATGTAAAATATGCGATAGCCTCAAGTACTGGGTTTTACAAAAGGTGAAACTTACTTACTTACTTACTTACTTACAAAAGGTGATGACATACGATTATATTTACTATGAATGAGGTGAACAAAGAACAAACACTCTTCTCACTGTGAATAATTGAAATATTTTGTTATACTAAAATACCATTATACATATATGCATGTACCTGTCTTAAATTTATTTTAAGATTATGGTTTTATTGAAAGTATTGAAAAAAAAAATGCCAATGGGTGTAATCATGGTAATGAAAAAAATGCAATTATTTTTTTCTTTAATAAATCGTATTATCCTTAAAAAGTACAGACTTCATAGGATGTATTTCAACTATTTTTGGTATGCATGGATCAATTGAAAAAAGGGAAAAAAGGGATTTTACAGAAAAATATTTCAACTCGGAATAATATTAAAGAGATACGTTTAACTTCATTATACATCTATTTTACAATACCAGTGAGGCAAATAATGCTGAAATGACCGAAAAATTACCATTGTTATCACCGTAGCTATAATTCTTAAAGAGGTTCGTTCCTCTGTTTTTGGGTAGCAATTTTGGAAATTATGCATCATATATTGATTCTACTCATAAATTCATATTTTATAATGCCAATTAAACTATATTAAATAAAATAGTAAAGGAAAAATTACATATATATATATATATATATATATATATATATATATATATATATATATATATATAGGGGACTATATTTTGTGGCGGAAGGTTTTTAAGAAGAAAATGAACATTTTTCATAACTCAGTTGTTTTAGAGTACCGTCACTTTAGCTTCATTATTTTCAGTGCAGACCAAAATTTCCAGATAGTTTGTGCATTAGGATATCTTCATTTTGTTACGAAAAACATATTTTTACAATTTTGCAATATTTCTATCGACACATATTGACAAATTTAACTTAAATTTCATAAAAGTCAAGGAAAATGAATCCCAATTTTTGCCTAAAATTAGCTTATTTCATGCCATATCTCAAATTTTACATAATAGACCCATACTTTTGGTTTTATTTTCTGAATTTATAAGATTTTTCTGACAAGTATATCATAATTTGTGAAAAAGTTTGAGACTTTTAAATAATTTCATTGTATGTTGAATCGTTAATGGATAAAAATAGCGTTATAGACCAAAAAGGTCAAAATATCAATCAGGTGAAGAAATTGTAACATTTTTCTTTATGATAATTTTAATTTTATTTATTTGAAATAGTATAAATTTGTATTTGATGCCATGGTTCATTCCGATAAAAAAAATTATAGAGGGAAAGGCGATTTATGTGTAATCTGCACTTTCAGTGCAAAAAGGTCATATTAAATACACCGTAGCGCCGAATGAAGCATATAGACCCCAAAATTTTGTTTTGAATTTTGGTTAAGTTATGTGTGTAGATTTTTAAAAAATACTTTAGGTAAAAAGTTAAAGACTTTTGATCACAGGATCTAACGTCCTTAAGACTACTTTGTCAAAATAACAAATATATGCAACAATAAAATGCACTCGCGGTTCTTCCAGTTGACTGCAAAATGAAACGCAGAAACAACAGAGTAGTTAAAATTTCGGAATCGTTTCACTATAAAAGCATAACCGGAACACTGTTATTTATCTTTAGTAACAACATTTTAAAAGGGCTGGATAGTCGTGGCCATTTTTAGACTATATTAATCTCCTTTTAAAGAAGAACTTTTTATAAAGATAAAGGAAAATATTCAAATTTTAAATCTAAACTTTAAGGAGTTATTCTTTACTAAATAATAGTTCATAGATAAAGAAATCATTCTAACTTTAAGGTCAGACGCGACCTATCTTCCATTATTTTTTCCTCTCTCCACAATGTGAAAATTTCCACTAAGTAATTCCGCAATATGATTTTCATGTAATATATGATACTTTTTTTATTTAGATATAAAGTGTTCAATTGAAAATATATACTATGAATTTATATATGAGCATTCAAATGCATATATTTGCATGCTATTTTAAGGAAAATTCTAAATATTCTAGCTCCAAAAATAGCCTGGTAATGTACACTGAATTTTTGGGAATTAACAGGTTTAAATGTTTTAAAATAAGGAATAATATTTCAAGGAAAATCATATAAAATTGAGGAACGTCTCGTGTCCTTATAAAGGTAGATCTGGTGGGTAATTTGTTGACCATCCAGCCTCTTTAAAAAGTTGTAAAATATTTGTTAATAAAAATGTTATAAATCAACTCTAATTTCAGATTTGTCAATGATACAAAAGTTGTATAATCGTTGGAAATAATGACCATTAACCAAAATGAAGTCTTAAGAAATGTTTATTTCAAAAATTACATGATGAAAGCACTACATTACATAGTCACATTAAAGTTTTATTTGAAAAAAGTTGTACAACATGTCTAGTAAGTGGAATATACATCATAGAGCTTATTTACAATAAAATACATTCAAATTTTTGTAAATTCATAAAAAGTGATTCATAAACACATTCAATCTTGAATATGAAAAGAAAATATAAATATTTTTTTTAATGTGTACATAATTAAAATAGAGAAAGCCCAAGGAAAAACTTCAAAGTTAGGATGTGCTAGCTTACACGAGGGTTCCAGGAATGATGGGATAGTATGAGTGGAAAGTAAGTGAAAAGTGAACATCACGTAAACAAAATACCATAGAATCACAGATTCTTTCAAAGTTTAAGGAAATAACCTCTAAAGTGCCAGGAGTAATGTGTGAAAAAAGTGACGTTCTTTTGCTCATAAAACTCTAGCACAATTTTTTAAAAGAGAAATTTTTTAAATATTTCTAAACTAAGGGAAAAAAGGACAAACAAATGGAAAGAATGTAAAATTGATAAAGAAAGTTAGCAAAACAATGTATAATATATATCTGAAAAAGTCGTATGGACAACTGGTGAGCAATCTACCCTCCGTCCTACAAGGAAACACACTTTCCCCAGTGTTATTCTATGTGAATGAAGATTTTTAGACCAAGTGAATGCTGCTGTAAATACCATGGATATACAATCGTCACACAAATTAGTTAACCTAATCCACTTCACACCATGAAAAAAAAATACTCCACTAGTGTATGAAAAATATTTAAAACATTATGAACATGCAAAGGGGTGCATATAATGACTGAAGGAACAATTTCGTTAGTATAAAATTCTTAGGATTGGTTGGTTGGTTGATTACAGTTGGCCTTTATTATATAACCAGAAGCAAATTGGCAGTGTTGCAGATGTTTTGCAGTAATTTTCATTGCAAATACATAAAAGTTTTTTTTGACAGTATCAATCAACAACACAGAGCTACACATTTCTAAGAAAATTATTATATGAAATACATTCAGGCAGGAATAAAAATAAAAAACAAACAAATGAAATATAGATTCTCTTCCTGCGACCAAATATCATTAACCTTTATAGATTAGCTCAAATTCAATCAATTTCATTGCTTCCATGTCTTTTTGTTCTCAAAAATAATGTTACCAGTTGAAGACAGATTTTTGTTTTCAGTACATTTATACCCCAAAACATCAGTCAACCCTTTTTTCATAACGTACACACCATTTTACAAATAAACAGCTTAGGACAAATACTAATATCACTGGAATACAGAAATACAAAACAATAAATTGAATATCATACATATAAAATATTATATGAGGCCTAACATGTATATTGCACAATTTTGTTAAACCACAAATGGGGACTGATAACTATCTTGGTCAGTAGGAAAACATTCCTTTCTTCAAAGGAAACAAATCACTACGCAAAAAAAAATCCCCAAACATCTAGATTATTTATTTGTATGCAGGACTGAATACATCCACTCACAAGTAAGAACAACTCCACAATTATAACAACAAATCCCTCTTTTTCTTTTTTTTTCTTCTAATCAACAACACTCACTGTCAGGAAAAATATCAAAGATTTTGTGATTTGTCCCACTGAGTTTATGAGCAGATTCATTGCTCGTGATAAAACTACATGGTGGAAATCATCTAAATTATAAAGCTTTCTTTTACATAATGGTGGCTATTCTTGCTAATAAAAAAAAACTCTTCTCATTGCACCGGTTTTTCTCTGCTTAATTCAACAAAGTCCACAACACAGCTGTGCTGATGTCATCAACATGATGACATCACAACCCTTCTTGACAGTCTTTACCAATCTTGAACCAACCATTTTATTTTCCATTGCAGTTTGACAATCTTTTTTTCAAAGCAGTTGAAAATTATCTATGCCAAAACAATATGATTGTGGGATGTATTCCCCTGTAATGAATTACATGTAAAAAGAATCAACAATGAAATAAATGGCACAAATCATGAATATTCATAACACTGTGCATTACATTCCCCGTCTATCCATCCATCTTCATTACACTAGTTACATGCCATATATAAACATAATGCTACTAACCAAAAGAATATATTACTCAACACAAAGAAAATATCAACAAAGAGCAACAACTTGAATAAACTTGATACTATGTTATAATGCATTTTCAAAAAAACTACTGCTATTCCAGCTGTTAAAAGACTTGTCACAACAATCAGAAAATTCAGAAATACAGGTGCAAAGTTTAGGAGAAATAGATGTACTAGCTGAATAAAAAATAATACATATTGTATTTTATAATTGAAGGGTAATAATTATAATCCCACTACCATATAACATTGACTTTTTGGAATACAAAAATAATATTGTGTTGTTTTTATTGTGTGTAATTTTATAATGCAAAAAAGTCATTGATTCTAATCTATATAATTTCTAAATTCTGGTGGTGAAATGTTACATCACATCTAGGTGAGCCGACTCTCATGTTGGCAACCCGTGTCACACATCGTGCCTCTCTCAACATTGACTGGATATGTATACAAACACAGAGGAGGGTTTCAACTGAAAATCCTCTTCTACTGTCTTTTCTTCAAACTGTTAGAAATTCCATCACAATTTATGAGTGTATGAGAATATTCTGAGCTTTCTTTCAACTACTCTGCAGATAAAAACTTGACACCCATGACCTCAACAATCTTATCTAAACCTTGACCAACATCTACAGACAGAGCGTTATAGAAGCCAAGTCCAATTTGGTAGCTTTTCAATTGCGAGATCATAAAATAGAAAAGAGAATTGGAAAAGGGGGGAGAAAAATCACAAGGTGATTGCTATGCATAAATGATAGAAAACTGGTGACCAATCGTCAAAAATTGGTTAAAAAACGTTAAGAAGATCTTAAAACATGTTCAGTACTGAGCATCTGAAATAAGGCTCATGACGCCTAAATCAGTGTTGTGTTCAATCTTGTAACCCCAGTTTATAGCTTGGTACAATCAAGCTTTTTGGTGATTTTTTGCCATGGGGAAAACAGAAATGATGGACATTGAAGTCCAAACACACACTCTATCATACAATTGGAAAAAATCTCTAATAATTTTGTGTTCTATTTGTTAGGGGTTGCTGGCTCTGAGCGATGGAGGTGAATGTTCTGCCATTTTCCATCCTTTCTCTGCCAAACCCTAGTTTCCTCAGCCTTCCTTGTTTGTGGTATTCCATCCCTGGAAAAAAATAGAGAAAAAACATGCATTATTAAATAAGCATATATTTCTGCCTATATACACATAGTTCAATTTCTTGGAATTAACAAAAATGATGTGAAAATTATTTGGTTGGGTTTTCTTCAAATCAACACCAATATGACACACATGCTGTTGTAAAAACAACAACTTTACTGCATAAGTGTTATAGTACTCCCTCCATTTCCATGACTATAAAATTACTAACCTGTCCATGTACTGTGTCAGCTTTACATAAGCTATGCATGCTGCATCGTCTCCCAGGAGGTGAACAAGAGGATTCAGTATGCTTGTGTTCACTGGCTTGTTGTTCTTGGAAAACACTAATAAACCAAAAAAACAAGACCAATACAGATCATTGGTATTTTCTAAGTCTTCATCGTTTGAGCATCATGATTTTTATAAAGCAAATCGAGGGGGTCATCATGTGATACCAATTGATACAAAATGTAAGATTGATTTCATTTGAACAATTTTTTTAACAACAGATTATGATGAAACCTATGAAGGCTACAATACATTTTTACCTCCTTTAATAAAAGTTTTATAACAATCCTTCTTACCATGATCGAAGTAAAACTTGTGGAAGTCCATTCCAACAATCATATTTCCCATGGTTTCTGGCTCAAAGCATGTTAAAGCAGGGTCTGCATATTTCCTGAAACACAGATTGAGAAAGCAAGAAATAAGTATAAAACCCGCAGTCTTGTCTGTATATCATTATGGAGATATCAAGAGCTATTCAAGAAGGACTTATTCATCAAACCCAGCTATTGCCAGCTATTTTGGATAAATGATGGGACCTGTGAGAAAAAAAGGTTCTTACGTGTACTCTTCATAGTTTCCGCTGGTGATTGCGGCAATCATCTGTTCTGTCAGTTTGATGATTTCCTGTTTTTTACCTGAAATACACAAGCAGGCGAATGTCTTAAACAGGCAGCAATCTTCTCATCCGATCTTTTACTCACTACTAGAGCTACAGCGCACAAGTTAAACTAACTTTGACAGCTTTGCAGCGCGCTCCAAGCTGGATACGTAAAATTCAAATAATAAAACAAAACAAACTTTTAAGTGAATATTATCCAATGTGTATTCTGTATAATAAAAATTCAGTCTTGATTCCTAACAAACCCTACATGTTAGGGTACATTTAGTGAAAGTCTCATGCAAGGATTGAATGGGTTATCCAAAAAAAAACAATTATTTTAGTCCTCAACACATCACTACATGTACTGTATCACAATTATCCAACGATCCGTATTACAAACTGTGGTGCTAATGGAAACTTGAATGATATACAGTGACAGCTTGGGAGTCCAGCATGAGTTAATTATGAATGGGATATGTGTAAACCAAAAATTTGCTCCTGAATAAATCCTGAAGGCTTCTTTGTTTCACAAACAGTAACTTAATCGGGAGACCTTTTCATCTCTCAATTTTTTTTTCAAATGTATAAAATTGTTTTTCTCCTTGTATTCAAAAGATAAAAACTAAATTGAAATGAATATATAATGATCTTAAAAGCAAACATTGTGTTTACTGGTAAATTGCATTTGCTATGATGACTACAAACACACAATTCTAAGGGAGATGACCTTTAATAGCCAAGCATTCTCAGGTCAGGATCAGTACCCTTCCACAAGCAACACAGTTTGGGAGACTAGTTACTGTTAACATCCTCTTTATTGTAGTAGATTAATGTCTCATGTGATTAAATAAGATCAGTATTCAATTTTGTCATTAATAAAATTTTCCATGGTTTTTTTTTTTTGGCTGCATGAATTAATGCAAACACTGGACTTACGTTAAAATTTCTGCAAAGCAAATAAAGATATATATAAATAGAGAAAAGAACTGTAAGATAGGATGAATAAGTTATGTATATTTTAGATGGGTTTTTTTTCCCTTCTAAAAAATAATATTTTTATAACTTTCAACACTTGAATACAGTGAACTGTGGAATCATCCTGGATTTTTTAAGGCATTTAATGAGATCCATTGTAATAGTTGCATGCAGGCAAAGCAATGAAATTGCATTCCTATGAACCTTTAGCAAATTAACAATCCACTAAACTAAAGTCACTATGAATTATATCTATGTTTAAAAATCTGAGATTTTATCACCATAATTTCTATGGTTTATAAAAATATATTATTAAATTAACTATGCATGACTCCAGCTTGGAACGCAGCTAAATTTAACCAAAAAAAAAGTAAAAAATCAATGAACCATGATTTGAACTCAATTTCTACATCTGCTGACCATTTAACTACAGTAGAACCAAAGAATAAATAAAACATACAGTCACACAAAAAATTGTAGTCAGAAAGCAATGGCCTTCAATGGTTGACCTGCCACGAAAGTTTTCACAAAAAAATTTCAAGAGGAGGAAAGGGGGGATACCAAAGCAAAAGAAAATGGGGGAATAATTGTGGGGGAAAAAATCAATCTGAACATCTGCCAGTGTTGTTTGACTTCTTATGCGGATAAGGGTATGGCCTTACATTAACCTCAAACTTTGTTCATTTAGGTTCCGATTCACTGTGAACCCAATATAAGATTCTGATGAACTTGTACCTATATTTGGTTTGTTAATACAAGGAGCAGTGCAAAAAAGTTGTCAAATAAAACCCCAAAACCCAAATAAAACGTACACAATGCAAAACGTGACAAGATACACAGACATCAAACACGTCTTTGAAGTAGAATGTGCCTGTGTGTGTGTGTGTGTGTGTGTGTGTGCAGTGTTCATTTAGCTCATTCTTGTTGTTTATGTGAAAATGAATTGATCGATGCAAAAACTTAAAGAGACTACAAAAGAAATAGTCTTAAAATGGTGCTATACATGAATACTTGGATCTATTAACAAAAGTCCGTCTGAGCATTCTTCTGCTCCTTATCATTCTATGGTACTTATTTTCACATTTAATTGTGATAAATTTTCAATCTTTTATTTTCTTGTATTTCAAATGATCAAATTTAGGTAAATACCTATAAATAAGAAAGATCAGTGTTTAAAAAAAAGTTTTAATTTTAGACCTTAGAAGCATGAAAAAAATAACAGAGAGCTTAGAATATTCCTAATTGTTAGGTTCACCTTATACCGAAACAAATACGATAGTGAATTTTCAAATTCTTATTAAACTAAAAGACTTAGAGTAAAAGTAAAACTCCTACAGACATGTACAACATGCAAAAAAAAACTAGTGCCTGTGTTGGCGTATATTAAGCACCCTTATTACTTACACAGCGACTTAGGTGAAGAGCATCCACTCTGCTCTTGAATCTGCAGCTCAGTAAGAGTTATTGCCCCTGAAGCATTTCAATGGAAGTCAAAATGTGTCAAAGTTATGTTAATTACCTATCATGTTGTTACAATTCATAATCAAGATATTGAAATTAAGCCTGTATTTTCTTCCTTTTCCTTTTTTAAAAATTTGATTTTTGGTAGTTATTTTTTCTTTTAGATAAGGAAAAAATCAAACTGCCTTTGCCCAACACAGCAAAAAAAAAAAAAAAATCATCATTACATGTGCAACAAGATAAGACTCATCATAGTGTATTTATAGAACAGGTAAACAAAAACATATGTAAAAATGGTTTTTCTTACTGGTGGAACCACTAATTTAACTAAGAAATCCACAAAGACATACACTAACACATGAAGCAAGCGAGTTAATAGAAAATCACTGTGGTATTTGTATGGTTTTATTTTAATTTGAGGCAAAGGAGAACTCTAAAGCTTATGGTCAAGGCCAAAATGCGGAGATAAGAATTATCTGGTTTACCTAACGGCTGGCTCAAAATCTTTCCTAGAACAGAAATTTATAGATATCGTGTTTGAAAATTGTGATGCCATATTCTTCTGTCAAAGTCATTTCATTTCTTTCTTTTTTTCTCCATAAATGCAATTGATCTCATAAAAAAAAAAAAAAACTTAATTAGCAAACATTGAGTTCTTTTTCTTGTTTTCTTTAAATAATCAAACACAAAAAAGGTACAGGTACACAAAGTGACAACATCAAGGTTTCCACACAAGAAGCAGTGCCTGGGAATAACACTCTTACATAATTCACACACATATATACTCCCCTCAATTTTCATCTTATTGCACCAGAGTATTATCAGTTAATAAACAAATGACCACCTGACAATACAACAAATTCAATATATGTTCCTTTAATATATGTTAAAAATGTGATATTGATGAAAAAATCCAAAAGTGTTAATGTTGCTTTATATTGCTAATAATATGTTCTTGTAATCTGATCGGGGGAATCTGGTAAATGTATTCCAAGAACACTGACCGTACATAATCCCTATATTTAATATGATTCATGTTTTTATTATCAGGTTTGAAAAATAAATAATTATCACTGCATGAGAAATAGAAAGAGACAGAGGGCAATAGAACTTTCAACTAAAGGCTTGCTAACACAATATCAAAACCTAAAATATCTAGTAAAGGGCATTCAATCAACAGTTGGGGAGAAAAGAGTCAATACGTCCACCAGCATGGTTGCCTCATATATCATGGTAGAGAGGAAATACACAATAGGCCAAAAAAAATAAAAAATTGAGTCTGAAAGGTCACAGGTCAAATACTACTAAATGCAGGAACACAACCAGCAGGAAGCTATACTTTCACTTTTGTCAGAAACTGAAAGTAAGAGATTTTATACTCACTGTCAATATCAGCTTTTCCTAAGAGGTCAAGCAGAGAAGAAAGACACAGGTTCAGAGATATTGGATTTTTTTCTTACTTATGTAAATGCACTTGCTCTGTTCTCTTGTGGCAGCTCTCACCCACATTTATAGATGCCTTCCTGATTTAATACAGCTTGTTTTGCCTAATATAATTTGGCTAGCCAGAATATTGTAATCGCAGAGATAGTCGGCATAGAGAAAATGCCTGATACCCTTAAATACCACCTGACTGCAGGCTCATATTGGCTTAAAAGTGTTTTGAGATGATATTTTGATTTTTAATTAATTTTTCTCTCAAACAGCAGTTGAGCAGATGCTGAAAAACTGTTGGCAATTCTTTTTTTTAAAACCTCTTTTGACACCTACCCCTAGTATCTTCATCATCAATGGTGGCTTGACTGTCCGTGGATTCCTTAATGCCATCGTTCTTTTTCACAATCAGACTTCGGCCTAAAAAACACACAAATTGAGTTTCTCATTCCCACTCAAAATTTGCAATATACATACAACTAATCTAATTTCAAACATCACTTCAGCATTTGTATTCAAAGTATTAGGTATATTCAATATTTCATGGAAAGATCAGAGCTCAAGGAAAAGAAGCTGTTTAAAAGATTTCAAGACCAATATCCATTGAGGATGCCACTATATTATTAGTTATATTGGCTTTAAAAAAAGGTTTATTAATAATAAGAAAATTAGTATTATTGGACAGTTTTCATATAATCTGGCATGCAAAAATAACATTGCATTTAATATGACTTTTGAAGATATATATACAAATGGCATGTACTTATATGAAATTGACAGTTTGAAATACATGATAAAGCTAATCAAAGAATTAAAATGTCTGCTAATAACTACTGCACTTAAAACCCTCTTGTCTCCATGCAATACAGGTCTGAAAAAAATCATATCATTCAGTATTATAATAATTAATTTCATATAACAATAAAAAAGAGATCCTTGTATTCATTCCTTTAAAAAGAAATAACAGAACTACATGCCTGCATCCATTTTTCAGACTTTTGTGAAAGATTCGCTCTCTTCAAAGACGTTTTTCTACAACAAGTGACTCATGACATCCAACATTACCCAACATGCTTTTAACATCCCGTGTTATGAACTTGCACAAGAGACTCTGTCCCCCAAAAATATCATCCACTTGCTTATTAACCAATCTTAGCACTAGTCCTAACTGCTGCTTCCACTGACCTTGAAACCAACCAGTGATCCACTGGCAATTCATGCTGAATATTCCTACTAGATATATCGTAACCCTACATTCTGACCTTTTCATGTGGACTACAGATAAAGACAGCTTTTTTGGAAGAAGGCACAAATCGCTTTTGACAATGACTTAATGACATCAGCTGCTTAATCAATAGCATAAATGGCATAAAAATAAACGAATATTGGCAATTTGTTGTCTCTGGAAATAGACATAAATGGAAATGGGGCTGATGAGGAAAATTACAGCTATTTACATCTGTCGTCACAAGAGAAATGCCTCCCTCGACATGATCATGTCCAGAAATAATGATAAAAACCCATCATAATTCATAATGCCAGAAACGGTTAATAATGTCCGCCTACAACACAAGTTCCAAGAAACTGGTGGTCTCTTGGCGACCAAGCAAAATGGTGAGAGAAATGATTTAGTGATTTCAATGTTAACTTGATGCTGACATTACCATGGTGTTGACTAAGTATGGTGAACTGTTCAGGAGATTATGCCTTAGTCCATCTAGGGAATATCAGATCAGCATAATGCACAATATACATTGTATGTCACATTTCCACTAAACAAAACAAAATCAAAGAGAGGGAAAGGGCATGCAAAGCTTATCAAAAAAACAAAAAACAAAAACAATAAACAAAACAAAACAAAAATCATCCAATCTAATATTGATAATGTTCAAAACTGAATCAAATGCTCAAGAAAACACAAAATGAAGATGGTGGGTTTATACCTGTGAGATGCTAATGAAAACTAATTTGATATCTTTCTCTCCAAACAAATGTTCAGTTATTTTTAATAACAATTTACACAATCTTTTTATTCTACAAAAAATGCAATTTGATGCTGGCAAAACTTCACAAGGAAACATAATAACGATTACAAAGTCTCAAAACTGTAACTCATATATATTTTTTGATATTGTTTAATATATCAAGAAAATATAAGTTTCAGCTAGTGCAATATATATTCAATTTCTATGATGATCAGTGATAAATAAAACTTTCTATTGAAAAAAAATATATAGATATTAACAATAAAATTTGATAAATAAGCTTTAATTGCTAAATGAAGTTGATTATTGATTTGGAGAAAAAGTAACATTAATTTTTACCCCAAACCCCAAAGGAAATGACCCCAAAAAAAGAACCAATAATGGTCAAAAGGAGGCCAAATAAGATATGAAAGTTGTTTTTGTTTTCAAATGCCAAGCAAGCTAAATTCCAAACAGAAGAAAAAAAATAAAAATGACAGAGAAGCTGGTTACAAGAACTATAATGGATGAAAGAAGCAGTGGTGGATCCATGTTTTGTTGTGGTTGTTGTTTTTATCTCTTTTACTTGTGGTGTACATACCAGGGTTTTTGTTCCACACTGTCAGAGAGGACACAAGTTAAGAAATTAGGAATTTGTACTAAAAGGTCATCACAAATTCATCAATATCTATACAATGTCTATGACAGCCAATATTTGTTTACCTATTGATCAAATGTTTGTGTTCTGAAGCAACTTTTGGGCATCCCTTAGGGAGTCAATCGAAATGCGATTCAAAACGGGGAGTTTCTGATTAGGGAATTGGTCCAAACCTAAAAACCATAATGTATTCTTACAGAATTCTGTAAAGCTTTGTTACATTTACACTGTAACTAAAGACAATATAGGGGTCATTCTCTCTTTTACAAAACTTATTTTCAAAAACAAATTTTGACAATTCCCTTAAAATTTTAAAATCCCCAAATCTAAAAGTTTTCCTTGATTTATTTACTCCCTTGATGTCGATTTACAATCATAAACCCAAAAATGATAATTGAGTTGATATATTTCCCATGAATTTATTTCTAAAGTATATCTCTAGTGTTCGGGAAGCATTTGGGAAGCATCATATATCATGGGAATGGGGACATTTTGAAATATATAATTTCTAAAATGCTTCGATAATAGTAGTTTGACATATGTTATCCTAGCTATCTTGATACCGTCTGACATTAATTTCTACAATATCAAAAGAGAAAACTTTGTCATCTACAATTCAAAATATAAACATACTGAACAATATCAGATATACCAGTAAATTCAGTGTACATTTGTCAATTTAGTAGCAATGGTTTTCCTGAGAAGTAGAATATATGCCTCTTTCAACTTATAAAACAATATGAAACTAATGGAGAAAAATGCAAATTAATGCGCTAAAAAATGAGGACAACTAAACATAACTAAACTAAATTGAACACAAAAAATGGGTACCAAAAAGAAAATAAGGTGGGAGGGTCAGAAATGAAAAAAAATGTGGCAGAGAAATTTCTGGAAATGCAACACGGAAGAACCTGACTGGTTACCATGGTCACACACAGACCTACCTGCCAAGATGGCGGGACTAGCAGCAGGCGAAAGGGCATTACCTGAATTTGACAACCAGTGATATCAGATAGGTATCACCCCCTCTTTTTTTTTTTTTTTTTCTTTTTTTTTTTTTAATTTCATCATTGCACTTCAAAGTATTAAGCATATTTCTGTTATTAATTTTTGTTTAATCCTCTTTTTGAGGATTCACCAAGCAGAAAGTATTTCACTTCTCTTAGCAATTAATGTACATAAAAAAAAGTACTCTAACATACGAAAATTAATACAAGTGATTTCATTACAAAAATTTTTGTGCGTCTTTGACATTTGCAAAATAATCTGTTGCCGAGTTTGGCGTGAAATGTTCTGAGTATACTGTTTTGTGCGATAGAAATTCCCTCATTCCAAATATCCAATGAAAATAACTGATTAATGAAGAACTAAATTCTACTGGTAAATTTCAATGAATGCAGGAACACATTTGATGCAAACCAAAAAAGATATATTAGTCAATATTCCCTCTATGCAATATTAGAAAAAATAAAAGTTCATAAAAAGGATATATATTTTCATTAGATGTGAATGCATGAAACAAACATAAAGAAACATTAATTTGCTTCTACAAAAAGAACCCAGAAAAGCAGCCACTTCTCCTCCTGAAGGAAAGAAGATTTGATTATTTTGATCAAAATATGTTAATAATTTTAAGAGAAAAAAAAAATGAAAAATTTAGAACCCAAAAATCAGTGGTATATATAAAAGGTGCGGCGTGTACACACACAGAACTACACAGAACGACTACTGTACACGTGAGCTTGTACGCATGTATCACACAACACACAAGGCCCGCACAGCCACGGTTTGAAGCTACAGTTTCCATGTGTGACACTTACCTTTGTTTACTATATACAAAAGCAAGCAAAAACAGAGATGTACAAAGTTATCATGCCAGTATTAGTACAGTCCAAAGTAAAAAAAAAAATCACACAGTGAACACGCATTCACATATATTTTTGCCTAACTTTTTTTGGGCTGTTCCTTTACACACATATTTATATTATGTACCGGGTATTGATAATATTCTTTTGAACTAGAATTTTGTACATATTTGGGGTGCATTTTGAGAAAGTTAATAAAAAGAATTTTTGAAATCAAACAATTTTTTTTTTTTGGGGGGGGGGGGGGGGGGTTGGGGTTGATATTTGTGTGTTGTAGAATTGTAGATTTCACACAGTACAACAATAAAGTTAAATTATTTAGTTTCAAAGGAAGCCTCTTTAATATATTAATTTTGAACATTACAAAGCAGCATAGTCTAATGAACCACCTTTAAAGGCTTTTTGCAAAAGCCTTATAAGCTTTTCTGTCATGAAAGTAACAGCTTATTTACTTTTACACTTTTTTTCTTCTTTCTTAAAAAAAAATTTGAATGATAATAAATTTATATTTTTTTATAGAAAATTTTAATTAAATTTGATAGAAATGTAAACAGATGGTTTCCAAAGTGTGTTTTGCAGTGATCAAGACTTCAGAATTTCACCTCTCTTAGTCTCTAAGTTGCAAAATCCAGAAAAGGTACAAAGGGGGGCTCTATTGCAAATACAATATTTAGAAGAAAACATTTTTTAAAACAATCAACAATGCAATGAAAAAGTAATAAGAAGAAAATTGTCTGGGTTAAAAGGGAGATAGGCAAAAAACTAAAAAAAAAAAAGATACCTTAAAAATTAAGAAACAAAATTGTTTGTACATGTTACAGTGTTGAAGGGAGGCAAAACACGACTTGTCAGGGTTAATGAAAAATAAATTCATTAAAAAAGGCCAAAAATAGAACATTGTAAATTGACACTCGTACAAAAAAACTGGTCACTGACGATATATAGATAGGAAATTCTCCGACTTACTTGAAAAATTTCTTGTAGCCAACATGGTGGTAAGAATGGCTCCCTGAAAATAAATTGAAAACATGGTAACTGTGTTCAACAATCTCGAATGTATGCTTGTTCATTAGAACTTGTAATCAAGCCAGTTTGTGATCTAGTAATGTAACCATGAGTAGTTGTAATATACTGTAAAATCTTCAAAAACTCAAATGCTTTTAGCTCAATGGATGCTTACTTATATTTAGCTTGTACGATATTTGGCAGAGCATGATTTTTCAATAAGTAACCGTGGATTTGATTTAGCGCATTTTTCAATGCACCTATATATGTACTTATATATTTTAGATTTGGCGATGTACTTGATTTAGCGGACACGGTTTTCCGCCAAAAAAGCTAAATAGAATACACAGCCAAATGTAATACTTTTAAAGTATTCCAGGTTTTTGATTTGATTGCTCTGCTTCTTGGCAGCTTTAACTTTAGTTTATGCCTGTACCAATCTTCAGCAGGATGGACAAATAATATGCACATAACATGCTTTGTTTAAGGAAACAAAACACAACAGTAAATGCACTTAGCAGGATTTGAACCAGTGACCGTCCAATCACTGAATAAAGACCCGTGGCCACTTTGCAACATGCTCCAACATTGATACAATGACAATTATTGAAAAAATTATACAACTTTTGCAGTCTTTAATCATTCATACTTTCTATAACATGTTCATCCTAAAGAATTACAAACTGGTATCCTTTGAAACATGTATGTTATTGCTGAACTGTCTTAAACATGACAAGAATCAATGAAAGGGATATACTGTATACAGGGTTTTTTTCGCCCCATGCAATTTTAGCCCTTCTTCACTTGCAACCAGTTTCGCCCCGTCTTGAAACTGCCCAGACACAGTTTTGTTTAAAGAGAAATAATTTGAGACTTTGGGATTCGCCCAGTCTTAAATTCGCCCCCTGACAATGAGGGCGAAAGGGGTGAAAATAAATGGGGGTGAATATTACCCTGTGTAAAGTATTAGTTATAACTAAAAATCACTCTTTATCTTGGCCTTTTTTAGAACATGTAATACTAATAAATGAATTTTTCATCTTTCTCTGATATGAAATGCATAATAATATCATTGTCATGAGGGAAGAAATGAAAGGAAAGGCATCATGAATAAATTGGAGATAAGATATAACGGATCTCTATTGATCATCTCTATAACCTTCCATAATCTTCTACAATGGAAAGGTTTAAAGTTTTCTAACAAGTCTTTCCTATCTAAAACATTTAATGACATGTCTACATGTTTGTATTACAGAGAGAGAGAGAGAGAGAGAGAGAGAGAGAGAAGATGGACAGGGAGACACGCTAGGAGGTGCAAGCTTTTTTTTTTGTTTATCTCTAGCCAGGTTTCCCAATCAGTCATGACATACTCAATGTTTCCAGAAAAGTTTACATACTTCAGAGAGAGAGAGAGAGAGAGAGAGAGAGAGAGAGAGAGAGAGAGAGAGAGTGTGAGAGAGATATATTCTTCACTAGGAACATACCTTGAGCTTTCTGCGAGCATTGAACTTCTTGAGGCAGTCCACAGTTTCCTGGCGGTGTACGACAGAGGCCACTCTTTCACGTTGCTGAAAGTAGAAATTTAATCAAATATTACACCTGAAAACTGTTGATTTGATAACCAGTGAAATGAAAGACTAAAAAAACTGTAGTTCATTTTTATCAAATACCAATCATACTTTTCAATAATAAAAGAATATATGATTACATGGTTACTAGTATGTGTTAACCTCACAATATTTTTTTTTCTTTCCCTGTCTAATAAAAATTCATTACCAAAGAATGAAAAAAGTCAATTCAATCCGATTGGATTTTTCCAAAGAGGATTAGATATCCCTTGTTGCCTAGTAACAATATTTTGCTACCAAAAACCAAATAAATCTATACACGAGTAGTACATTATTTTACCTATAACTTTAAGGACTAAATACCAAATTGTTTTATAAGTAAGAAGTTATCTTTCTTGTGAGGAGGCAGCGATTATCACTGATTAAATTCTTTTATATACCTTAGACAAATTATTTAATATGAACTTTCACTCTAAGCAAACCTTAAAATGTAATTACATTTAAAGGTGTATCATAATTTCTAGACTTCTCAATTTGATCTACATCTATAGCTAAATTTTACCTAAAAAATTTTCCTTTTATTTTGCCACACGTTATCATATTTCTTTACAATTCCAAGCAAAAATTAATCACACTATGTACATATGTAACTTATAAACATCTTTACTGCTCTAAACATGATTTAAAAATAAATTCTGGAGATAGGTAGAACTGTGAATTTCAGATATTAGATAGAATCTATAGCTGGGGTTCCGGGCGCCGTCACTTACACATATCCAGGGATGTTTGAGGGCCTCTGTGGCAGTGATACGTTTAGCGGGGTTCACAGTTAACATACTGTTGATAAGATTCTTGGCCTCAGGAGTCACTGTGTCCCATTCTGGGGAAGGGTACTGAAAAGAATAGAATAAAACACATCTAATGTAAATATATATAGGCATACACTGTATGTATGACAGAGTTTACATTGAAAAGGGCAGTTCCGACTGTTGAAAGGTATCATCTTCGTGCCAGTTTTAAAATTTCTCCTTCTTCTTTAAAAATTTTCTCTAACAATTGCATATTAATTAAGTCAAATCATATGTTGATGATGATGATGATGATGATGATGATATTGGTGTTCAAAAAGGTAACTGGTTATTAAGCTCTTGACTATGCATAAAGACTATTTATCTAATACTGAATTCATCTTATCTTGCCTATAATACACTATTATTACTCAAAGCTTGCAGCTAGTTTACCAACCATATGTCCTAAATAGACCAAAATTGGTGAAAGTTTCAATGGAGAATTCTGGCAAAATTTCCTAGCTTGTATCCATTATATGTAAGATTGACCTTACTTATCAAAATCAATTCATACCTTTTAATCAGATTATAACCACTAAAAGAAGAGCACTGGTTATTCAATGATTATTTTACTTACATCATACGCCCCGGCTTTGATTTGGGCATACAAACGAGGTTGGTCTTCATCCCAGAAGGGGGGATAACCCACCAGTAAAATGTATAATATTACCCCTGAAAAATAAATAGTGCAATTGAAATGTGTTATAAAGCGTTCTCTAAAAATCTGGCCAATACTTTTTAAAGTTCATTTTCTCCTAAGATTAAAAAGCTTAGGAAGATAAGAATTTTTTTCAGAGTAATATACACAAAGACATTAAGTAATCATAATGTATATATATTTTCACAAAATTTCTTAATTTCTTTATTGTGCTAAACTGTGCTAAACTGTGCTCAACAGTTTTTTTTGCAGTGGCAAAATTTGAAATTATTCTCCTTAATAATACATTTTATTATTTGCAACTTTTAAAAATTTGACAACAATAGTATGTATCTGGCTAAAAAAGGGTCATGTTAGCTTCATCAAGCAATCCAAATTTCATAATGATGATGATAAACGAAAACTTCTGCATATTCAGGCAAAATGACTTATTGGGAGACAACCAACCCTTAGTGCTAGCTGTTGGTGAATCTATACATACCACATGCCCATATATCCACTGGCTTCCCATAGGGATCCTTCCTTATTACCTCTGGGGACAAATAGCCCGGTGTTCCAGCAAAGCCTGCAAAACAAAAACTCTGGTTTCAGTTTTAAAACATAGAGATGAATTTTGTATTAAGCACACTTGTATTGATCATAATTTACAGTTATATTTCTCAGATATAATCAAAACCATGACCTCAGAAGTTCATTTGACAATTAAATGTACACCTTACAAACGTTTTTTTGTTTGTTTTTTTTTTACTTTAAGATACCTCACTACATCATGATTTATACTTTTTACGACACTACGTCACAAGATGGCGATTTAAATGTTTGTTGAATGTTTTGTATCAATCGTCAGTGGTTAAAGTATCGGGCCTTGTGAACTGCAGATCATGAGTTCAAATTTGTTTATAATTACTAAATTAATTTTTTGAAAAACAGTTTTTATATAAAATTGCATATTTTTTGCCTATTTTACTTATACATGTATCATACATGTTAACTCTACCGCTTTACGCGGAAGTCAACCGCTTTTTAACTCTGTCTCCCGCCTACTGCTTTTATTAGAAAATATACCACTTTTCTTCAAAATATGTTTGATGTTTTGATAGATAGCCATTTTGGAAGTCGTTGTGGTCCAAAAATCTTGTCAGGTTTGAATCTAGTGCGTGACTTGAATCTGGGGCATACAAACGCTTTTTTAAGTCTGGTGAATGATATATAAGATTTACTGTAGAAGCACATATTTTCGTTGGATTAAAATTTCGTTGTTTTTAAACCAAATACAATTTCGTTGGCATTTAGTTTCATCATATTGTAATCCCTAAATATGTATCGCATATCAACTCTGTATTTGTTATTTGTATTTGTTGTGTGGATTTAATTTCATTGTTTATAACTGCCAACGAAAATAATGGATTTAATTTCGTTGTTTATAACTGCCAACGAAAATAACGAAATAAAATCCTCAACGAATATTTCTGCCTCTACAGTAAATCATGTGTTTTACATTGAATGATGAAAGAATTCAGCCATTGCCAGTGAATACATAAGTAAGGAAGCTTTGCTATTCTACACATAGCTTTAATGATGAATGAATATATCTTTTAACTTGGCCATAAAAGTAAACTTGACTTGCATTTTATTGCAACAGTGCATGATTTGTAATAAGCATGTAAACATCGTTTTTTATATTGAAAAAGAATATACGATTTACTACTAGTTCTTACTTCTCTTATTTGTTAAATTTTGGCAATTTAACCTATTTTCACTGAACAATGGCAATTGTTAAAGTCCCTGCACACAAAGATTTTTCCTCCCAATAAAAAAAAGCTTAATCAATTTGACAGTAAATGCAAGCAAACTTAATTTGCATGTGTTAATTGATATTGCTAAAGTCTTTATTTTAGTTGATATCCTAATTACTATTCAGAAACCCGATCTACATATATAGTCTAAATATATGAACTTTAAAATATACGCCAAAAAGACCGCACGCAATAATACCACTTTTGGGTTCTAAATCACCTCTTTTTCAAAATGGAAGTTAACATGTATGCTTATATACTTCTTATGCATCATGCTATCAATCATTTTCAAGTAATTTTCTGCTGATTTGAGAAACTTTTTGAAGGTGTAGTGAGCCACCTTGAAATACAAAACTGCTAATTAAGGTAAAGATCCAGTGAATGCCTAAGCTTATACTGCAATTTGGGTGCTTATTTTAGATCCATTATGACAATGATTACAAACATCAATACTCTCAACCCTATCCCCACACGGCCACCCTTTCTACCCCAAGTGCACTGAAACGGTCAAACAATGAAAAAGCACCAAGTAGCCTTTTTGTGTCTAGACAAAATCTTCCCTACTTGGAATTCTTTAATCAAAGGGAAAAAATCTAACAGCTAGTGTATGATAGACTGTGGAAAACTCAGTAGGGAAAACAAACATGTCGATTACTAAAACTGAATTTGATTCCGAATCGATCAATGACGGCCGCCGGTTAAAGTCGATATCACTGTACAACTCTACATCTGGTCTTGATGTGCAGTGGAGATATCATGCCCCCAAAAAACCCTAACCAACGTAATCTCGTAAAACACAACCCTATAATGCAGACCAAAAGAAGCCTAGGCAAAAATAAGATGAAATAGATAATCGTGTGTCTATCGCCTCTTTCTCGTCAATTTCCTGTCTCCAAAACTAATCAATTTCCTATGTACTTGTACATTTCCTTTTTAATCAACAGTCAATAGGAAGTTGGTCAGAAAAGACTTGTAAGTTATAGGGCAAGTAAGGACTAAATTCTCTTAAATATCTCATAAAATGACAGATTGACGTTAATTACATCAACTGGATATTGTCTGTTTTTGTCTTCTGCTGTTTTTTTGAAAAATCTTGAGAGTAAAATAAATAAGTGTGAAATAGACGTGAGATCAATCTTGCAAGTTCTTTTTTTTTTTTAAATATGTTTTGAAAGATACTCTGTTGCAATTTCTCTTGTTAGTTACATGACATGACAGCTTTTTGCTTTGTATGTTGTAGAGTGTTGTAAAAGCAACATGTGTTGCCCATAATTGCAACAGCTCTGTTATGGTTAATGGATGCAAGGTGAGACAGATGGACAAATATGACACACAGAAGTAATCTATATTTAAAGGATGAGCCAAGCATTGCAAATCAAAGCAAAAAAAACTACATTTTCTTAAATCGTCTGTTACATAATTTCATTGTCAGAAGAAAAACTTCTGACAATGAAATTATATAACTTTGAAACTCGATCAACACTACTGATGGACCTATCCTAGTATTGGTCAACAGTTTTTTTGATGCCATCATCATGAATCATCAATTTGCCTTAAACTATGGACTGGCATATCCTGATTTAAAAAACAGACATTTTAACTGCATTTTCCCTTTTTTTTTTTTATACATGACAATGGATTGTCCTTCATCATCTCCAAAAGGGAATCAATTAGACAAGAAAGGCTTTTAAAATGGATTTACTAATGAACGTGTCTTTGTTTATACAATAGATAAGTTAATGAACTCAAATTTGAAAAATAATTCACATGGCTTTGGGAATCAAACTACGGCCGGTATAAGCTTTTGTGGTATGACTTATGGGGAAAAATAAATGAGTATAAACTTTCCAAATGTGTATCCAAATACTTTAGAAATTCATTTTATCTATATATGAGGATGCTTTTATAAACTTTTCATTTTGCATTTTTCAATAGGTTTTGAGCTTTCCAATGTTTTTCTTACAAGTATGTGCATCACAAATTGTTCAAGCTACTTAAAAGAACAAATATACATAAACTACTTCAGTTGTGTCCATGTAGTTCAGATGCTAGGTGTAGTTGTAACTTACCAAACCATGCCTGCTGATCACCCTGGACTTCTATTGCTAAACCAAAATCAGCAAGCTTAACAGCGGCTCCCTTTACCTTACTTGCTAGCAGTAAATTTTCTGGCTGTAAAAGAGACATCAAAATATCACAGAATCAGAAATGTATCCAACAAAATCAATGTTTTTTATAGCGAGTAGGTGATCATCAAAGTTACGGATTTATTGTTGTGGTTGGGATATTTCTTTCTAACATGATAAGAGAGAAGAATCCAAGCTTCCATTGATATTACATCTATACATTGATTCAGACAGCATACTTTGCATGGTTTCATCAATATGCATAGACCACTATCTTTCACATATTTTGTTCAGATGATCCAGAAATTAGAGTATGAATGAAGAAAGGAACCTAAAGGTTTATTTTCCAAGAATTTTTGTATGAAATTTTGTAAGAATGTTACAAAATACTGTACACAAAAAAAAAATTATGCCCACCAATATTTATGAAACCACAATTCAGAAACATTACTTTAAGCTGAATGGATTAAAATCATGGCATCCAAGCAAGATCCTTATAATTGTACATATATAGTCTCTGTGGCTTGAATTTATTTAAAATCATGATTTCCTTTATAGGAGAGAGATAATGCAAAAGCCCCAGTATCTAAATTGGCCGCTTAGGTTTGAACTGATCACATATGTACATACATGTACTTTTCATTTGCAAACTTAAGAGGGCTCGATGGTCATGGCCATTTTCAGACTGTATTGATCTCTTTTAGAAGAAGAGCTCTATATAAAAATATAGGAAAATACTCAAATTTAAAAGGTAAAATATATGGATTTTTTCTTTTCCAAATAATAGTTTATAGCTAAAGAAATCATATCTTAGAATTTTAGGCAGATATGATGGTTAAATTGTTGAGCATCCAACCTCCTTAAATCTTAATGTAGTTATTGTGATTTCTTTAAAATGTAAAAATTAAGGGGGGTTTAGATTATCCTTATACATGTAGTAAAATCACTATGAATTTTTTCCCATTAGACAATTTTTAATCAAGTACATCTCATTATCCCATTCTATAACTTAATTAATTTGTCGACAAATCTACTTCCACTCTCTCGGTGACAGTTTTCAAAACACAGGTACATGCATGCATAAGGTCTACAGTTACTGTGTGTTGATATAAGTCAGCATTAATAGATCGAGGTCAAGATGTGTGATGAGTGATCTACTTTTGGCAGTTTTGTTGGACTCAATCAATAAATTCACAAGGACCAGACCTAGTTCATATTATTTGACACCACTCAACATCTGTTTTAAGAGACTTTGGGTCAATAGATATGCCATGCAGGCTGAATTTTGTGTCATATATAACAAAAATGACTGTCTCAATATGAACACCAAATCATCAAATTTTATATCTTAGCTCAAGTTTAATATTTTTTATATGCAGCTCTAGTACAGTCATATATTACCCATAATCAAAATGAAATAAAAGCAATAAAAATCATCAAATTTTATATCTTAGCTTAAGTTTAATATTTTTTTTATATGCAGCTCTAGTACAGTCATATATTACCCATAATCAAAATGAAATAAAAGTAATAAAAATCATCAAATTTTATAACTGAGCTAGTTTCATATTCTCTGGTCTCTTTGCTACATGACTGATATATATTCTATAGTTCCTTATAAATATATGAATATTGCTATAATCAAAATGCGATAAAGGTAATATTTAATACTTATTTCGATATAAAGCATAAGGTATTGAAGGAAAGCCTGTATCAATTTAAAAACCTGCAAAATTTTCAAATCTTTTACAAGATGCTGTAGCCTAAGTGTGGATCTGCATCATTAAATGCAGACCAATCTATCTCATTATCTAACTTAAAAATACTTAATTAATTCATCTTAATGGTTAGCTGATAAGATCAAACACTAAAAAAACATTCATAATTGATTTCTATCCTTTCCAATTAATTTCAAGATAAGTTTTCTTTGAAAATATGAATTGCATAATTTTTTTTCTTTTTTTTCCTTAACATTTGAACTCTTTCTTTCAGCAGACTTTAGCAAGCCATATATTTATGTGCTGAGTCAATCCATATGGACAGAGAAGTCTTCTATTTCCATTGAACAACAGCAAGTCTTATTCTATTCTGCCTTCTTATTAGATGAAAGAAAGAAAGAAAGAAAAAAAAAAAAACCCTTCCAACGTGCATCCATGCATGATTTTGTCAAGGTCTGAGTTGAAAAGTAAAAAGCTAAATTTGTCTTTCTAATAAAATTATCAAACTAAAAATATGTGTATGTCTACTTTATGTGTAAGACTTTACATAACAACATGTATGCAAAAAAGATTTTGAATAAAAATTTCCCAAAATAAATAAATTAATATCAAACTCTATATGTTTATGAGAACTAAAATAGAAGTCCTTTGGCCCCTCTCTACTGAAGTGCTTTACCAGCAGATTCCGGAAGATCTACATGCCAAAATGCTCATTGCAACTTTTCTATAAAAATTTGATGTTGATATATTTGAGATTTTTCTGAGAAAAATCATTCATATAGTAAAGTTCTCGTAGTAATATGTAATATCTCGACCAATAACATACAGTGCTGGGAAATACATGTATTAGATAATCTGATAAAGCAAAATAAAACACTTGAAACATGTAAGTACAGTATCTTGAACGATAACAGTACAATGTACTACGAGATTGAATCAAAATGAGCAAGGTTTATAAAAATATAAACATTTACACACTCTCGCGACCTTCCTCTGACAGCATATAACAAATCTTCCAGCTGTTGCATAATCAGAAATCTTCTTTAAACCAAATTGCACAGATTGGTCCCAAGTTCGAGATCTATTGTTAATATCAATCTGTATCATCTAGATATTCCTCCCATAACCCAATGAATTTTTCTGTTTTAGTGTCGGACACGTCCGGCTTGGATGGCAAATTTATTGTTTGAAATATCCATAAATGCAATGCATGCATGTATCAAATTTTTGTGAAATACAACTGTTGAGAATTTACAGCCTTGTGCAATAATTAAAGCCATAATTCCCCCAAGTGACTCTGCATATGAATCCGATATTTTGTCCAATCCCCTGCCAGGATCAGACAGAGGTTGAAGAGAAGAAAATTCCCCATAATTGCATTTGAAAGAAGATTTATTTAAGCATAATGCCATTAAGGTGCATGGGGGGAAAATGTCATGTCTCCGAAAGAAAATCAACAAGCTGAGTTTCTGAAAGATCAAAATCCGCCTTAACAAATGATATTACCTTAATTATAATTGAAGAAAGGGGAAAAGTCTGTCTTTTCTTTTCCTTATAAAATCTGATTATAAATCTACTCGGATAACTATGGCACCCCTTCTTTTTACAATTGTCACAAATGATAAATTTGGAATCTCACTGAAATCTTGCAGAAAACTCACCATGTAAAACCTGCCAAGATGCTATGCAATAATTTCTCAGTTAATAAGAAACCTGCTTGGATGCTGTGAAGTAATTGTTTCCTGAATCATAATAAATTTTTGGAAAATACTCCCCCGCCCGAGTGGTAGAATTGCTCATTACCTTTAAATCTCTGTGAACTATTCCATGGACGTGACAGTAATTTACACTTTCTAAAATTTGCTGCATACAATGGCTGGAATGGAAAAAAAAGAGAGTATGAGATAATTTAATTTCATTCAGTTCTATTTTATAGCTTATTTCCCAAAATGTCTTATCTTGAAATAACACAACATTCTGTTATTAAATTAAATCTTAAAATGAAACTTTAATAGTACTATGACGATTTTCATGATATCAAATTTACTCCCCCCACAGGCTACAAATCTCTCTCTCTCTCTCTCTCTCTCTCTCTCTCTCTCTCTCTCTCTCTCTCTCTCTCTCTCTCTCTCTCTCTCTCTCTCTCTCTCTCATGTAAGTCAACCAGTTTATTTCTTCTTAACTAATGCTTTTTGGACAGGGAAGCAGAAAAAGTAGATTAAATCTCTTTTAACACTGACAACAATGACAGTGAACAGAAATATGAGAAAAAGAGAATAACTCATATTCAATCTCATAAACAAGAGGCGGAAATATAACATATAATTTGACGGGAGATGATCCACTATCCAGGGTAATTGTCAGACGGTTGAATTGTTACAGATCACAAGTCCAACAATATCCAACAATAGCCAGACTCGTTAGCACTTAACGGAGAAATTCCCTCGATAATTTGGCTATTGAGGATATTCTACATTGAGGCCCTTCATGAATTCCTATACATACAGTCCAGTTTTGTTTTAAGGATATTCACATATATCATAGATATTTCAAGGGAATTTAATGTTTACAGTAGATATGCATGGTAATATAGTGTTAACAGTATCTAATATTTAAATTTTGACAGAATTTCCAAACAATATTATCCTTTTACAATTATTATCTGCAACAAATTCTGAAACTATAATGCGAAAGCTCCCACCCATACAATATATGTATAAAACATACATTTGAAAATTAGCACAAAATTTACCATGTCCTTTAATTCCTCTTTCTACGTCCATCATCTGCCCTAGCTTTCCAATCATCATTGCTCTATACCCCTTAACTACCTACATATGGATTGTTTGTTCATTTCTCCACTAGGGTTTTCAAATTTTGCTTTTGTTTAAGTTTACATTTGGGTCAGATCTCAACCATAGGGCAAAGTGCATATCTCTCTGGGCCATACGCTCTGTAGCAATATGTACTTTAATTAGATTGCTATCAGGTATGACGTTGTGTTCTATGCTGTAAATCCTTCATTGGTCATCTGTACTCACCTGGCATCTGCTTCACTGTAGAATTCCCTTGCAACTATGTCTTCAAATAATTCCCCCCCTGTAACCCTGAAACAGAAAAAAAAAAAAACGCTACGATGGTTGTTAACTAATAAATCACATCAATGCCCTTAATCTCATGGCATTGAATGGATATTCAAATTTATTATTCATTCAATAATTCATTATTCAAACACTGGCTCTTCACGGGATACAGTCGATCCTGGTATTACGCAGAAAAAATCAGCCATAAAACCTTCAAACTACCATGAAAAAGTAGCAAGCCGCACAGTATATGGCCAAAAGAATTGAAGGGAAGAGGGCCACATCAAAACCAAAACTGGAAGAAAATGTCTGCCATGTAAGCGCAAAACGCTATGATAATGTCACGTTCAAGTGTCTCAATAAAGCTCAGAACTGCAATAAATATATTACCGAAGGTTTGAGATTATTTCAGGTGATATTTACACTTTCATTTAAAACTGTAGAATACTTTTGAAAGCTTTTTATCTCAATTTTTTATTAGCTCCTTGACTTGATACACTCTGCACTAATCCTACCCCTTGTAACCTGTTTCCAATTTAGAACCATTGTTACACTGCAGAGATTTGTATCTCTGTAATAGTTTCAAACTTTGAACTAAAATTAATTAGCCCCCCTCTGAAAACATTTCTGTGTTGTCACCCGCCACTAAAAGGATCAAAGACCTTTTAAACCTAAGTAAAAAAAACATCATGACATTCTAGCCTGTCAGGTTTACAAACAGATCTTGACCTTACAATCTGGGGTTATGGAAAGAGGTCAAGAAGTCACACTGCATTATAAATAAAAGAATTCTAAACATGCTGACAAATCATACACTAGGATTGATATTCAGAGTTCAGAAAGAAAAAAAAAGTTTTCTCACATGAAATTTTATTGATGTATTACATTCATTTCTTTTATCCATCTGACACTTATCACATAATTCCCTGACTATTATATTATATGTGCAATGTACAATATTTGCCTGTATCTAAAAAGTCAAAAAATGCTTTTATTTTCTTCTAAATCTTTGAACTAGTGATGCATTTTCAAAATTTTATTTAAAAATAATCAAAGATTTATGAGTAACTCTTAGGAGTCAAACCCTGTCCCCAATAAGTGTCAATAGGTTTATTTTTTTTTCCAATGAAGCAGTATTTTTGTATTCAAAATATATAAAGAAGTCAATTCATTCTATTGTACATCAAAATCTTTTTTTATAACTTGATCATTTAGCAATCTATTAGTCATACATTGTTAAAAACACTTTGTAAATATCTCCAGCTGTTAATCCAAATTGCCTCCATTTTACTGATAATGCCCATAAATTACGATGTATTTATGGAGTTATATCCATTTTTCCAAATATTGATCTTTGAGTTTTAAAGTAAACAATATGAGATATTTCAAAAAAATATTTCTGAAAATAAAAGATGCATTTTTATCTTTTAAAAATGAATTGACAAATGAATGTGTACCGGTACTTATTTTGGGATTGAGTTTAAGTTGCCAATGACCAAGACTGATGACCAGAAATAAACTACCAAATATTGTATAAAAAACTTGGGACTGAAATCAAAAAAAGTTTCGTTTCTCTTATTACTCATCACTGATCTTGAAATTATTGATGGTCTAATTATCCGGTACCTTTTTTTAAAAATGAAAGTTCATGCTGAAATTCGAAATGGATCATACACCTAATGATGAATGCAACATGTTTTATTTATGTCCAATTTTATCAAAAGTTTGATAAAATTTTCCCCAAAAATCGGTTTCCCAAAAATTGGCTTTCCCCAAAAAAGGCTAATAAATCTTTATCTTTTGGCATCAATTTCAAGTGTAGAAAAATTTAACCCTGTCATATTCTATATTAAATCTAAATCTATTCTGAATCCAATATTTCTAGATTTTTTTCATCAATAAAAAGTACTCGGTACTAGCTGGTCAGTAAACATTGTTCCATAAATTTTTTTCCAAGTCACATTTTATAAAACATCCATTTATAACACACACACACACACCTTTGAAAAATGAGAACTATTAATAAACTGGGGGAGGATTATTCACCCAGCAGTAATTTTTCTAATGAATCATCCGATATCAAATTAACAAATCTAACTGAACCTGTGTAGAATGCGCCCAAATCTGTATTTATTTACAAAAGACCTCACAACTTGTTTTCAAAGTGCAAGAATCTGTAGATTACACACACCTACACAGTTAGCAACAGCTAGCTAGCAATATACATACAGAAGAATCACTCGATCAACTCTAGGCACTGAGATCGACACAGGTGACTTTGGAGACAAAATTACCTTCCCCCGCAAAAGCTTGTAGAGGCAGTGTCACTACCGCGGGGGCGAAAGTATGACAATTCCATGGCGTTACTCTTCTGCGCTCTTTAATGGACAGACGTTAGCCTATACCATTAATTGTGTCAAGCCCACGGAATACGTATACTTATTTTGTTTTTTCCTTTAGTGTTTTTTTTCTTCTACCTACTGATGTTGTGGGTGGTAATGGTGAATTGGTATGTAATGTGTCAGGTGGCGCACTGGATAATGATGAGGAATGTCATCCACATTTCCACCAACCCCAGCCAATTTAACAGGCCATAATTCTTTCACGCAATTTTTTTTTTATTCCTGCAATCTAATTTGATTCCTCTTCTCTTATTCAAATTCTGAAGCCGACTTTAATCCTGAAAAGCCTCGAATTCAATTCCTGATATCAGAAGGTACCATTGATGTGCAAGAATTTGAGATAAACCTATTTGCTGGGGGTTTGCATATCAGTAGGCGATTCATCTTTGAGGCAATTTATTTTGTCCCTTTAATTTGAACATACATATGTACAAATATTAAACCACAACTCTGCACATCAAATCTTGGATAGTGCATGCCCCTCAATACTTAGCAAAACAGACCATCATTTATACTTGTACCGACATTCTGCACATTTTAGAATAAACCAAAATTGATTTTTGTTTTTAGAGAGGTTACGTGGTCAACAAGATACCAGTTGGCACACTTTTCTTCTCCTGCAATGGCTAAAATCAATTGCGATATTATTCCTGTGCATTTGGGAAAATCAATTGATTGATTTCGTCTAGAATATCACACCAAAGATCAGAAATCTGATGCAGACACCAGGCACACTAACGTAGAGTGTGGGATGTGTTGGTTTTCATTCAGGGGACTCTTAAAATAAATCACATTTGGTGATTTCTCGCAAAATTAAGGAGATCAACACAGTTCTTGCAGTGCCATTGTAGTCGTATTTAGTTCAAGAGGGTGCAATCCAGATCGTGGCTTATAATTAAGCAGACACGAAAACCTTGAATGCGTGACACAAGAATAACTTGTGAAATGTACTGACATGCCTATGGCTAGACAAATTGCAGCAAGCACAAATGCCTGTCATAACATATAACACCAGACTTATATGAACTTAAACAATAGACCTTGATAGTCTTACTGGAGGAACACCAACCAGCAAAATATAAAAGATAACCCACTTAACCAGTCTTTCCTGATCAGTCCCAAAAATACAAAACAAAACCCTAACCAATGTTACAACAATTTTTTTAATCAAATACCATTCTTTCCTGATTTTTTTTTTTATTTCCTCATTTCGACTTGGTGTCTAATATCAGAAAGGTTCTTGACATAAAAGAGAGCCAGGTTTCATATTCATTCAGTAAATTACCGCTAACTGCTTTGTATAGGTGCCACTAATCAATACTGCACAAGAGCCTCAGAGCTCAATGCTTGGCAGGTTTCTCAAGTGTTGATACAAAGTACACACTAAATATATTCATTCCTCCAAATAAATTACTGTATAACATCACATTCAATATCCCGGCCCAACACATTGAAAAATTGCTACCAACCCCTTAATCCCCAAAACAGAACACCAGAACATAATTGTTAGCTAAATTATCAAATCTGGAACCAAATCAGAGCAATCAAAGTTAATAATTATGTCAATGTGTATAAAGTGCATTCATTATTGCAGATTGACTTCAATGACATACTGTAATCCCAGTAATCCTAATCCCTTCCTTCACTGATAGGAGCATTGTCAAAGAGATCATCAACACTGATTTTTAATCGGTACAGACAACTGATTAATTACCACATTTCTCATTAAGACTTGTAATCAATTGGATTTGCTTCAGGTACCGTACCTTTAGTGCTATTCTATGCTAGACATTAATTTACAACATACAGACTGTAAGAATCCTTGAACTACCGAAGAACGCATTTCTGCCATTTTAGTTGTCGTATTGAATTTAATACTAGCTAGCATATGAATGCTTCTCATAGCAACCGATCTGTGCCAATAAATAATCAAAAAGTTATGTAAGATGAAGAGACCAAAAAATTCACAACAGATTTAATACTGTATCATCTTAAGATAATAGGCCTACATTAAATGTAACGGAAAGAGAATAACAAGGTTTGCGAAGGGGAGTGGAGGGGTCCGAAAAAATTATAGGACACTAAAATGTGGATTATGGAATTATGGAAATACGTGAGATCAGATACGAAAATCCTAATCCAGCTCATGGCGGATCAGACGGCCGCAGCATCGTTTTCTGTGTAGACTTCTTGATGGTTTTTTTCTGTGTTCTTCAGACAGACATATTCTGTAATTAGCATTATCTGGGGAAGAAATCCTACTACTGCCTCCAATTTCTAGCTTAGTATGCATGGTAATTATTTTTTAGGTAAATTTCAAAAGAAGCCATTGAGCCACAAATAGTCTACTATTCTATATAGTTTGTGCTATGATTGTATCTCATTGTTAAGGCCATATTTTTTTAACCAGAAATCTAGAAAATCATCACAGAAACTTGTGGGGCTTAAATTTACACAGAATATATTTGTTCCAAAATCATGTATGCAAAAATGTTTCCTGGTCTAATGAGAAATAGATAGATGCAGTTTTTCACACCTTCATAGTAAAAGTACCTGAAAGAAAAATGACTGCAAAGAGAACTGCAGTCAATTCAAACTAGAAGCCTGATGACAGCAGCACTTTGAAACTAATCCATACTAAATAAAGATTTTATTTTGATTTCCTTAATTCCTTCAACCCCCAACAATACTCATGAATTTCACTCAATTGTTTCTCTCGGAAGAAATAACTAAATCTCCTCTATAAGTGAGTTTAAGAATTTCACACCAAAAGCATAATTAACAAGCCCCTGCTTTAACATCAAGATCTGCTTGGGAGTCCTCCTTCTTGCTTAATCAATACCCTTGTATACAGTCCTATAGTAGTCTGATTGCATGTCTTAATTAGACTTTCTACAAATTTCTTTGATTCAGACTTCTGCTTGTCAAATCCAATTATATGAATGAAGGAGAGGGCTGCCATCCTTGCAAGCATGCTGACTCCTTAATGGCTAAACAAACAGATTTCTGTCTTCTGTAGCTGTCATTAAATGCTAGGTGCTATACATATTTCTTACAAAATGGGCCTCTCACTGGCAAAATCAATTCTAGGGTCTGTGGCAGCAAAAAAAAAAAAAAAGAAAGAAGAACCCTCCAACAAACCTTATATGAGAAAGAAGTTTTTTTCAAAATCATACTGAAGATACACAATATGGCTCAAGGAAACTGTCATATTCATGGTTCAAGAGTTGTGGAAATGTTTCCATTGCAAACAATCATCCACAAACAATTCATCTTCTCATTTTAAAACTATAAGCATCCAAAATATAGTTTAAAAAACCAATATAAATATGATTATGAAGTGAATACACACAATATAGGTTAAAGACCTTATAAGATTTCTTTATTAGTAGAGCTTCTATTGTAAAGCCAAAACCATTTGAAATTGAACTGAAGAGACACAATATGCGTCAAAGACCTAGCTTCTAAGATTTCTTATTAGAAAATGGTGAAAAGATCTTTTCAATTTACACAAAATGAACAGTTCCTTTTAAGGTTATAGCAATCTTTTCAATAGCATCCACTGGTCTGGCAATTTCCTGGTTTTCTTGGGGTTTTTTGTTTGCCTCTCAGAGATTTAGTGGTTATTTTTCTACACTTTATTTGCCCAAGAAATATTTGCTTGTATTACGAAACTGAAATAGTATGAAATTTGATATTCTTCACAAGAAAGCCTTGGATCCTGCTTGTTTTTTTAGGCAGAATAAAAGGGTTTTTTTCTCTCAACATACCAATACAAGCAAAACAATTATATTGAAGCATTGCTTTGAACTATATTTAAAGTATCATTGCAAAACCAATTAGCAATTGACACGTTTTCAGAATGGAGCATTTTCAAAAGAATTGAGCATACAAATGGAAATGTCACTTACATACGTACTAATTCTATATATAGTCTGGTTAGCCTGATGCTGTCAGAAAGTGAAAGTAAAACTAGGGAAGACAAGAATCTGACCTAGTTGTTCTAGCTGCTTTTTACAAATGATCCTCTAAGTTGTTAATCTTCACAGTCTCGTTATTAATAAATGTTTCTCAATTAATGCATCAATTTTTATGATGCCATGTATTCTTTACCAATGTTGAGTTAATACATTGATTATGAAAAATTAGCATTAATTTTTTGGTCATGAATTCTTTAATAAAATGATGCCCTCACTTTCAAGTATCTTATGCCTTAATGATATGGACCAAAAATACATGTACTTTCAAAATACACAAAATTATTGAAGGTTGCAATCTAGTTGATGAGTTTGGACTAGCTATCCTTTTGGTGTTTAATAGATTCATATCCAAGCAATATTAAAGTGATAAAGCATCATAGGCCTCAAGAAACAAGATGGCTACCAAAGTTAAAATTTTTCCAACCTATTAAACTATAGAGACTCGATCGATCAAGCAAAATACAGAAGAAAACAAAAGTATGACATTTACACTGTCTTATCCTTCCTCCTTGTCAAGATTTTTAAGAAAAGGATGTACTTATTCATCTGTAAAAGGATATACAAGTATACAAATGTGCATAAACTTGTACATGTACAACTGCATGTTTTGCTTGAAAATGAAGATACAATCAGTGTTTTCTAAGTACCATAGAACATATACCGGTATGTACACAGTTTTTAAGTACGTGTATTAGGTACATGTAATCGACACTTCCTTTTAAATATTTTAATTACATCTTGTATTTCTCCCATGATTTTGATTTCCTACATGTCAAATTGCAGTGTATTTAGTGTATTTTAGGAACTTCAAATATCATCCCCTTGGAATATACTTGTAGTATTTTTTACAATACATTTTATTTAATTAACAGTTGAGTCTCTTTATAAGCAAAATATTTAACAAAAATTTCATTCTGTTTAAGAAATAAGATCCATAAAAAGAAGCTAGTACTTTAAATAAGTAGGTCAATATGCACACACTTAATTTTTTTTCCACTTCCATTTTCATACTTAAATGCATGGTCATATGCAAGCTACAGATCCTACTGTGTTGAATAAAGGTAGATAAAGAGGGCAAATGACACTGACATCTATAGTAGCAATCTTAAGCAATAACAAAAATCATATCAAACAATTACTGGCATGTCTGAGGTGAAAAGTCAAACCTGGCAGACAGTTAAAATTAACATTGATTTTTTTTTCTTCCCCAAGCTATCACCTATTTAGCATTTTCATCAGCAATTCACAAAACAATGATGGCATGTCCTAGCATTTTAAACACAATTTTATCAAATACAGAAATCTCTTGAGGAAGTTTAGAAGGAAAATTTGAACTTCTCTCAAATCTGACATTTGCTACATTTAAAAGCTAGGTAAAGGAATTTGAATGACCAGCAAGGAGGTTATCCCCTCTACAGAGAACCAATTATTCGAACTACCCCTTTCCTTTTCAGTATTACAGCAGATGTCCCCAAGAACAAGCTGCCTCTATGATCTTAACTTCTTATACATACATGTACCGAGGTATATGTAATACACAACACTGTATAAAACTATAATTTCCTTAAATCGACCTACACTAGGGCCCTATGAATGCAACACATTTCAATGTTTCCTTCATACTTCTATTATTTGTGACCCTTTTCACCATTTTGGTCAATGAACAACTCTTCCATTTTATCATTAAACCTATAAGTATGCCCTAGCTATTTCAACAATGTACTTATAATTTTTCACAAACGTCTATATAAAGCCCAATCAGATATTGGACAAACAACATGTCAATTAAAAACAGTAAAATACATCTATAAGTTTTGTTCATATCCTTTGGATCTGAAATATTTGGTACATTAAAGTATTGTGCAAAATGTCCATTAAACCAATTAAAAGAAGTTAACAGCAACATGTTCTTAAATACTGGGTGAAGCGCAAATCATAGACATATTCTTCTTGTATACTAGTATAGAGTCTTAGATTTAAATATGTCATCAAAATGAAAAAAAAAAAAAGAGATTTTAATTTGTTTTATTATAATTTTCTCCAAAAAATCTTTCTGAAATTATTTTCAATCCTGACCTTTTAACCAGACAAAAGCACTGTGTATAAAGGGGTGGTGGTCATATCGCATACTATTTATGAGGAATTTCAAAATTACAAGAATCAAGTTAAACATATAAAACCCTCAGATAAACCCCCAATTTCTTTTGCCCTCATCAAATAGGAGAGAAAACAGATTTCTGGTTTGAATTTTTGAAATATCTAGAAAAAATGAATTTAAAGGTACTTATAACATCTGCGGTATACATGTTATTTACATAACATCATAAAATGCATGACAGAGTGTTTTAATCTGTATGCAGAAGAGCTGAATTCAATCTCAGACCTCTACTGCAATAGCTTAAATCTGATTATTTATTCTTCCCTAGCTTGCTTTTTATTCTCCTAGTTTGTTTGCACACTGCAAGATATGCTATGGGTTTGGTTATGGTATTCTAGTTAGATTATGCAATTCTAACAATGATTGAGCATCTGATAAATGGGCTTCCAGCACTTCTCAGTTTTGTTTTCAAAATTATTGAATTTTCCTTGATTTTTTTTTTCTCAGTTCACTTGACATTCTGACACAGACTTTGACAGTTTTAACACATGAACTCTCTAACTGGTACAAGCCACAGAAACTAATTTAGGTCAAAATGGCACATTTTTAAGCTTCACTTTCAAATCAATTTTACAATTACTACTATATTAACATTTAACAGTGGAAATAATACAGACTCAAACAAATTGGTCTCTTTTGAATATGCTTATAAACAGAAGATATATAAGTATCAGGTAAAAGTGCACCTTGCAAATCTCATTAAACATTTTAATAACAATGAAACTATTGAATTCAAAAACTAGAATTCGGACAGCAACCTAGAGCTCAGACACTTCGGAAATTAGATAATGGGATGATTATTAGTAGTTGCCTATGCTTGTTGAGATGCCATACATTATGAAATTTATTTCAGTATCAAGATTATTATATTCTTATTGGAAAGTTGTATTTGAGAGTGGCCCTTATTCTTGGTGGATTGAGAAATGTTTGAGGGGGGGTAGGGGGGAGGGGGGGGGGGGGGGGGGGGGGGTAGCATTCACAGTGGCAAGATCAAAATGGTACAAGAATAAGCTATTTGCCTTGAAGAGCCAGTGGCAACTGATTTCTAATTTTCTGGAATGCTTTACTATACAGGTCTTTATGCTTTTAATCACTTTCTTTATTGAGGCCACAATTGAAAATGTAAAGTACTTACAAGTCAAACACTAAATAATGGAAACCTTCGTCTTGTATACTGTCATGTAATCGAACTGAAAAATAGAAAAAGAACAGAGCTTGTCAGACCATAGAGTCCACAATAAACAGGAATTACTCACTTCTCGTTCGACACATCCAATTAATAACACTTAGCAGAATAGCTAAACAGTGTGCTGATTCAGAACCCTTCAGTTATTGATACAATACTGAAATGCTCGAGTGCAACCAGGGACTATCCATTGCAATGCCTATTGCATAATCCTCTAAACATTCAATAATTTACAGATTCTGATCAATTCTCATTCATAACGAAAATCAATGAACGCTTTGTTATCAGACAGATGCACATGGGCTACATAATTTTTTTCTTCTTCTGTTGGATTATCAATATAGGTCATTTCAAAATATATCTAAAATATCAAAATTGTTTTATATCTTTAATATAAATAATAAACATATATTGGCCTTTCCAAATACACACTCAGGTAAACATTTTGACAAAATATAAAGGTAACTTGATTGATGGAGCAAACGCACAATTATAAAATTCGGGCAGGAAATGAATTGTCCAACAGGAAGTGTGCCACAAGCTAAAATGCATCTCCTGTTGCCATGGCAACTGTTAAGTTGCTAGCCAGTGCTCCTCGACACAATAAATTTCTATTTATGGCAAATATGTGTAAGCACATTGAAAGGAATATTCTAGAGAAGTATACAATATTTTGAAGGAAAAAAATTAACTAATATTAAACAGAATTCAATTTCTCTCTATCAAAGATAGAATAATAGCATTTAGAAATATTATAGTGTGCATTAACTTGCATATGTTAGTTAAACTGTACAAATTACCATGTTTTGGGGTTTTTTTGTTGTTGTTATTTTTAATTTCAACACTTCCTCTATTTGCACAAAGGAAATGTTTTATCCACGGAAGTTAAAAACTACGTCTTTTTACACTTTAAAGCATCCTGTGTCTTTTCCTTACATCAGATAACTTAGGTTCTCATAATAAATTTAGTTATCTGAATTAGTTTTTTTCCTTACCTATGTTTGGATGTTTTAATGCCCTACAAATTCTGGCTTCCCGTTCAAGTTTTTGGTGATCTACAAAAGAATAATTATAGAACATAAATTAACAAAGATTATGTCTGCTTCTTAGTTCTCATTAATGTTTTAACAGAAAAAGGTTTTGTTTCTCATAAAAATAATGATTTACCTGTAAGAGTCTAATTTTAGACATTCTCTTTCAATATCAAAGTACAATGTATATGTAATTGAGACAAACGCTGCATTGTCTTTTTCTATGATTAGCACCTCTATTAAAGAACTTCACTTTAATATTTGTACAGATGTACCTGCTAAATTAGTTTGTCAATGTGTATATATATATAGAGTTGAACTTTGATATCTCCAATAATTTATTTATAGATAAGTCTTAAGTTCAATGATAGCTTTTACCCCAACCTCTCAAATCCCTTTTAACTTTTTTTCCACGTTTAAAATTACATGAAGTTAACTGCATTAATTAACCATGACTATATGCCTGTAGGCATGTCTTGTATCTTTTATTCTCAGAGAAAAAAAAAGATCATTCCAGAAACTTCTGCTAAATGACGACATTGTCCATAGCAACACCGCTAACTTACCTCTTGCTGAAAGCTTTCGTGTGTTGATTATTTTTGCAGCAAATTCTAAACCTGACGTTTTCTGAACACATCTTTTCACAATGGAAAATGCTCCTCTAGAAAAGAAAAGAGAGACAAAAAAATTATTATTAATGATATAATTCCATTGAATTACTATCTAATTATCTTAAAAATTAATAAATACATTGTAATTCCATATACATGTACTATGTGGTTTAATTTCTACACAAGATGTTGATTAAAACTTATGGCATATATAATATATATCTCACGATCTTTTCATCAAATTTTTCAGTTGGTTAACCAAACTTTAATATACTGAAAATTAAAATTTATGTTTTTTCGTTTCTTTTAAAAATGCATCTTTTTATACAATTTATAGCTTAAGAACTAGACATGTATGAATATTTGGGGGGGGGGGGGGGGCAAATTTGTGCAACTAGACAATTTTAGAGTGACTGTATGTAACACATTGTATCGATTTAGACTTTAAAATTTAGAAATTCATAAATTGGAAACTTAACCAGGGGAGTAGTTTGGGGTTAGATAATTCTCCATTGCAGTCTATTTATTTTATACCAGTGTCCCATACTGTTGAATATAATGACAAGCTCTCAAATTTACATTCGTTTACCAGTTCTTTGAAATCTCATCCAAATTTACATTAAATTTACATTAAAACGTAAAACCAATAACTTTTTATGACTAACTGCTTTGCACTGATAGCCATTTAACATGTAATTTTTATGAGAGTATCACTCTAGCTTGTTATCTTGTATATAAAATAACAGTATAAAATTGAAAGAAATCTGCCAAGATTAAAAAAATTATATCACAAATATGATCTACTCCTCACTGATCAATCCCTTGTGGTTTAAAGACTCCTTAAATTGTTAATAAGTCAGGAGCATATATATTCTTTGATAAAAACCAAGACAAAATTCAGAGTTAATTCTACAGAATCAATGTCCAAATTTCAAAGGTTACATCACCACATTTGTAAAAGGTTCTTAATTCAAACCTTCAATATTGATTCAGTTACATGTTCTAACTATTAACAGGCTAACATGTCTGGAATTTTCAAAACAGTCACCTTTTACAGGTGAAATCCACCAACCATAAAAAGTTTTAAGGATTTCTTTCACATACAAAGAAGAATGGGGAAATGGTAAATAATGTACTATGTGTAAAAAATAGTAGGTCATTTCTGCAAAAACCACAGTCAGACTTAAAGCTATAAAAAAAAGATGACAGTCCCACCATAAATATTAATATGAGACATAAAATTGTCCTTGACCCAACGCCCACACACCCTCACCCACATAAGGTGTCGGTAAAAATCACAAAGAAACGGAAGAAATACATTCCCCCACCCACAAAACCCTTAAATTTGTTAACCCCAAATTTGCATGGGAGTGTGTATGATTTTATTTAAATGTTTTATTAAATGCTGATGAATCTATTTCAAGGATACAAATTTTACAAACAATTCTTACTCTCACTCATTCCATCTCTCTTTCTCTTGAAAAAGTAACCTCCTTGTCAAAATTATGCAAATAAAGTAAAGCAGTAAAGCATTGCTCAAATGACAACATTATACCACAAAATCAGTCCTAAACTTGATGTTGTGTATTAAGACTGAGAAGACTGTGGTAGGTATGCCAAAGGGTCAAACTCGCAAGCGCGCAATATTTATTAATGAGTGTGCACCTATACTGCAGATAAAATTACAGAAATAGTTATCAATTGATTAATTAATTAATTAACATGCCAAGACACTGCTAAGCTCTACGCTGTTATTAAAACACCAGATCCCAATTCTAAGAATAATATAGGCCAATATTAATAGGTTTCATTTGTACTAAGTAAAGTTGGTCTTATCTAGTGATAATTGACTGGTTCAAAACAATGCTTTAAAAAAAAGCAAGATTTCAATGCTCCATTAATCCTTTATGTCCAGACAAAAGCAATGTTTTGTATTTGTGTGTGTGTGTGTCATGTTTTTTTCTCTCCACCAAATAAATAAATCAACTTGTTCCTATATTTGGCAGCCCATTCAAGCAATTAGAGACTTGATCCGAACAAAGTTAAAGATTGAACACTTTGGCATCAAATGACTGAGTATTCAAACTACAAGCCCCGGCCATCATGAAATCACAGCATTGCAGGGCTGACACAAGCCTGATCCCTTGAGCATTACCTAATCTTCTGTCATGTTGTCCCAACTTTTGTTCAAACAATAACTCACCTGAGTTAGCCATACTACACAGACAGCAGAATCATAAGCCGGTTTCAGACAACCTTTCACCAATCCCTTACACACAAAAAAATAACACCCACGACATCCTCTTTATTTGGCCGCCACCCTGGGATACACAGTCTGAAGATTACAGACTAAATAGCATCATAATAGATCTCCTAAGACATTTTCAGGTTCTCTAGACACTTCTCTGTGAGGAGACTTTTATTTAAAAACAAAAAGCAAAAAATACATTTAAGCTGACGTCTACTATGAAAATAATTGTGAGACTGTTCCTGTGAATCCAAACATTATATCGTACCTTAATTTATGCATAAACCATATAGTGTGAGTGCAGAAATATTATCATAGACACACATGCTCAACAGGTGTAAGCACTTAGAAACTGGACCGGAGGAATTGCATTAGCAAGGATTGCAGTGGTTATACAATACATTATCATGGTTATCTTCTAAACATTGTCAACTCAGCAGTCTGAACATAGTTTTAAAACACAGGTCTAAACAAGTGCCACCATAAATTATCTAAGACAATGAAATATTACATAACCTGCATTTTGATGCTATCTCTGACATGGACACCCATGAATATCATTCTAATACCTACGGTATCTTTTATCACTATAACTAGGGGTTCATAACTTAAATGGATTGGGGGGGGGGGGGGGGGGGGTGTTTAAGATTTAAGCCAAAATCAGAGGGTTAAAGAGATAAATACAAAACCACACCTATAATATAGTGGAATTTGATAAGAAAATAAGAACTGATGAATCTGTTCAATGTACTGCACTGGGGGGGGGGGGGGGGGGGTTAATTCAGAAGGTAATCATGTTTTTCAAACTATTTCATGAACATTGCTTCGCAAATCAATTGATATCAAATACATAATTCATGAAAATTGTCAAGTCATTAAAAATCAGCTGAATTAAATGAGAACATAAATATGTCCATACTATTCAGTGCTTGACAAATATAATAAATCATGCAGTCTTTAAAATTGATTTTGGAAACATGCAGTCATGGTAAACATCAGTATATACATGAATAAAATTAACAAAAAGATAATCAATTCTTTTATGGCCCAGTTTACAGAGCGGGAGCATGTTCCTCCATGATAAAATATTTGCGTAATTTCCACTAGTATCCATAAAATGGTGTCAAGGCCAGAATTACGACAGTGCATGATGCTGTCGACTCGTAACTGGGGGCTAAGTTTTTATTGTTGAACACAGGAGCATGTCAGAGTTACTAGTAGTAGGACTGTACTATATGATGTATTTGGTTATTAAAACAGACAAAAGCTTAGCCCTATCATCTACCGGTACATTAAACCCAAGAGAGGAAGATATCAAAATGCTTGCAGCTGTTACTGAAAGAATTTACATATACACTTACTCTGTTCACTCTTTTCTGTGACAAATTAAGGATAAGACCTATCCCCCCTACTAAGCCCAAGAAAAGGGCAAACTCAAAATGAACCCATTTTCACTGCACTTTCATTTTTCATTGTAGAATATATAAGCTATTCGCTAAAATATATATAGCAAAATGAAAGAGTATTGGTGAATGAACATAATCTCTACATAAATCTACAATCTTGGGGTTTTTTTTCAAGGAAAATAGAAACAATATGCTTTTATAAAACATCCTTGCAAAATAAAATCAATAAATAAGATGACAAGATGTCCACCTTATTGTGAAGAAAACTACATCACATTCTACTTAATATAAAAAATCTTTGCCTTTGTCATTACTTCCACACTAGTATAGAGTAGTGCATGTATGTTTTGTTTCCATACTGACAATGAGTCACTTATAGCTCATTTTTAACATAATATTTGTGTGGGCATGATCCCCATTCTAAACTATATATCTCACTGTCTTCCTCTAAAAATAATCAACTACATGACTACTGGTGTGAAAGTGTTCATAACCTACAATATCACGACAATGCTAACAGACTGAACAGAGCCAAACAACTTGGGTAAACGCCTCAATACACAAGACACATATACAACTGTACTTGGCTATTTTCTCTCTGTTTATTACTACAATAGAGCCATTGATAAATTACTCAAATCTTTTTAATTCGATCCATCTAAAACTATTTCATATTCTCAATTATGGTATGAGGAGGTTCCTTTACTATATCAATACAAACAGGTTATCAATAGATATTTTTTAACTTGTCCTTCCAGCGTAAACCAATACCCCCTGCCTACATCACATTCCTTTTGATGAAATTTCATCAGAGAGGCCCCATGAGAAAAAACCACACCAAAAAATTGATTGCAGCCACAATAAACAACTGTGACCCCCTGTCCTCAGGTGAGAGCCGAGTCGGTAGGGGTCAATAGAGCTGATATGTGTGATTGACAGAAAAATTGGGAGCTATTCATCTCTCTACAGACAAACAATTTCTCTATGCATCACAGGAGCCTGCATCTGATACTGCTGTAGTTATCTCAACATTAAGGGAGCTGTACAGACAGTATTCATTGCAATTAACTCTCTGTGTTTCTCTGGAAAATTTTTTTTTTTAATTGAGAATAATTGATACATTGTCTCAGACATGTTTACATCATTGCTAAATTCTGGGGGGGTTTATCTTCTTCTCTAGCATTCATGAATGCATTATAAGGCCAATGAGTATACATTTCACATTTACATGCATGTAGTGTATTGAAAGTAAAGTTGGCAATGTAGTGTATTGAAAGTAAAGTTGGCAAATATGAAATTACTTTTTATAAACTTTTGAAATTGTAACTACAGATGAGAATAACAGTATCAAAAAACAAAATTTTTCCAAACTGTCACAGTCAGTGTATATATAAATACAGCAAAATTAATGATGGCAAATGTAATGTTCACAATTCTGACTGAAATCCATCTCAATCTCGACATGATGTCACATGCTTCACAACCATTCCAAATATTCGGTTAATGATACCTGAATGACAAACGGCATACATGTATGCAAGCACACAAAAATCAGTCTTCACATCTGTATCCACGTACTTTACACTGAATCATTTGGAATGTGTATTGAGGGGAAAAACCTGAAAGGAACTTTAGACCTCTGAACTCTAATCAGCACACTTCTCATGACACAATCGTCTGCAGTATTGAAGGGAGAGTGGGGGGAAAAAAAGGAAGAGAGAAGTCATTAATCAGAATTTACAGAATGCCTTCATGATTTCCCCTTAGACTTGCTATTTGCAAATCTTCCTTTCAGTGTGCTTTTTAAATAATTAAACTATCATTGTGACTAAATATTGATTGTCTTACCTGACCTACATGAGCAATTCCATTAGCAATGACAAATGAGAATTCTGAATTCACTATATGGCTTTGTGTTAAATGCAGGTTAATACTGTCTGTTCGTGTTTGTAAATTGTTAATATGCTGCTTTTTTCACAGCTATACAAAACTGGTTGACAAAAATTTAAAAAAAAAAAAATTACAAATTTTAGGAGTTGTTATTTTGATTTACATGTAATAATAAAGTAACAAATCTTTCAAAGTTAGTTAAATTAAAATTTTAAAAATTATTTTGAAAAATTTCGTTTTTAAATCTCATTCTAGCAGTTTGGAGGGGAAACAAGCTTGGGTCAGTTTATGTGGAAAACTATATCTTGATTTGTAAAACGAAAATGTGAAGGTTTCTGTACAATATCAGACTTTCATAAATATTGACTTTTCTTGGAATATAACTTCTAGTTTTACAACTGCATCTGTCTAAGTATACCCCTGAGGAAAGTTTATATATCAGTTGGTGAATATCAATTTATGTTAACCTGATGCATTGCAGCATACACACATACAATAAAAAAACTGTCTTCCTCTACTCTATCCATCTGTCTTTTGCTATCACATGTTATTGGTGTCAGTCCTCTCAAACGTCAATAAATCCATAGAATACATTGACAGTTTATTTTGCCATCAATAATTCAATTTACACCCATATACAGAAATTAACTATAACATTAGTTTACATACTGAAAGGGTGTTTCCTTCGTAAGAATTTCATGTATCTGGATCCAGTTGACCTATGAACACTGTCACAATGGATCAAAACCATCATTGTGATAATTTTCAAACACATGAAACGCACACAATCAATTAATTTGTACTCTCGTCACAGATCGAGAAAATATTGATTTTTTTCCCTCTGTATCATAGCATCACAGTGAAATACCAATCAAACCCCTTATGTGCAATTCATCATAATTAAGTAATTCCAAGATTGAGAATATTTCTAACACATGCAGAACTTATACAATCACAAAAATTGTTTACTTACTTCCCCAATTCCTCTTTGAGATCGTATATATCGTTAAATTTGGCTGCAGTTGTAGCCATATTGAATCTGAAAATACACTACCGCGTAAAATCTCGTGTAATCTCGCACCGGAGCTGGTGCGTCTAATAACCGTAAAGACGAAGACAGATCCTTTCGACGCTAACGGAATCGGACATACGTCATATAGTGAAAAAGAGAAATACATTATCCGTATAAAAAAAATATTGGACATCTTTTAATAGATACATAATTATACAAATACTCAATATAAAAATATAAGAATCACGCAACACTTTTGTGAGCCTGTCTTATATCTGCTTTTTATTATAAATCACCAGTACTTAAAAAAAATATTCACTTGATATATTTAGATAAAAAATATTTAGTTTTTTATTTCCTTTTTATATATTTATATCAATTGATATTAGAAAATAAATTCTAGAGATGAAGGAATAATTTACCAGTAATTCTTTGTTTGCTCTATCTATCTATCTATCTATCTATCTATCTATCTATCTATCTATCTATCTATCTATCCATCCATCCATCCATCCATCCATCCATCCATCCATCCATCCATCCATCTATCTATCTATCTATCTATCTATCTATCTATCCATCACTCTACCGATACTATTTTTTTCTGTCTTTATATTTATTTATATCTATTTATTTATTCATACATGTATCTTCTTTTTGAATAATCTGTTCTTTTTTATTCTTCTTTTAAATAATATAAACAATTTAAAAGAATGATTATATACACATGAGATACACACTTATATTCTAATCATATTTGTAAAGTATTTGGCTGTATCTTGAATTGTATTTTGAATAAGTTATATTATTGCTTCTCTAAAGTTAATAATTTTCATGATTTCTAACAATTTCACAAACACCATAACTGCTTTAGGATCAACGGGTGGATGGGGGTGGGGTGCAGTGACACTGTGACACATTATGTAAACGACATTTCGCAATTCTTTCAAAACGTGAAAATATACAATAGGGATTGTGCAAGTTAACACGTTAATCTTTCATGAGAAAGGGCGCGTCTAGTTTAAAGCAATGTACAATTTCTAGGTATTACATTTTTACACGTTGTCAACACCCACATGTCTCACGGACCTTTAAATATTCTAGGACATTTTTTTTTAATTTTGATGAAATCTGATCAACTGTTTGGAATTCCTTTCCCGTTATGAGCATTGATTTTGATTGCCAATAATCATACGTACATTTATCTCCCGTAAATATCATATGATACTGGAACCGAATAAGCTGAAAAATACGCCAGAGTCTGTCTTTAAAATGGATTTATCATTTTAAAATGAATTTCATAAAATAAGTCTTCATTTTTTTTTAAGGAATCGGGTTGTTGTGGAACCTTTTAACTAAAATTACTGCATTATCTCATTTTTATTTCTATACTGTTTAATGCTAGACACACTATATACATATAATATATGTATGTGTCGTAAGTTTTCAAAGTAGCTAATGGATATTTTCCACATGATCTAATACATGTACAATATAAATGTTTACACCCCCACCCCCCAACCACCCCCCCAAAAAAATTTATTTTTGACTTCAGTATTATAACGGAAAGTAAAAACGAGTACATAATATCAAATGCTCTTTGGGGGGGGGGGGGGGTCGAAAGTGTCGATGTCAGGTTGGGAGGGGAGGGGGGGGGGTTATATGTCAATATTTTTTTTAGTTTTCTTATACCTACAGGTATGATCGATCACTATTCTTATTTTAAGGTGACATGTTTTTATTGAAGTATTCGTTAACTTTTTTTTGAAAAAAAATAGCAAAATTTATTTTTTGGTAAATATTTTCTTGAGTAATTTTTTATTTATTGAAGTAATTTTTTTTAATACTTTTTATTTTTAGCATGCATCAATTAATCCTATATTTTTAGCATGCATCAATTAATCCGTAAACTAGAAAGTATCAAACAAAATGTTTAATATTATAATTGAAGTTTAACCCCCATAAGTGTTTTATTCGCAACAAAACAATAATACAATTTTCGCAATTATTACACCAAAATAAAATACTTTGCATTCATTTTGTATGATAAAGCATTTGGGTCTGAAAAATTAAAATCCACCTTTTAAAAAAACCTGGGATCTGATATTTTTATATGCATCACATTTAAGGATAATATGATGTTCATATTAAACAGAGTCACTGTCTGTGTGACCTATAGAATCAAATACACTTTCCATGTATTAGACCGAGTTTGAGACACGATTTCATTGTTAAACGTTTGTTAAAAAAAGTTTTACAACATTCACAATGTATAGTTCCAAATTAATTTATACGTCTATAAAAATATTCTTGAAATATTTCAAGCATGTTTTAGAAAATCAATGATAAATATGTCATGTAGATATGTTACTTTCAATAATTCTCAAAAAGCATGATGTTTCGTCAAATTGCGCGCCCGGTTCTCTATTCATTTCAAATTAATGTATTAAAGATGGAATTTTATTATTTGACCTGTTATTATAACTTTTAATTTTGATACACGATAGTTGAAATGCATGTGCTTTTATAATTTGAAACTTATATATATATATATATATATATATATATATATATATATATATATATATATATATATATATATATATATATATATATATATATGTTACATTAAAAGTTTAAAATCAAAGATTTCTAAACTTATCTATAACAATCTCTGTGAGAGAGATTGTTATAGATAAGTTTAGAAATCTTTGATTTTAAACTTTTAATGTAACAGGTTATAGATTTAAAATTCACAAGCTGCTATGAGAACTTAAGTTTAAGAATTTTCTCTTAGTTAGATTAATTACGCAATATAGTTTGTAGGAAAAAAATAACCAAACAAACAGATGGAGATGCTTTCATGTGACAAAAATGTTAATCCTCTTGACACTAGCCTTTGATATCTACTTTGCTTAATTTCCAGGCAAATTAAATAATTGTTGGACAATAGAAGTGCGAAATTTTCTTAACTGCTATATGTGTGAATGTTTATTTTGCTGGCATGTCATTACCATCTCTTTGTAATCGAAAAAGAGCAATGCCTTTCAAAAAAAAAAAAATGTAAGAGGGAGAATGGTTTAAGATCTGGAAGAGTACGGTTGGGCTAACTGTGCTGGAACCCCGCACGTTAGCATAGAGTGTTATGTTGGGCTAACTGTGCTGGAACCCCGCACGTTAGCGTAGAGAGTTTTATGTTGGACTAACTGTGCTGGAACCCCGCACGTTAGTGAAATGTGTATGAAATCGGACCGTGCTGGATTTCCGCACGTTAGTGTCGATTTTGTGTACAGAATTTTATCGGACTGTCCGTGCTGGATTCTCCGCACGTTATTAAGTTGTTATCTCGGAACTCCGGGAATCGGTTTTCATTGGAATACCATGTACCGTTATTTCATCAACTTAAATACAACTTGTTGAACTTTTGTTTCGTGTTGGAGTTTTTATTCAGCGTATACTTGAGCGAGTGTAACGAATTGAGCTTTCCCCTGAGTTCACCACATGGATTTTAAGAACTTTTACATTACAATTAACAGTTACAATACAAATTAAATACAATATACGTTCGTAAAAGTTGGGTAGTATTTTAGTAGAAAGCCGTGTTGCAGCCTACCGGGCTAACCACAACTTCACGTAAAACTTCACGTAAAAATTTACGAATAACACAACTTTACAATTAAAATCATTTTGGTGAAATATATATATATATATATATACTATATATATATATATATATATATATATATATATATATATATATATATATATATATATATATATATATATATATATATATAAGCTATTTCATATGTACATATAAATTACTAATAAGTATACCAAATTTAATACTGTTTTCTTATTGTACATGCATGTCTAATAAATAATGTCTAAATACAAAATGAAATAAATTGTGTGAATATATCATTTTGTTAAAAGAAAAAAAAACTACGTTTTAAGCAAGCGAGAGGTTGCATTATTAAACTCTTTTGTCACCAAAAATTAATATGAGATAAAAATATGATAGGGATCAGATATGCATTTTATAAAATTAATGCTTAACTACAAATGGGATTTGGACTTTAAATCTGATATTCGCTTAAATTTTTTAAAACGACGAGGAGAGAGAGAGAGGAGAGAGAGAGAGAGAGAGATTTCATGCTGAACAAGCCATTTCGCTTTGATAATCGCTTTTAAATTTACATAACACAAAGGAACAGCGGCGATAAAATACAAATTTAAACACTTCAATAAAACTCATAACTCCGTTTAGAGCGAAGACAAAAACAACAATTCTCGAAGAAGCCGGTTTTAACTTTAAATACCAAGTAAAAGTGAAAAAAAATATCAATATTAACAACATAGATACAGTCCTAACAAACATGGCGTCGTCGATGAAGTGAACATGAATAAACTTTAACTGTTTAACCGCGAAAGGTATAGGTAAGTTTTGTTTTTGATATTTTTTTTAAAATAAATTCCTAATCAATTAATATGGACTCAAAACTCGAAAGAATCAAACATGATTGAATTCCAATAAATGTAGTGGTGAGAATGTAACCGACATCCACAATGTATTTTGATTAACTGTTCAATAGATATATCATATTCTTCATTAGTCATAGATTGGCTTATTGACAATATTAGTTAAAATCGTTTTTGAAAAGCATGAAAGACAATACAAGTTATTTGATGTAGAACTAGATAAATTAGGGCTTTTAAAAAAATCACTTTCAATGTATGGCTATCATTTTAAAATTCTTTGTTTAAATGTACATGTATTATGTTTCAAACAGAGAGAATGTACCTGTGACACGCAACCTGCCTTGCTTCACTGAGAGAGAGAGAGGGAGAGAGGAGGAGAGGGAGAGAGAGGAGAGAGAGAGAGAGAGAGAGGATGAGAGAGAGAGAGAGAGGAGAGAGAGAGAGAGAGAGAGAGAGAGAGAGAGAGAGAGGAGAGAGAGAGAGAAAATAAAGATGCAAATATATTGATCCTAAATGGTTTTAGGGGGTTTCCTAAGTGTTTAACTATACTAGTTTTGTAACATTAAAATGAATATTATGGGTGTCCTCAGGTGGGTCAAACTTCATAATTGCTTCAAGTTAATATTAATTTCTGCTTAATTTATTCTTTAAATACATGTATTCAAAGAATACAACAAAGAAAGTTTACAATTTAAACCCCTAAAATGTTTTAGAAACCCTGAAGGAGACACATATTTTTTAATTGAGCTGCATGCAAAAGATTGCATATTTTGAATAGGGAGCTTTTTTCCAAGTGAGAACAATAGATCTGTACTAACCTACCGATACATGTACTATATATCTATATACATGTAGAGAGAGAGAGAGAGAGAGAGAGATGAGAGAGGAGAGAGAGGAGAGAGGAGAGTGAGAGAGAGAGAGAGGGAGAGAGAGAGAGAGAATATTCGATCATAATTTTAAATTTAAATCAGAGTATAGAACAGAATTTACAGTTCCATTCACGTCTCCAAAGTCATGTGTGAGATGTGAAAAATGATCGGCGTTGAACAGTCCCTTTTTCCAAATTAGGGGAATCAACCGTCAAGTTTATAACGAAAATCTATAAACAGGAAGTCTACATAATCATTGTAATACATTATTCAATAATATGATATTAAGATTTCAAATATTTTCAGATTCAGAGAGAACGTCTGCGATGTTTGCCGATGTACAAGTTCATAGAATAAAGGAGGAGGAGAAAGAACAACGCCTTGTTGAACCCCTGGTCATAAACATAATCAATTCCGGTCTTTCGGCTGTCCAGCACGTGTGTTGTCTTGATTCGGAAACGGTCTGGACCAGCGGCAACGGACCAAGGCTGAGGCTGCTGAACAATAGGGGAAAAGAAACGCGATCGATAAAAAGCCCGGATCAACATGGGATAGGTGGAATGTCCATTTCAAAAAAGGGAGAACTCATGTTTTGCTCACCATCAGATAAAGCTATATATAAAGTAATTGGCAAGGACATCGAACAGTTTTGCAGTACCGGCGATTTTGTACCTCGTGGGATGCACTGGTGTAGAAATGGGGATATCATAGTTTCTGTTTGTAAAGGCCAAAAAGCCAAGATAGATAGATACGGGGGCGACGGGTATAAAAAGCAAGAAATAGAAATCAAACAAAATGGACGACGTCTGTTTTGGAAACCATCTTATCTTACGCAAAATATTTCTGGAGACATATGTGTTTCAGATCAAAATAAAGTAGTTGTCACAACAAATGATGGGCGATTTCGATTCAACTATTACGGCGGAAGATTCAAAGCTTTCGGACCCCAAGGAATATGTTGTAACAAATTGTCACATATTATTGTGGCAGACGACATCAACAATATAATTCACGTTGTAAACGATAGCGGCGCATTGCAGCGGGTATTAGATACTTCCGGACAAGGAATTCTGGGACAATTATGTTCTCCATCGAGCCTTTCCATGGATGATAATGGTTATATTTGGGTTGGAGAAGTGTTCAGCGGTTTTATCAAAGTCTTAAAGTACTTAGAACTTTGTTATGCCTGAAATGTATTCCTCTTGTGATGCAATAAATCCATCGTTCTTAATCCCTTGATCCCATATTAGAGAGAAATCTTATCTCAATTCTGACTGTAATTTGCATCAAAACAGTAAATTAAAACTCTAGATGACCTTTATTTATACGAAAAAGTAAAGAACTATCAAGGGAGCATAACTGGACATCCGTAAAAATTAGCATTCGATGACATAACTCTTTCTCTGATCAGCAATTCAAGCAAGATTTGATATTCCCCGGTCTATATAAAATTCACTGCTTGATTTTTTTTTTTTGCTGTTGCAAGAACATGATAAGATGAAAAAATATAATGACAAGTTGATCACAAATGGAAAACTTGTTGAAAGTAATTATTGAATCAGGATAAAACTACGTGAATTTGTGTGTTTAGAAATTAAACCTTTGTTGTTTTGAGATGTTCACAAGACCAAAACGATCGATGTATGCAATGCGTAAGAAAGTGCATTCGATGAAATTAAAATAAAGAAAAAAAAAATGATCGAGACTGTATGATCAGCAATGAATAATTTTCTACTCGCACGACATAAAAATAAGTGTCGGATTGCTTTCAAAAATGGAAACATTTAGTGCATTACCCGTGCATGCGGGGGAGGTACTTGAACACAAATTATAATGTAAGTGCCAAGTTCCTTACAAACCATTTATCACTCTCTCTCTCTCTCTCTCTCTCTCTCTCTCTCTCTCTCTCTCTCTCTCTCCTATAGAAATTCAAAGTCAGTGTGCAACGCATAGAGAGGCTGGTAGTCAAACTTGGTGACTGGGTTGTTAAATATATTAATAGTCCATATAATAGTTAAAGAGTGAGTGCTCTGAATCAAAGTACTGACAGAACCGTAAAGCGATAAGCAAGGTTATTGGAATTATTTGCATAAAATTTCCTATTGAAATAATGTTGAGTTTACGTACAAGATTTTTTTGTAAAAATCATCATTTTATTGCAGGACTAGTCCATATCTTCTCTATCCTAGAATCCAAGTGTATTACTAGTATAATAACTAATAGCTGCAGATCTGTAGCTCTAAGAAACTATTCATGCCATATCTACTAGAGCTACAGTTCCCCCACATACAAAAAACAAAAAACAAAACAATTTACGGCGCACTATAATTTACAGAAGTTTCCAACTGATTTACCAAGTTATTAAAAAACTCTTTGCAAACACTTAATATAATCACTTGACAATTTACTACTGATGTCATCACTATACTTGCCTCTGATTTTAGACAATCTCACCGACTTCGGAAAGGAGTATGCTTTTAGATGCAGATACACGTAAACAAGTCAAACTACTTCCCTTTTAGGGACTGGTGGGGTGGGGGTGTTTTAAAAAATATCAGAGGCAAGATAAAGGACGACATAAATAGTAAACCTTCCGAGGATTTTTTTTTGGGGGGGGGGGGTATAAAATACTTGAATATAATGTATTAGGAAATGAGGCTAAGTCTTTCAAACTCATAATACAAGTTGTTGTGCGCCCATAAATTACAAATTATTTTTAAACTGTTATTATACTGTCGTTCTATTAATAGCATGTCAACCCGAATTTCCCCGTACAATAACAGACTGCATAATGTCTATTCGTTACTAGGATGTGCACCTTTGAATTAAATCCAAGGTATTGAAGTTTGGGCTTTATATATAGAGCCGTGTATAGGACTCATTAAAGCAAATTACACGGAAAAATCTAAAGGATACTCGAATAAAGTGCGTCGCGGATAAGTGCGGTATTGATCTCGATCATGGTTTGCCAAAAACAAGACTAGTTGCTTCCAATTTATGCTTTTTAGTCGTTTGTTGCAATCGCGCAAACCTACGTGTTGATTCTTGTAATGGAATCTAAATGTTCATATATTTAATTGACTCGTCTGATAATCATGACATTTCATGCGTTTTCAGATATTTTTATGTAATAATGTAAAATATACATAGAGTTGAATGTTGGTACAGGCAATATAGACAGAAATGAAAATGAACGAGTTTGAATTATTCACATAGTATAGTATGTGAATACATGTATTTCAAAAAAATATTCTACGATTCATTATTGAATATTTAAGCAATTAATAAAGTGGCATTTTTAATTCAAGAAACAAGTAGATTAAGAGTTATTGCTATCAAAAAGCAAACGTGTTCAAAAGTTATTCAATTTTTTGTACTACAGAAGCAATTCAGGAAAATATTTGTCTTTTTGCTAACAAATTACGATGACAATATTGAAAATATAGTCGTGTTTCTTTATGTGTTTTTTTATTCAAGTTTTAAATCATAACAAAACACATCATAATTAAAAAATTAACTCAAATTGTCAAACTATTCTATGCAAAAAAAAAAAAAAAATACACCGACATTATGATAATATTAGAGTTACCTTCCTTTAATATCAGTGTTGGGATTAAAAATTGACAATGTCGACTTTTATGGTAGGACCCGTTGCTATGATTCAGACCATCATTTTGTGTTCAAGATCATTTGAACGCCTTAAACAGGTAAGAACTATGTAATGTGTATGTGTAATTTTGCAAATGAAGTAAAGAATGAAAAACCTACTTTCGATTTGTGAAAACTTCTCCTTCTCTCTTTTGTTTCGAACGTTCCTGGACCATATAAAACCGCACTGTAATTGTACATTTCTTCACTTTTCCTTTTGTAAAAGTCAGCCTGAGATCAAAAGTGATCTCGTTTAAGATTTATGAACTAGATGTGCTAGATACTTTACTGTAACCTCATTTCTGAGATTCAGTGAATTTTTTTGGCGAAAAGGTTAGGATTCTCTGTCGATCTCTTCTCCTTTTTTACTAATGCTATCCCTTTACACCTTTTCAAAGTTTAAGAGATTGGCATCCTATCAATATATTCGAATCTACACAATACACGTTTTATTGTAGACTAGAATCCCCTTACCCATAAAGTCTTCTTTAGAGTGGGACCCTCAAACTAGAGTCAGATCTCTCTTCTTTATTTCCCAGGGTAGGATTCTTCACTGGCTTACAACTTTATCACACAAAATGTGTGTCTTTTTAAGTCAATATATTTTGTTTGATAATTCATGCAAAATACCTTTTTCCCTCCACCTCAGTGAATTTCAATGTATAGATAAATGACTGTTAATGACTGAAAGAAAAAGAAAGCGCCGTGTTATTGTAGTGCTAAAGTATATATGATTTCAAGAGAAAACCATATGATATCATAATGATAAGAAAGTTTCGACCATGTATGATTGTATAGTAACATTTTATTATCAAATTTTGTCGTTAGATGTTATTATGGAGAGCATAAATAAATGTCAAGATTGAAAACAAAACGAATCCATACATGAAATCAATTGAAATCAAATTGAAATTGATATCAAATTTTGAAGTGTATACAATGAGGAATATACAAAAATTTGAAAAGTCGGTACTTATCAATGCAACATGTCTCTAAAAGGAATAAATTCAACTGGTTGAAATGAGGCCGTCCAAGGGCACTCACATTGCAAAATACATGTAATGGTTGAATCAAATTTCTTTCTTTGTTAAATTACATAAAACAAAACATTAATAAAACCTTGTTAGGTTAATTCATAAATAAATCACAGACAGACTCACAGAAGAACGAACGGACGAAGGGGGAACAAGTCATCATCTCAAAGACCGGTTTGGATTTACGGTATACGTGGAATTTTTATCTTTTAAAGAACATGTACATGTATAGAAACGCCGGTTTAAGTAATAACAATAAGTATCAAGATATTCGTTATAATTTAAATTGATTTGAAGAAGGTTGATCATAAGTCCATTGAGATATATCACTAAGACCATTTTGTTGCAAACTTCTCATAAGTAAACAGATGCTGAAAACATTCAATAAACAAAACCCCCAACCCTATTAAACAAATACAAGATATACAATTCCACTCAAATAAGTAAAATTTCGAACTAGTAGAAATTACATTCTATATGATAATCAATTACTTGAAGCCCACCCCACCCCAAAATCCCTTTTTTAAATGATTCTGGTGTATAATTGACATGAAACTAATGTGTTACTACAAGAACGTGATCTCGAGTTCACTATTTTTTTCGGTGGAAAATTCAAATGAATAAAACAAAACAAAAAAAATCAATAAATCCAATTTCTGTTTTCATGCCATGTGCGTTTGTAAAATACACATTCTCTACACATTGGGGAGGTAGTATTACGGTTTGCGATGAACCAAAATAATTGTACATTTGTTTACAGCGATTAGCCTTTTCTTTAATTCAGGTAATTTCTTTCATTCATTTATTTTATAACAGTTTATGGCGGCTTTATCTACCAGAAAAGAAAAGAAAGAAGGAGAAGAAGACAAAGAGGAAAAAGGACCCACACCAATTCAAGGATGTGGTTGTTGCAATCGTTGCAAGGTGAACCAGTCTGGAATAATACCAGTTAAACCTTTTCTTGAGTGTGATAAACATAGACCCTATTTGTGTGCATACTGTTGTTTTGACTGCAATGTCCCTATCTGTCTGAAATGCACAAAACAAGAGCATAACAAACATACAATAGGGGATATTTTTGAACTGGGCGAAAAGGCATCCTCTGGAGTCGGTAATCAAGGAAAAGGTCCGTATTTTTACCCCAAAGCTACAGTTGTTGGATCCAGAGTTCACGATTGCTACGAACTTATAAGACGCCAAGCAAAAAAGCAAGCAGAGATTCTTCATGATATAATTACCGATGTGCTACAAGAAGCTTTGAATTCGGTTGATGAGATGGAATTTCGAGATGGGGATATTTTGGAGAAGTATGAAAAAGAACAGAAGACTCTCGATGCAAAGATCGACGATAACAAAGATGCAGAAATACTGTATCAAAGAGATAAAGAAGTTCCTTCTGAAAAGAATATTTCATCTGGGAAAGTAAACTTCAGGGCACCAAGATTTCTCAAAGGTATGCCAAGTACTAAGGAAATAAACGCCCAGTTTGGTATTATCAAGCCATCGGTGATTGACAGGAGGACAACAAAAGACAAACTATTGTTGTCCAAACCAGCTCTATTATTTGAAATAGATTCTCAATCAAAATACTCCTTATACGTTCGATACTTCCATTCCAATAAAATTCTTCAAAGCGGAACGGGGCTTGAGTTATACGTACTGAATGAAAAGGGCGAGTGTTTGGAAACTATTCAAACAGTGAGTGGGATAGATATGCCAACAGGGCTGGCAGTATTGGAAGATGGGACCATACTGTACACGGACTTTCGCTGCAAACGTGTAAGGAGGATCAAGTCTGATCGAAAAATAGAAGAATTCGCGACAACAGAAGGTAAACCATACGGTATCTGTGGCACACGAAGTGGTGAAATCATCGTTTGTCTCCAGGACTGCCACAAGGTACAGGCAAAGTTAGTATGGCTCGATCATTTCGGGAATTTGTTACGAGAGTTCACGCATGTTTACTTTAGTGGTCCTACTTCAGTTTGTGAAAACATCAACAACGACGTCTGTATCACAGACGAAAATATGAGAAATATTATTGTGATTGACAAATATTTAGACATCCGTTTTGTGTACGACGGTAACATATCAACAGGTGATGTGTCTAAATTCACCCCACGTGACATTTGCTGTGATAGCGTCGGTAATATTCTGGTTGCAGATTTCACCAATCGTGTGATACATTTACTTGACGAAGATGGTCACTTTATTTGTTATATTCTGACTAAAGAGGACAACCTGTCTTATCCACACGGACTCTGCGTGGACAAAGAAGATAGATTGTGGGTAGCTGAACGATTCTCCAAAAAGATCAAAGTTTTTCAGTACTTATCTTAGATCAAACTCTCATCGTTAAACTTTGAAGATTCATTTATAAAACAAAAATATAAACATTGTTTCTTTAAAATTGAATGCTAGTAACTATAATTTAAAAAAACTTAAACGTTGAATTTCTCTCTGGTCGTTTCACGAACACTTACGTTATTCTTTTTTTTCAAATGCAACTTTGATCAAGCTGTCTAAAAGGCCTTAACAGAAATTCATTCATTCAATATTAAGTTAAGCAACAGCCGCTATCTACGATCTCGCCCTACCAGCCAAAGTGAGTGTTCTACCAATTAGTCTATCGCATAGTTAACTCATTGGATTTTCACTACATATAAGCTTCACTATATGTGAAACGTTTATTGTCTTGATCCCTTCTACAAATGAGTTTATGTCCGATCCTTTCTTATCGCCAATTAAACAATAATGCATGTTTTTGTTAAATATGAGTTGCGTTGTAAAGAGTCAAATTGATAATTGCTGCATTTAATTCTTCGAGGGCTTATACGGTATTGAACTAGTATAGTGTTGGCTCGTTTCGGTATTCCCACTTAGCAACATGATGAGAGACTCAGAAAAAGGGTAGATATATTGACGATAATTAAATGTTTCGGTAAGGATTGAAATGTACACCTGAATAATGTAGATATTTATTTACTGTCAATTATTAAAATATTTTTGTGGTTGTGGTTGTTGGGGTTATTTCATGTTCTTCAAGACCATCTATTTATATTTAATCCCTAGTCGATACTCATAATGGGTGAGTCAACGTTGCGTCAACTTCTCCTGCTGCATATGACCTCATCTAAATTTTTTCGCTTTCATATACAATGTGTATAATATGAGATGAAATAAGGAACAAATATGTTGGATTCGGTTTCCCTCATACAACCAATTTCGGACAACATGGAACGTCTGGCATTGCAGTCATAGCTATTCGTTTAATATGTCCAAATAAGATTTTGGTGTTTTTGTCTCTCAGTTAATTCGATACGCAAGGGCATGCTCTTCGTATGAACAGTTTCTAAGGCGAGGCAAGCACTGACAAATAAGTTGATAAAACAGCTATCAACAGTCTCGTTTTAAGTCATCTTTTCGTAAGTTCTATGGTCGATACAACGACCTTATCAGCAAATACCATCTTCCACTGAGTCGCATGCTGACTGACGTTTTTCATACTAATTGTTGGACCAAAATTTATCACCTAATTGTCTACGGACTTTTCCGTTTTTCCCGATTACGACAAAGAGCACACGACGGGTGTGACCGGTCAGCAGAGGATGCTCACTCCTCCATGGTACCTGATCCTACCTCTATTTTTTAAGGGTCCGTATTTGCTCTGCTCCTGTTTTGTAATCTTCCTTTGGACTTTTGAATTGGAACACTGTTCGTTATCGCCATCAATTATCTTATTCTATTTTCCCATTAACTCAATACAAAAATTATATCACAGAAATTAAATTATTCGTGTATCTCCCCTGGCAGTTGGGTATTAATTTTGAAATTAAAATTACCATAAAGGAAAAGGTAATTCTGATTTAAAATACACTTTAGGATATTAATTCTTAAAGAATAAAATTATCGTTCTCAAATTTTTGTAATAATTCAATTAAGTTCGTGTAGAATAAAATAAAATTATTATTTCCCCTGGAAATCATTTTTTATAGAATACACTTTAATCCTACAGAAAATAAAACTTAGTCGGTTTTAGGAAAATCCTACATAAATTATCAATATTTTTTAGGATATAAATTTTAAATATTTCTCCATTTAAAAAAAAAATCCCGTTTACAAATTATTTTCTCACGGGAAAATAGTCTTATGACATTTATGGATTTTTGAAGGAAGTGCACCTTAAGTAGGTGAAAAAATAAATTACCTTTATACTAAATCAATGGCGAAATATATTTACAGAGCCAGATCATATTTGATCTTTTTTATAAATTTTTAATCATTTTGGTGTACGTCAAACATAATTACATAATCCTACAAGAAAATTCATTTGCCGAAAAAGCCACAAAAAACACAAAAAATAAATAAAAAGCAACAACATTTTAACGTTTTAACGCCAAAAGTATGAGTAATCTTACCCATGGTAGAAAAGTCAGGAAAGTTGAATAACGCATTAAATTTATTTTAGCTTTGTTAAAGTTCATCACGTTTTTTTTTGCTCTTTTTCTTCTGTGTTTTTTACAACTGTCAACAAAGCAATAAAAATCAGATGGTCCGGAAATCTGATTTGTATATAGCTGACATACTGTAGCATTTTGAAAATAACTTAAAAGTTTTACATTAAAGCATAAAACAAATAAAAACACAAAACTCATGATTATATGAGAGTTGCCTCTCTTCTATACCAATCGTGAATTCATTACTATGTCGACGATTATGGTAGGACCCGTGGCGATGATCCAGACCATCATATTGTGTTCAAGATCATATCAACGCCTCAAACAGGTAAGCATCATGTGGATTAAGGAGTTTGTGTGCAAAGAATGTAAACATGTTTTAAATCTATCATAACTTTTTTATTAAAAAAATTACAATAGTTATCCCCATGTCCTTTAAAAGTAATTGTTTTTGTTTATTTGTTCATTCCTTGACAAATGTTTTATCATACCCCTATTACTTCCATTTTCGATGAGGGAATGCATAACTCTACCGCAGACGACGGTCACCTCTTCAAAATGTTTGGATTCTTTGTTTCTTTAACCCCCTCTTTGATTAATTAATATTTTAATTGTATGTTGTAAACAAACAAAATTTTCCTACACAGAAGTTTTATTTAGTTTTTATCAAATTGATTAAGCAGTGTCGAGTGAAATGAAATCATTTTGTTATTACAATACATAAAAAACGATTTAATTTCAAAATAGCTGACAAAATGTTTTCTAATCACATAATATCTGTGATGTCGTATAATGTTATGTATTTCAATGGGGCATGATATACGTAAAATAAGGAAACAAATGAATCCACACAGGAAATAAGCTATCTTTTAAAGTGTACATCTGCTCATTATTTCTGCATGAAATAGGAAAACATGAAATATTTGGCATGTCGTATAAACACACACACACACACAGACACACACACACACACACACACACACACACACTTATACAGAAGTATAATTTATAAAGTAAGTATGCAATGTCTCTAGAAACAAGAATAAAACTAGTGATGATGAGGCCATACCATAAGGCATGATCTTCACCATCATGTAATATTGGTAAACATTTAATGCAAATCATAGCTAAATTCAGCAGCTAAACACCCAACAACCAATACATGTAATTTCCATGCTTATATAATACTCTTCTAGTTTTACTTAGTATTGAAACAGCAAATTGCCAAACCCCGTTGCCCAATAAAACCGAAGCAATGCACATTAATGAATCAAATGCAAATATGAGAAGACAATGCATGTTGAAGGTGGTCAGTTGATAATTCTATCGTCAATTTATTCACAGTTTATGGCAACTGCATCTTCCGTAAATGAAAAACGAGAGAATAAAGAAGAGAAAGAGGGAAAACAATCACCAACAAATCATGGATGCGGTTGTTGCAGATTTTGCAAGGTAATCATATCGGAAATAGAAGCAGATAAACCTTTCCATGAGTGTGATAAACATAAAGCCTATCTATGCGTGTTTGGTTGTTTGGACTGCAATGCTCCTATCTGTCGAAAGTGCACTAAACAAGAGCACAACAAACATAAGATATGTGATCTTTTTGAGTTGGAGGAAAAAACACCTTCTGGTATCTATAAACAAAGGAAAGGTTTCCTTCTTCCTCCAAAGACCACGGCTGTTGGATCAAAATTTCACAACAGCTACGAACTTGTTAGACAACAAGCAAAAAATCAAGCAGAGGTTCTTTACGCTGTGGTTGACAAAGAGTTACAAGAAGCTTTAAATTTGGTTGATGAGATGAAATTTCGAGATGTAGAGATTTTGAAGAATAATGAGACATACATACGAGAACTGGACCCTTTAGCTGCTAAGATCGACAGTTCGCTTGATAGTCAAGGTGAATGGGCAATATGTAAAAGAGACGAGAGAGCTCTTGACGTAGAATCTATTTCATCAGAGAAAATATACTTCAGAGCACCAATATTTCTCGAAGGTATGCCAAATTCTAAGGAAATAAAAGCTCAGTTTGGCATTGTCAAGTCTTCGATGATTGACAAAACAAAAAAAGACAAACCGTTGATGTCAAAACCTACTCTTTTATTCGAAATCGACTCGCGATCAAAATACACATTGTATGTTAGGTATTTTCATTCCAATAAGATTATTGTAGGAGGAACAGATCCCAAAGTATACATACTGAATGAAAAGGGTGAATGCTTGGGGACATTTCAAATAGGTATGCCAACAGGGCTGGCAGTTTTGGATGATGGAACAATACTGTTCACGTACATAAGTAGCAAACGGGTAATGAGGATCAAAGCTGACGGCACCACAGAAGAATTCACGAGAATCCATGGAGAAGGGGAACCATACGGTATCTGCGGCACACGAAGTGGTGAAATCATCGTCTGTTTGCAGGAAATTTCTCAGACAGGGGGCAAGATCGTTTGGTTTGGTCCTTTGGGGAATTTATTACGAGAGTTCACACATGTTTATCTTACTTGTCCCACTTCTGTATGTGAAAACATCAACTATGACATCTGCATATCAGACATAACTGGGAAGAAAATTATTGGAATTGACAAAGATTTAGACATTCGTTTCGTGTATGACGGTAACATATCAAGAGGTGACGTGGTTAGATTCACCCCACGTGACATTTGCTGCGACAGCGTCGGTCACATTCTTGTTGCAGACTTCAGCAATCGTGTGATACATTTACTGGACAAAGATGGTCACTTTATATGTTATCTTCTGACTAAAGCGGACAACTTGTCTTATCCACACGGACTTTGTGTGGATGAAGAAGACAGATTATGGGTAGCTGAACGATTCTCCAAAAAGATCAGAATTTTCCAATTCTTAATTTAATAGTGCTCACATTTCATGCACGTATAGACGTTGCGAATTCTGACAAACATATGAATATAATCAAATAAAGAAATCAAACTATTTTATCTGTAAAATTATATTCTTATAATACATGTAATTTGATTACGTGATTGTTCTAAAATATGATGAGATAGTTCTGAATGAAAACTTAAGCTTAAAGATAACAAATTCATCTATTTCATGAACAAAAAAGCAACATTATAAAAAAATCTGAAGCAATAAAATATGAAGGAAAACAAATGCATAAATCTGTGTTTTTATTAATCATAATTTTATGAATCATAATTTTATAAGATTTGCATTGAAAGCACTGAGAGTGTTAAACTAATATTTTTTTTATTCTCAAGTAGGATTGCCATTCTTTAGGAATGCCATTCTATAGAAAATGACAAAACATCGATAACTATAATTATTGCATATAACAGATGATGAAACCACTGGTATTTATGAATTACACGTTATATCATGTAACAAAGCAGGTAATGGTTTACGAGGTGACGTCATCAATTTGCTCTATTGGCAATACTGGTTAATCAGAACAAATTATCGGTCACAATTTTCGTAAAGCAAAACCTCATTATGCAGCAATTTTAGAAAAAAAATATTTGAAAAGCAAAAAACAAAATTAAAAAATTTATTTAAAATCCATTAATTGTAGTTTTGCAAAAGAATGACGTCATTAGGTTACTTTCAAACTGAATTGTTTTTCTAATGAAAAGACAATAAGAAAGTAAAGCATCAACCACTCTTCTGGAAATAACACTTTATCAATTTGGATAAATAAATGAGGTGTCGATGAATATTTTTTTCTATTGAAGATGAAGATATTGGCATCCTTGCATTGCTTTTAATCGATTAACTTCGGGTGAACTTTTACAAAATGCTTACACAATTTTAAAGTCTTTTTTTATAATTAGTAATTATTGTATTCACCTTTTCCAGAATATCAAATTGATAAATAAATGTACGTGTGCATCATCTTTTTTGATAAATTGCTTTTTGTGGTTATTTACGGTATTTTTGTTCAGACAATTATATCAGAACATAAAATAGCTTAAATAATTACAACTGAAAAATGAATGTCAGTTGTAAGTAATTTGTTTCGCAAGCTGACCAGTTTAACGTACGATGAAATGAGTACGATTTATCTAAGATTACAAAAGGTTTGGAAGACCACGGCCATAACTAGAAAATGTTAATAACAGACCTACTTAGACGGGACGTCACATATACAATACAGAGAAACAGTTTTAATGCATGGTTCAAATGCACACGTGACATTTTGGTTTTGGTATGAAATGTCGTCACAAGAAAAACACACGAACAATCAGATTTATCAGTTTGGATGGGGGGGGGGATTAGCTACAAGGCACCTTTGGTATATAAATGGAAGACCTGAAACATTGTAATGTAGAAATTGTAAAAGTAAATCTTATTCAGAGTCACATTCAGTGAAGTTTTTCCAAATATATAAAGTTCAATGTTTGGAGGTAGGACAGAACAAAGGATGTAAATATCACAGACAAGGTTATGTTCAGACACCAATGCATGCGTATCACAATGGATTTCTTCATTGTTTCCTTTTTTCGGAAGCCCTGTTTTATGAAATCGTCGAGAACATCCGAAAGGTTATTCTGTTTGACTGGTATGTACCCAAGCTCTCGTTTTGCTTTGTCAATACAAAAGTAGTTATTTACACACATCTTGAGAACCTGAAGCAAAAACAAAAAAATCGTCCTCAGTAAAATATGACAACAAATAATATGAACAAAACCAAAATGGATTTATATATGTTGTGTGTTGGTTTAGTCTAACTAACCTCCATTCTTGTAAAAATTGGCTGAAAGTCGTAAATCCCGGATATGATGAAATGCACAGACTCGAGAACTAGGGCTGAAAATAAAAAAAGAAACGTGTATTACAATAAATATTCAATATGTAGATGTGTTCAAATTTTAATATACAAATATGAAACACTTACCAATAAACCACATCAACCAAACTGGAATTTGTATTGTTGGCATTGGGTACCCCAACCCTTCTATCTGGGAAAAAAATCAAATTCATATTAGTTTATTTTAATCATAACAGTTTGATGCGAAACATGTATTTAAATTAAAAGAACCCAAACACAATTAAGAACGATTTAAGAAAAGTTAAAGAATATTCATAATGATAGCATGCACAGTACCAAAAGTTGTTCAACAAACGCATTTTTATTTAAGTCTTCGCTTTAAGACTTAAAGCAAAAATAAACATTTAAGTCACCTTAAATCTTTAACGAAAGGATATTTAATATCCTATCAAATATACTCACAAGTGGTCTGAAGAAATCGAACGTGTTAATGGGAGCACCGTCTGATATAAAGTACGCCTGTCCTGCCTAGAACAACGAAATCCTACAGTTAGTTAAAGATGAAGCAATGTGATAATTACCTTCCCAAGTCAACTGTGAGTAGCGGAGCGGATCAGAAACCCTCGACTTGGGAAGATGGGCAAATTTTAAAACAACCAAAAATTTGTTTGTAGTGAAGGTTCGTCCCAATGTTATCTAATTGCTATTCACGAAATATAAGACTTCCCCTTAACCCCCCCCCCCCCCCTCTCCCTCTCCCCCCACCGAAAGATTTTCTGATGGTTCAACAAAATCAACTATGCTATCAAAACACACCATTTCCTTCTAAGGAACGGTCAATCTGAATGAGGAAGTAAAATTAAATCAGGTTTCAACATTTTGCTCTGTAAAATTCGAGTCAAAAAAAAATACAGAATGAAAATTTGGTTTTGCAATTTTGGCAAGATTTTAATATTACCGCTTTGCATCCTTCCGCTTTGGTGAGTGCTTTGGCAGCTAGGATGTGTGCTTGGACCATGTTGTCCACGTGAAGGAAGTCGGTCAAGGCCTCTGGGCCGAACAAAGCCACCATCACCCCAGTCTTTGCCATGTTCTGTAAAATATATCGATCGTATCAATGTCAAATTGTACAAAAAGAAAAAAATATGTTGTGTTCAGATTGTCACTAAAATTATTTCATTAATACAGGTATATTTCAATTTTAAAGGACAAACTTATCGTAGAAAAATGGATTTTACACTTAATGTTCAACTTTTTTCTTTAAAAGTGGTTTTTGGTGAAGTTTTTCGTTCTAATGCAAAATAATGTTCATTCATTTTCATCAACATTTTTGTACAGGTATATATATCATCATATAGTAAAGTATTTGACTGAACTTTACGAAACAATATTTTTTTTCTATACACAATCTATACAGCATGTCGATCGTCTACTATTGTGCAAAACTATAATATAGGCAAAAGAATCATATTCATAATTAATTTTTAAATAATTAAAAGACTAAACAACACGAATAAACCTCACCACAACCCTAGGTATGTGACGTTGCTCTCCTACACCATAGACGCCTCCTAGCCTTAGTGAGCATGTGCGGAGTACATTTTCCTTGTCGGCTTCCAGTACCTTCTGCTCTGCGATTCTTTTCGTTTTTGAATAATGGTCCAAAAACTAACAGAAATGATGATAAAAATAACGAAAGGAAAATAAAAATAAGATAAAGAGATCAAGTTTGAAATAATCAAAATATTTGAAATCAAACTGTTTAAAAACTGCTCCGAAACTATCTTTTACATGTATTCCTATTTTTTCCCCCAAAAAAATTCATCACTTTTTTATAACCTTGACAAAGTTTTGCTGTACTTTATAAGCATATATATTTTGGGAGTCGAAATCTGGGTTTTTTTAATAGCCCCTTATGCAATGACCTTACGAATCATTCGGTTTTATGGGAACTAGTACTGACTAGTATACATGTATTATGACGAACAACGGCGCATGCTATATAATAAATTGTGTTTGGTTTATCTTTGAAGATAATGACGTATCAACTGTTATTCAAACACAAATTAGGGCTACGAATTCGAGTAATTACTTTGTTTAGGGGGAGGTGGGGTAGAGTCTCATCACCGTTGCTAATTTCCTGTCCCCCAAACACCACATTGTTAGAACTAGTATAAACTAAACGTCTGATGTTGTGTGTCAGGCAAGCTAAAAATGAAAACAGTTTACCAATTTGAAAAAAAAAATCAACAGTTATTAAGTAAACAGCAATATGGTAATCTGAGCTAATACTTGGTAGTTTAATGCATGAAAGGCCTTGTAATATACAAAACATCGATTAATAAGTAAGACTTTTCAGTTGATTACCTTGGATAACGTTTTCGGTTCCCCTTACGTTGACTTCTTCAATCATTTTGTGATTAAACTGCAGAGATGAATATGGAATAAAAAAAGTATTTTTTAAAGAAGGCATTAGAAAGTGATATATTTAGAGAAATATATTTACAAAGTTTGAGCGAAAATGGTGATTGCCTTTTTGAAATTTTAGTATGATCAAATTTAGAATTTACAGAACATATATTGAGTGACATGTACATGTATGTGGGTTTCGTTCTCAGAAACGTTATCAAGTGACGAAAAACACAAGACCGAGAAAAGCTTATAATAAAGTTTGATTCAATATAACTTTGCAAAAGATATTTAAAATAACAATCTTCATATCCAAACTTTTAACACAATTTTTATACATCGGTAGACATCAAGAAAACAGGTGAGACATGATTTTTAAGATTTTTATTACTTGTTCTTTTCCCGACATTCCGTATGAGGCTAGATGATGTACACAGTCCGCGCCCCTCAGTGCTGACGTCACTTCCTGGTCTTCGGTTAGGTTACACTACAAGCAAAACACAAAAATACTAATACTAAACTCCTGTGTGTGTGTGTGTGTGTGTGTGTGTGTGTGTGTGTGTGTGTGTGTGTGTGTGTGTGTGTAGGGGGGGGGGGGGGTTGTGTGTGTGGAGGAAGGGATATTCGGATTTGTTGTTTATATATGCATGAATTGGGGTTGATTCATGTTTTAGTGTTTATGTGTTTTTATTTTGCTTTTTATATATTTATGAAGGGGTGGGGTGGGGGGGGGCGCAGGAGGAGAGTTGTTGATTTTTTCTAAATCCAGTGAATAACAATTGGATTTTTATCCGATTTTTAAGGCGGCTGGATGGTCTACTAATTACCCCCGTCAGATCTACCCGAAAAGATCGGTCAAATTTTGAAAATTAGCAATATTTCTGAAATTTTGCCAATTTGATTCAATCTCTATTTTGAAAACCATTGTCTTATATTTCTTATCTATAAGACATTTATCTTTAAAAGATTCTATAGATAGGTTTGAAAAATATGAACAAAGAATGTTTTTTTATTTTCATAAATAATTTTGTTACTAAATATTTTTTTGACATTACTGGATATGATTTATTAGATATTAATAGCCTGCATTTATTCACATCAAAATTTAAACTATTACAGTGTGTTAGTTGCAACCAAAACAGATTTTCCACTTTTTATAAAAAAAATACAAAAAAAAATCGTATAAAAATAAAATAAGGGCATATATCCTTTTTTGAACAACTAAGTCATGTTTCAGAAATGATACTTTAACGATCCATGAAGTAACATTTTGATGTAGCATTCCACCTTAAATTGTATAAATGTTCCCCCCTGTGACAATAAAGGCCTTAATTGTAGACTATTAACGTGTTCTGTTCACGATTTTAACTTCGTTACAGTTAAAATTTCTTGAGAGAAGGACGGTGAACCCAAAATCATGATCAATCAAACGACCAATCCGTTAGAACCTTTAACCGTCGACGCAGTCTGTATAATTATACACAAGTAAACAAGTTTTTATAAACTCTAATTAAGGGTCGTTGAAACACGAATATTTTATTTGATGGATGATATAATAAGGAATCGTTTTTCAAATATGGTTTCACAAAACATATACCGATATCGACGATCGGCTTTCAATTATTTTGTAAGGTTTTTTTTTTTTTTTTTTTTTGCATTTACATGTTATTCAGTGGAATGGGAAGTTTTGTTTTGACTGCAAACGGGGTATTTTAGAGCTAAAAATTTGGTCTCAATTGATGTGTAATGTAGTTATGAATAAATACATTCCAAAGATTGTCTGGTCAAGTTCTGTAATTTTTTAATTCAAAAAATATTTCTGAAAGTTAAAATTGTTATTTTTTGATATGTTATAAATCTATGGATAAAATCTAAAGAATACGAAATAGTCGAACCAACTAAAGTGGCAAAGATGCAAAGACGTTAATTGTGCATTATTAAAGACAGTCGATTTTGATGCATTGCTTAATTAATTGTCATTACAATGAGAATAATGTCAAAAGATTCTTTCAGTTGATGGCTGATGTCAAATCAATATCGTCATCAATTTTTGTTAGGATAATATTGAATCCATCGCAATGTGGTTGAAAAAGTAAATTTGAACTACGAGAGAAATTTAAACTTTTGATCAAGAATTGTATCAATATTAAGTTAATTAATCTGCCATATACATGTAATAATTTCGACATGGTGGTGAATTTTTATTTTGCTCTCTTTTTTTTTTCTTTTTTATTTTCTTCTAATGAATACATCTTTGTTATTTTTAATTATTAAATATTAACATTACCTCTGGGGTTTTTTTTTTTCTTCTAAAGATGAACTCAAGATTTTCACCGTTTAGAACTTAATGAGTGTAATTCAATATAAATTCAAATCATAAAGCGGTCATTGCAATTAGGGATATATTCTAACCAATCATGATTCAAATACAAATCACTACAGTAGCGCAAATCGCTTTGCGCTATTTTGGAGATAAAAGTGACTTGCTCTTTAATAAATCTTGAATACCTGTACAAAAGACATGTTGCTCGTCAGAGGCCATTTTGGGGGAACGATGTCTACTAAGATAACTTTTTTCCCAATATTTGCCAACTTCTGCCCGAGTTTGAACCCCGTGAATCCCGCCCCACCCGTAACCAGGTGGACGTCATCGGCAAAGTCGTCAGCCGACATTGGACTGGTCCCCTTGTGGTACCTCACTGAACCTTAAAGGAAAGCAATGAAAAATGAGTTATCATCATCAGCAGCAGCAGCATCATTTTTATCACACCATCATCGTCATCATCATCATCATCATCATCATCAGGCACAAAGCAACTATTTTTAAATTAAGTTTGGAAGGAGTAAAAAAAATGTTGACAAACTTTTTACATGAAATCAATAATTGAAAAAGGGGAATATTCGTAGGGAGTGAAGGGCGTTTCTTCAGATATGACTTTCTAAAATTAAGAAATAATTTCTGATACTGTTTCCAAAAAGGGAAGAGGACAAGTTCTACATTTTAATATGAATAAAATGAAAGTTGAATTTTACAAAAATTCAGGGACGAGAAAGACCCCCCCCCCCCCCCCCTTGCTATGTACCTGATCATCATCAATATGAATATATTAGTTACTTTTCTTCTTTTTTTTCACCGGATTTTATTTTTTAGATATACTCAGTATTTTCGATTTTCTTCAAGTAATATTGAATTTAATAACTTAGTATACCAATATATCAATTAAGAATTTATTTTTCTTTAAACAAAGCGATCTTTTTACGTAAAATTTTTAACATTTTATTCAGATCATCGAAGCTACATTAAAATAGATATGAACATATTTTTTCATAATTTTTAAATTCAATTTATTTTTCAAAATAGGCAATGATTGTGAAAAACTTGGTGTACTTTGCTATTAAAAAGTCGTGATTTTCCCCCCATTCGATACGGTATCTTGCATGATACTACATTTATATCTTTTCCTTCAAAAGTTAAAATTCCAAGTTTTAGAAAAATCACATTGTACAAAATTATATGTCACTTTTAAACGATGATACTGCTATACATAGAATAGAATATCTGCGAGAGAGAAAAAAAAAGGTTAACTAAACAGATTGTGTAGCTTATACGGTGATGTAGCAGCAGCAAGTCTTTTTATATATACAGACACTGACAATTTATCACAACGACACGTAGGCGTAGGCGCTTTTTGGAAATCTCTCTCTCTCTCTCTCTCTCTCTCTCTCTCTCTCTCTCTCTCTCTCTCTCTCTCTCTCTCGTTGAATTGGAATGGAATAAAAACATGCAAATATTTCAGATTTTTTAAAAATTTTGTATTTTATTTTCCTTTTTCTTTATGTGTGAAAATTAATTCGATATGTCTAAAACAGCATTACACATACCAAGTAACTAGTGACTGTGAAAAGTTATAGAGCGGAATTTTTTGAAGTGAAAAAGACGAAGGAACCCATAAAACTGTGTGATTTATCAGTATAATGTCACATTATTGTTTTTTTCATCTCGTTTGTCATTCAAATTGTTTGAATAATATGTTACAAAAATCAATCAATTAAACACCTCAACTTTTCGCCATTGCTAACCTTTTTTTTTTATCATATAAGCTTATTTAATTAATTAATTAATTATGAACAGTTTTTTTTTTTTTAAATACTGCAACTAGTTGTGATATTACTAAACTATCGTGACTCCAACGACTGAATAGAAGACAACATATTGAATTAAGATTAAAATAAAAATAAAATAAAAACACAACTATAAAGAAGGTTAAATAACACCCCATCCCACCCACCAACGTCCGCTTCACCAATCCCCGCCGAACAGTAAAGGCCAGAACGGAAGAGATCAACACTCGTGTTCTGTTCGCACTATTCTGGAACTTTTCGTTGTAAAGGAATAAATAATTAAATAGAATAAATCAATATACAAAAATAATCTCTGCCAGATCCCCTGTTTTGTTTTGGTTACATGGGTAACCAAGAGGCCTATGGGCCACGTCGCTCACTTGAGCAACAATGAGCAACTTTTATCAAAGTTCGAACTCATTTTACTCTATGTATATTAAAGGTACAAAATGAAATGGAGTGTCATTGTTTAAAATATTGAACTGTTATATCTTAAGTGATTTATTAATTTCTCAAACCTTATTCTAATGTTGTGTAATAGACAATTACTTTAATATATAAACGTTTAACACCCGTTGGTGCCCCTTTTTGTCCAAAGCAGGGTATGGTCGGCATGCAATCAAAAATGTTCACACTAGCTGGCAAATTGATTTTCAAATGTAAAGCATCCGTTATCATCATAAGAGTTTTTTAAAAGTAAAATCAGACTCTGACTCATTATTTGTTTGAACATATTTTATTGTAATATACTAGTATTACAATGAGACTGGGTACAAGTTCTATAACTTATGCAGCCCCCACCCCTATCTCATTAGTGTAAACCCCCTCCTGATCCCTAGGATTTAAAGTGTAAAACATCATTTGAAATACTTTATACTACCGGTATATTATAGCTTCAACAACTAAATTAAAAAATAACATCTCCATTTTCTTCGTTTATTATTCAAAAATATGTTAAACTTTTGAAGAAATAAACACTCGTTATGGGCTTGGCCCAATTCCCAATAACCAGGAGGTATCAGGTTCCAACACCATAACTGATTTTGAATATCTTGAATCTTTTAATAAAATGTTTGATAAGTCACAAGTTTATAAAAAAAAAATCATTTTAAACATTATTTCTCGCGCTATACATGTACTAATTTGAAACTTAGACCTTTTTTTAGAAACCATTTCAAAAATTAAAGTAAGGAGTAGCCAATGATTGATTATTAAAAAAATGTTATGAAAAGACACAGCCAAGATGGAGCCAAGCTCTTGCACTCACTTGCACTTAATATTGTCTAATTAAAGAAAATCTACATTGTAAAATAGATTCATATTTAAAAATTGATATAACTTGGATGGATGGATCGATCATATCGGTCACACATAGTCGTGTTTGATGGATGTCCAAAAATAAAATCAGCTGCTTGATTTCATCTTATTCACTGGTTCAATCTTTTATTGCTTTTGCATAAGTGCAGTATCAAAATTTGATTCAGAATAGTTTTCCACAAAATTCTATGCAAAATTATCTCCCTATCAGCTGGACCTTATCCGACTCTCAGAGATAACGTTTTGCACAAACTTGATACTTTTATACATGAGTTTGCTTTCACAAGTCGTATTCTCGGGGGGTTTTATTCTGTTTTTTTTAATGGGATTTGAACCCCCACCCAATCCTTGGATCGAAACAAAACGATCTAATTAATTTGAATTGAATCGAGATTTTTGGAAGAAGCTCATGTTAACGGTTTGAAATTATTTGGTTCTTGAGAACAAAGATTTTGAAACACCCCCACACCATTTTTATTATTTCTTGGTTATCTCCCACTGAAAGGGGAAATGTCCGTTCATTGAACTTTCTAGAAAATCTCTATATTTCCAAGGATGCTTTGTGCAAAAGTTGGTTAAAATGGGCAGTGTGACCTCAGAAAAAAGATGAACGTGTGAAAGGTTTACGCTGCAGACGGCGACTACTAAGTAAGTATACAGACGCAGTACAAACTTTATTTTATCCGAGTCAATTTTAAAACATAAATTAATATTTTGAGGTAGATTAAAACGAAGAGTTGATACACGATTGTTATTTATTATATATTTGTCTCATTTGATTGCACTCATTGGCAGTATATGATGTAAAAATGACGCCATTTTGAAAGTCGATCGGTTTATTTTAAGAATTACGTTTTACCTATAGAAATATAAAACGTCAGTCTTGGATAGAAACAACTTTGATTGAAAAAATTATAGTGATTAATTGAAAGTCGGCATGAAAAAAGAAGGTCTAATTCATCTCAATAATGGGAGTTTGGATCAAATTAATTAAAATAAACTTCCCATGTATGTATTGACAAAGTAAACCTAAAATCCCATAGGAAAAACACAGAATTTTACTTGGGTGGAATTTTTACTCATAATTGTACATGCAGTATGTTTTGTGAAAAATCGCCTCTGAAATTTCAAATTATTCACATTTGATTCTAATAATTTATTCTCTTTCACTTTTACGGGCTACTGGGCTAAAAAAAAAAAGAACAATACATGATTTCGTAATGCTTTTCATTTGCAGATCCAGAAAATTTTCTCAGGGGTCCGAGGGATAAATAAACTTTCCCGAAGCGGTTGTTTGATAGGCCTCAAAGTGTTTCTCAAACAGAATATCTTTCTATAAGAGCAGTCATTGTTAAAAAAAATGGCAGAGGATTGTAATTTCATGTTAAATTAATGAAAAAGAAAGGAAGAACATGTACTTTCTGGCTAAAAAAAATAGACCGTTCAGTCGATTTATCATTCGAAACATCTAATTATAGAGAGAGAGAAAACTGAATGAGCAACGACTTCCGTTAAAGTAAAGTTTAAGTAAATAGATATACACATATATTTACATTTTCCAGTGTCTTTGTCTGTGATAACACTACGAATCGATTTTGAAATGTACAGTCCAATATATTCAAATGACTTATTGTTGGGGCGCAAGCGGGGTTTGCATAATAAATATTCTAATATTTAATCGTACAATTGCTGAAAATTATATAAATATAAGTAATTAAGAATCATTCTTTGAACATTGTGAGATGATAATTTGGGTCAGGGCGTGATCAAATCTATCATAAAGCTCGGGCTTTATTGGATTTGATCACGCCCGACCAGAATTATCACCTCATAATACTCGAAGAATGATTCCCAATTCCTTAAATACATATCTAGCTGTTCAATTAGATTTATAGATCAAAAATGAGCAAAATCAAGTTAAAAAAACCATTTTGATAAACCTTCAATGAACCTTGATAAGATACGAAACTGAAAGAATGCCGTAGTTGTAGAATGTTGGGCACGCGGCAACCAATCGTATACACGCGAAAATAGGATCTATCGGCATTAGGTCAGATCTTTTCTTGGTGTACAACAACTTTATACATGATATATAAATAATCTTGGTTTTTAGGTAATGGTATTTAAAAAAACTTTTAAAGTCAAGATTTTCAAGTGTTTGAAAACGATTCTACTCTGCTTTTTCTTCTAAAGCTGAACAAAGTTTTGGCGATATCTCAAACTTCCTTTTGCAGTAATTACAATGTACTTCGTACACTTACGTTTGGATATTCTTTTGTTAAATGTATGAATAGTCACTATCAGGAAGTTTGCATTTGGAGATTTAAGATTAGGAACATTTTGTTTTAAACCTCGTAATTTCGACCTTTACAAGAGGGTGACCTTCACACTATAAATGACCTTGGAGATCAGGGTATATAATATGAGGTCAAGGATATGCATTGTATGCGAGGTCATAGATGGGTTACTATTCAATACTATATTCTGGAACATGGTAATAGAAAATCACACGTTGTCTGGGTGGTCAACAAATTAACCATCAGATATTCCTCTTATATTTTCAGATATGATTTGTTTTGTCATTTATCTATCATTTAGTCCAGAAAAAAGCAATGTATTTTATATTTGAAATTTGAATATTTTGCTATATGTTCATACAGATTTCTTCTTCTTAGGTGATAAATACAGTCCAGAAATAGCCACGACAATCTAGCCCTCTTAATGTTTAAATGATTCAAAAATAGATAAGTCGTGTGGACTTTTAAGTTAGACATGTAGACAATTATTGCATGCTGGCCTGTAGCGTCGACAATTAGTCAGTCAATTCTGACAGTTTTGAAAAAGATCCTAATCCTAAATATAAGATGATAGGATGGAAAATGTAGGCCCCGGTATATCCTGGCTTGATCAGGTTTAAAATATACCGAAAGTAGTATTACGCAATCACTTTGTTATAAAATTTAAATTCACCGGGTGACAGTAAATACAAAATTTACAACAAGATAATTAAGATCGGGAGAATTGTTTGAAGAGTAAACTTAAGTAATGCATATTAAACTAAAAATATGTTATCTAAATCATGAAACAAATTTTAAAAAAATTATGAAATACCTGCAAATAATTAACAAAGTCGGAATAAGGCTTGCCGATACGTATATTTCTGTATCTTAAATCAAAGCTCGAAATGGATTGAGTAAAAATGCAGCATACATATCAAATTTCGACTGACCAGGCCAGCAAGTATCCAATCAAAATACATTATTCAGGTTATGTGACTGAAAACATCTTTCACAAAATGTGCCCGAAATCACTAGAAAGACCTGTTCACCCTAGGCTATATGGTTTAAATATGTTTTATCACGTAGCTAATAAGCAAATTATAATAGAGTAAAATTACAAGATCAAAAGACCGTTAAATTATCATAAGTGTCAACCTTTGCCAACTTTAGCAGAGTCAAAATCTTCTTTTTTCCTTCCTTCCCCCCCCTCTCTCTCTCTCTCTCTCTCTCTCTCTCTCTCTCTCTCTCTCTCTCTCTCTCTCTCTCACGCATGATTTGATAGTACCCTATTTGGATATTTAAAAGAATGTCTCTTGTTTCATGGGATAAAACTATAACAAGGTAATAAAGGCATCGAAATCTTCCAGGCCAAAGCCATCTTCGCTAGCCAAGTGTCCAATTCGTTTTTCTCATCAGAAGATGGGCCAAAGCTTATTCCGCGTTATTTCGTACCTGTCACTAACGATCTCTTTTGTATATATACACTGTGTCAGTTTAACCTGTAACTTGGTGTGAAAAACAACCAGACCTATTGGACCTATACCCCTTATATAATATTTACATTCGATGTATATTTCCCCTTATTTTAGCATTTCAAATCTGTGAAGTTTAATTTTCAATAACACACAGGGCGTATGAGCACAACGTTATCACGCATTTTGAATAGCGCGGTATTCAATTTGTCTGCACGGCCTGGTGCGTTATAGGACCGACGGTATCCAAAAGTAATTAGCATTCATACCTTATTAAACATGTTCATAAATATCAAAACTGTTCATCTAAAAATAGAAATTAAAGACGTTTTAAGTGTCGATTAGAAAAATAAAGATGGGTACAATGTTTATAAAGCTAAAACAAAAGACAGTTTTCCCCCGATTTTTCGAAATTGAAGTATATGATTTTTATATTGTAGAGAGATTGGTAAAGATTCATGAACGTCGGGAAAAAAAGCTCGGTTACCATTACAGAAAAATGCAAATGTTTAATAATAAAGTAAATACACAAAAAAGGAAATAACAATATTCATGTGCCTTAATGATATTAAAATTACTTACAAAATGAATATGTCTCTGCTCTGAGCTACACGTAAGTGACCCCGTTTGGGAAGTTGTGAGCCCCTGTATTATACAAATCGTATCCTAGAGGAGCAATATATTTTTAATTAGATAGGTTAAAATCGTTTATATCAAGCGCCATCTGGAGTTTGAAATATTGATGGCTCAACGACCATTGTTCTGAAAACTGAAATTGAAGACAGAATATGTTAAATTTGAATATTGTTATAATTGTGTATGTATCGAAAAAATTGATTGTTTTGTGTACGTACACAGATGTTGTATTTGGTCGCTCCTTGTTATTAGATATACGTGTATATATACATACATTTATGTGTTAGAATGCTAACAACGTTAACGACCAATATGTTCAGAGAACTGAAAATATTACAGTTAAAATGTCCATTGATTCGAAGCACCTGTGCTAAGTTAGCAAAGTCAGTCGAGGATGTTATTAGCAAACATAATAATGACCTATCGGTCAACATGCAACACAAACAACACTCTATCGAAGTAAACCCCAACCCCCAAGGAAAAGATAAGAGGGAATAAACAACGCCAAACCCCTTCACTCATTTTAACAATATGGGGGTAACAAGTCAAGCTTTAGATTGGACATCTGTACCCCTAAAATAACGAAAGCAAAACCAACCGCGGTATATCTGATGAACAGTAAGTTAAGATCATTTTTTCTCTCATTTTTAAAAAAATACAAAATGCAAAACTATCTAAGAAATTGTAGTATAAAACATTTACAAATATTGAGGAAGGGGGGGGGGGGGCTATGTGGCCAAGTTTACGCGTTACTTTCGAACCTTCTTCCGCTTTTATCCATTGTTTACATTGACTACCGGTTTGCACGAATAAATGTTTTACTAGCCAAGAAAACAGATAAGGAATTGATAATGTACCAACGATAACATTGAAGTTGTGATTTTATTAAAAATATTAATATGGAAGTGGGAGCTGGGGATAACATCATCAAGTTCTCTCATTGGTAACTCTACAAAACAATAAACACCCCCCCCCCCCCCCACCTTCTCCTACAACTTACTCTTGAAAAAAAAATGAATTTTCATTTAAATTACCTAGTTTTTAACGAGGATGGATGAGGGGTCAAAGATATTATAATTCATCACTTTGGGTGACCGGTGGTTAAGATAGTTCAAAGATAATTTTCAGTACCAAATTCGATTCATTGTGAATTGAAATTATTTCATTTTTATTTTACAATCCATTTATATCAACGAAAACAATAAAGTAACGAAAACTTAATTGAATATACAGAATTGATACCTGTAAATTTGCAAAAATCTTCTAACTCCTTCTTAAAAGTCCTGTTGGTTAGTAGAATTTCACATGTTTCACATTCATAAGAAATCTCTTACTTTTCCCATTATAGATTACATTGATTCTCCACAATACAGAGTATCTCCCCTCAATGGGGTACTAATCACGTCCAATCTATTCACCCAATGTTCGCTAAACTCTCCCTTATATTTATCGGTCTGTAAACAATTTGGATTTCTTATCCTGTAGACCGAGTTTTATAAAAGGCTAAAAATGCATTCTACTTCTACCACAAAAAGGGGTTTGTTTTATATTTAGATTTATGGTAGTCGAAACATTTACAGAAAAAAATGATTGCTTATCATGGTAAAGTAACTAATATCTCCCTCTCGCCCATCGTAAAATAACTTAAAAGAGAGTTGATAGCATGTTGCGACCATAGCAGTGTGTAGCAACAATAACATCGACAACATCTGCATGACGCAACCATTGCAGTTTGTAACAATGATAACATCGATGACAACTGCAAGAAGCAACATAGAACAACTATAGCAGCATGTAGTTAGTTTGAAGCAACATGCAACAACGAACAACCAAAGAAGGAAGTAACTACAAAGCAATTTATAACCATAACAACAAGTAACCACTGTAGCAACATTTTACAACTATGGCAACGTGTAACAAGTGTATAACAACTATAGCAGTATGTTACTGCTACCGAAATATGGTCAAGTGTATGTCAGGAAGATTAAGAAACATCATGTGACACCATAAAAAAATCACAACATCTTCTAAGAAAACGTGAACAACTCATGGAGCAAGCATTTTATCCATGCAGACATTGTAAGAATTATAGATAACCAAGCTCCTTATATAATTAACCATTTTATAGACAACACATTTTTTTATTCAAAAATGTTAAATTCATGAATTTTTATTATTCATTTTAATTAATAGAAAGTACTTACTTGTACAACAAGACAGATAACGATATCTTTTCTCTCTCGCTCTTTAATCTCGTTCTCTTTATGTGAGAGAATGCAAAATCGTCGCAGGCATTTGGTTCTTATATAACATATTAGGTGGAAAATTTACAGCGTTTAAATTCAAAGATCGAATCATAAACATTTCACCACCACCCTTCTTGATCAGCTCTTAATATAGATTTCCAGATAACTTGGGATTTCTATCTAACCGACCATTGCTTTTCAGGTAAAGTTGTGCATGTATATTTGACCTACAGTACATTGTTGAAATATCTCAAGATAATTTAGTGTAAGGTAATCCGAAGGCTTTATCACTTCCGTAATTTGGATGGTGTTTTTTTTTTTTAAACCAAAAGAAAGTTTTATTGTTTTATCACCACCCTTCCAAGTTTTACCGAATGCACTTCAAATAAAGTCGCTTAAGAGTACATGTATATACCTGCCTTTCCTTCCATTATTTGGACCGCCAATTCTCGAATATTCCCTACTGTCTCTATTGAATTAATTATTCATTTATTTTAAACAAAAATGGGGAATAAAATATACAACAATTAAAGGTATTGCGAATGCATACCTGCATAGTTATCCAATCCAGCGTTCAATGGCTTTTTCGCCCTCATCACTGCACTAATCGGTTGATTATTTTATCAACATCATATTTAGCAGACTACACATTAAGACAGATGCGTAATACCCATATACATGATATAAGTAGGATCGAAGCAGATAGAAATAAAGAAAAACACGTACACATGACAATTAAATAAGAAAAAATATTATAAATTGATTATTTTTGCCCTTTTGGGTTTTTTCGTCACTTGAAAAAAAAATGTTCCCCTGTTTTAAATTCGCGTTCAAAAATATTGTACTTACAGATATATTTCTTCATCCAATCAGCAGTTGCTAAATGATCGGTAAGAAATGACATGTATGTACAAGTTCACCGCATTAAATAGGTGAACACAGCCTTAACTTCTTTTGTGTCTGAGTTTATATTGGTTTGGTTTCACTGAAGAAAAAAAAAACAATCAATTTAAAACGACCTTTACATTCGAATTCACATCTAAGGAATACGGACCTTATTTATTTCTGTGATAAAATATATGAGATAAAGTTCCTAACGATGATTCGAAGTCACATTACACGAAAATTCGGTTAGATTTTTTTGTTTTTATACGGAATTGAAATATTGAATTACGGTAGGTATTTGTATGGACTGTTTTAAAAATTGACCATTGGTATCTCATCATCTATAGTATATGAATGAGAATCTGTTAGTTTGTGTAGAAAAAATCAACATATAAAATTGTGCAATATAAAAAAAAAGTTGCATTGTTAAATCAGTTTTCAAATCATGATTTTGTCTTTTTTTTCTCCTTTATTATCTTCTTCTTTTTTTGAAAATGGCAAATACATTTGATACTTATTAATTAGAATATGAACGATTGGAAATAAGTGTCATTGGAAATAAATATTGAAATTGTGCCCAATTCCATTGTATAAAATTACAATAAAACATGTTCAAACAAACCAAATGACATGTTGCAGTGCAATTTTTACCATAAGGCTGTTAAGGAGCTAGAACTATTTTAACAAGAGCTTGACTTTGGGTAGTTGTGCCAAAAAGCATTGTGACGTAGGCCTGTCTAATTCATTGTTGGCCACTCAGCCATTGCTCTTTAAAATCAACAAGATTTGTCTGAGCTAAGACTACGCAATCCAAATATTTCACTCGAAACCAGCGTCATTTTTTACTTGTTTTGATGCAAGAAATAGATAATTACGTCCTACCGAAAGTCCAAAGGTCTTGTTAAAATGGTTCTAATATGATCTATTTAAGGTAGATATCCTCACTACAATGTATACCATTTTATACCTGCAGGTCTGTAGCTCCCGGTCTGAAACTAGAACTGTCTTAATGGGACTAATACCCCCGCAAGGCTAATTTCAAATGTGACAAATAATTGAATTGTATAATACATGTTTGCAACACATAAAAAAAATCTAGCATTGTAAAAAGAAATTTAGTTAACAAAGAAAAAAATCAAAATTGTCAGAACTTCACTGTAAATACATATGTAATACATTTACAAATTTCTGTATCTGATATTTTTTCATTTAATTGTTTTAAAGAAAAACAACAAAGTGTCAATAACCCCTCCCTTTTCAGTAAACGTAAATAGCCAAACAATGCTCTTCTGTGGATAAAACCTTGAATATGTTTCTAATTAGAGTCTTGACAGATGCAATTAGTTGTTTCAAATTTTCCTTACTTTCTCCTACAGTACATGCAACTCCATATCAGACAACTGATCCCATGGGACAATGATTTTCTTTGATGAGCTTGTTACACTTGGATACACTCCCAAAACATTATCATAATTAGCATACTATTGAAAATATGTAGAAAGGAGAATTTAATATTACAAACAATTTCAAAATTGTCAAAACACTACAATCATATCAATAATTTTGAATTTTATTTACATTAATGCCCTATAGGGTCACTTCATCAATTTACTTATAAATTTAAACAGCTTTTAAAAATAGTTAAATTCTTAATTAATAATGATATAATTTATTTCCTTATAATGATGGAAACTTTTGGTTTATATGAAACAGTATTAAAATAACCCAAAAACCACAGCCCATTTTACAGATTATCAATTTTCCCTAAACACAAGCTCCATCTAAACCATGGCTCAGATAATGGTCCCCATGGGACAAATGAATTCAGCCACACTAGTCTTTGATGTTCTCATTAGCTCATAAGAATTTATCATCGACAAACAAAAGGTTTGCATTGTCAGTTGATAGAATACTTATAAAACATAAAATTGGTTAAGAAATAAAGACAAAAAAAAACGTCCATTTGGATGTATTTATATAAATATATTTTAGAGTGTTTACCATTAATTAATCAATAAAATCTGTAAGAATTACCTCCCTTAATTTTCAACATCAGTGTACAATATGTACATGTATGATAAGGAAAATGAAAGGATAATGTAAAAAATTCTATAGGGAGGACAAATTTGCATCTACAGACAAATGGACACCGACAGACAGACTGACAGGGTGAAACCAATATACCCCCTAAACTTCGTTTGCAGGGGTATAAAAATTCAGATGGACAACCTGGGACCCATTTTCACCGAAATAAGTTTCAAAAATTATATTTGATTATGCCCCTTTATATATATATATATAATTATATATGTATAAATATCCCCAAAATATTTATATCAGCAAGTGTATTTTCAATAAGATTATGTAGGAAACTGCATACTCTAGTATCTTGCACAAATGCCTGGCAGGGTATCCTAATTTTTTGCAAGAGAGCTTGTCAAAGAAGTAGTAAATCAATGACAAATTCCTGGAAAAAGTTACATAAAATTGAGGAACGTGTCGTCTGACCGTAATGCAAAAAATACAATAAACAAAAAACTTCAAGGGAACAATAATATATGTTGTTTATTTCACCCCTGGTAAAAAAGACATAATAAAGGATGCAAATATGACCGCTATGATAAGATTGACAAAATAGTACATCACAAGGGACTGTTTTTTCTTGGCATTCTTGGGTCCCCTCTTGGCTATATACTCTTCCAACACATCCTCTAACTTGTTCTGTACTTTTGGTTTGTATCCAAGATCTCTGGAGGCTTTCTTGATGCTAAAATAATGGGTCACACCAGACTTGTAAACCTACAAAATTAAGTAATCAAATTTTTAAGATATTTCTTCATGTATCCCAGCAAAAAGCACTTTTTAAAACAAACAATGTATTAAAAGTAAAAATGTTGACAGCGAAATATGGAGAGAGAGAGAGAGAGAGAGAGAGAGAGAGAGAGAGAGAGAGAGAGAGAGAGAGATTATGACATGAAGTAATGGCTCTTGCCCCCCCCCCCCCCCCCCCCCCCCCCCCCCCGGCAACAAAATTTTTCTCTTAACCGCCCCCTGAAAGTTTTTTTCTGGATTTGTTTGCACCTGAACCTGAACTGAATGACAATGTTTTCTTTTCCCAAAAGAATAATGAGTATGGAGGAGCAAATAACTGAAACAGGTCATGGTGAACTAGATTCATTGCTGACTGATCAAAAGACCATTTAAACGATTAGCCTTTTGGCAATCCCATTGCCTGATCAACAAAATCATCCATCATGATCCTTATTAATCAAAAGTTCAAAGTGGAAGCACCCACTTTTTTCCATACCACAAGTATTAACTGTGTTGTGGTAATGACCTGAATATATTAATCCTCAAATACATTTAACTTAATTTCAGGTGATTTTGCATGCTTTGCAATCTTGTTTAAACGGCCTACTTAGCAACCATCTAAGTTTTAAAACAAATATATACACCATGGTGATATATAGTCCCTGAAACGTTCTACTTTCCCATTTTTCTGTGTGCTCACAGTGCGTTCACTTGCGCTGAGGCTCTGCTCCCACGGTTCACCTTGCGCTCACCGTCGGTTCACAAAGCGTTCACCTTGCGCTCACCGTTCGTTCAGCGTTCACTCAACGTTCATTCAGATACATGTAATATTATATTTAACTGATAACAATATATATATATGTAGTTTATTTATTTTTTCCTGCTTACCGACGAAAGACAATGTAAGGATAACTCCCGAGGCACTCAGAATAAATCGTTCTTCTTCCGTACACATATCGTTCAACGTGCATTCACCATTTACTTTGCCCTCGTGTTTGCGCTCTGCATTTACTCACCGTTCACCGTTCATAAGTGTTCACCAAATTCCATTCAGGTGCGCTCACTGTTTGCTCAGCGTACGCTCACTGTTCACTTAACCGCTCAAGTGGGAAAGTACCGGTAGAACATTTCAGGGACTGTACTGTAAAAGCACATATTTTTGTAGGGTTAAAACTTTGTTGTTTTTAAACCAAATACAATCGCGATGGCATTTAATTTCATCATATTGTAATCCCTAAAATGTATCGTATAGCAACTCTGAATATAATGAAATTAAATCCTCAACAAATATTTCTGCTTCTACAGTAGTACTTGTACCTAGACATCTGTAATAGCTAAACATCAAGTCAGGTGTTCTCTCTTTCACTTAATTAAGATTGAATTTTTTTATATTTGCATAAGGGCTAAAAATAGCATTTGTCCCATTTATTTTACATCATGATTTTAATAAGAACATGCAATTCTTATTATGAATTCAAAAATATTTAAGCTATAGCATTAAACAAACATTATTTCTAAAAGTGAATTATTATTAAAGAAAACAAGAGATGTTTGTGAAACACTTATGCTCCCCCCCCCCCCCTTTAGACCTCTGCTAAGAAAATGAATTGAAACTGCAAAAAATTGGAATATTTCTAAGTTCAAGGGGCATAATTTAAATCTGTCAAAAAATTATTTGATCATACCCCAAATCAAACTTGACCTAGATATTCTAATGAAAAAACTATATACCAAATTCCATTTCACTATGTGCAACCTCTGCGAAGAAAATGAACGGAAACTGAAAATAATTAGAATTTCTCTATGTCCAAGGGGCATAAATCTGTCAAAAATTGTTCGATCGTACCTAAAATCGAACTTGACCTAGATATTCTAATGATAATTCTATATATCAAATTTCATTTCAGTACGTGCAACCTCTGCGAAGAAAATGAACGGAAACTGCAAATTATTGGAATTTTTCTGAGTCCAAAGGGCATCAATTTGTCAAATATTGTTCTATCATACCCCAAATCGAACTTGACCTTGATATTCTTACAAAAAAACTGTATACCAAATTTCATTTCAGTATGTGAACTCTCTGGGAAGAAAATGAATGGAAACCATTGGTGGACCGAATGACCGACAGACCGACAGACAGCAGCAAAGCAATATGCCCTCCCTTCTTCGAAGGGGGACATAAAAAAAATTAAAGTATATGTACAATCATAATTTTGTCCTAAACTTATAAATGGGACCAAACCCAAATTAGAATGAACTCTTTTAAGCAGAAGTATTAGAACTTTAAGAGACTAGCCTTAGTTTTCTTATAAACAAGAGGCCCATGGGCCTTATCAGTCACCTGAGTAACTGTAATGTGGCTTTTGCAATGTATATTCATGTGCAATATAATTACAGAGCTAATGAAATCATTTTAAATATTCCGGGATTGTTTAATCCAATAAACTTTCTAAATTCTAAAAAACTTATTAAAAATTGTAGCATAACATACAGTGACATAATTGAACAAATCTTAAGTACAAAAAAAAATAATCGGTCGAAATAACACCCCCCTACCCTATATAATCATTAGAGCCCTGCCCTAACACCAGAACCCCTGACCCAGGGGCCATGAACTTCACAATTTGGAAGAGGCACTCTTCTTCATCATAACTATGTACTTATTTCATCGTATTAATACCTACGAGCAGAAGAAAAGATTTTCAAAGAATTACTGTAGAAGCCGAAATATTCGTTGAGGATTTAATTTCGTTATTTTCGTTGGCAGTATTTATCAATGAAATTAAATCCATGACAAATTTTTAACCCAAATATTCATAAATATAGAGTTGATTGGCAATATATTTTAGTGATTATGATATGACAAAATTAAATCCCAATGAAATTTTTTTTGGTTAACAAACAACGAAATTTTAAGCCAACGAATATATGTGCTTCTACAGTACTGCATTTTTTCTATATAATCATTAGAGCTCCGCCCTAACACCAGAACCCCTGACCCATGGGTCATGAAATTCACAATTTTGAAAAAGGCATTCTTCCTCATCATAACTATGTACTTATAGTTCATCTCAGGCTTGGGGCGAATTACATTGTAAAGTAATGCATTACATTACCATTACTTCATGAATTTGGGCATTAGGGTGGTATAGGACACTTCCACATATTGTGACGTACTTCCGATTGAAATAAACAATGAAAATCATGCAAGCATAATTTGATAAACTTTTTCTTTCCCAAAATTGTTACTTAACCACATAGCACAATAGGTTTGAGCGTTACCTACAAATCTGTACGTCATGAGTTCGAATCCTGCTGGAGCTTTTATAATTTTTACCTTTCCAAAAAATTTTAGAACATATTTTTGGGTCAAATATTGTAAAATTTGAAAAGTTCAAAACGGTGAAAGAATTTTGATTATAATGTACTGTTATCCACATTAATATCGACAGGTGTCTTAAATTGCCATTACCATTTCTTAATTTTCTTGAAGTAATGCATTACATTCCATGAGTAAAGTAATGCATTACCTTTACCATTACTTTGTGAAAAGTCAATCATATATTTTCAAAAAGTTAAGGTAAATAAAGAGTTTTTGCAAATGTTTCAAGTATAGAACACACACTTTAACATATCTACAGATTCATGTTCACTATCAGGTTCAAATTTCGTGACTTATAATCTTCCAAGCTATATTAATCTTCCCAGCTATATTAAATAAACAGGAGCAGTGGAAGCTGGGTCTGAAAGATACTGTTTGGCAATCTTTATCTTAGGATATTGTTCAGGCAATAATAGAAAAAAATGTGTTAATCTTGTATTTTCTATTTGTCCAAGCTAATGTTCTAAATATACAACACAGATATTGAGAGAGAGAGAGAGAGAGAGAGAGAGAGAGAGAGAGAGAGAGAGAGATTTCGACATGAAGTAATGTCTCTTCTTACTAACTTTCCAGATTTGTAACAATCTGCTTGGCCTATTGGGTTATAATATTGGAAGTGAATTTCAAGGTTTCAGAGATCATGATTGGACAGTGCATTCATTTTTGCTTTTAAAGGTGCATGTCTGTCCTCTATTCTATTGGAACACGGCCAAGAGAAGGGGTGTTTAGCACTTTTAAAACAATAGATTGTTTTGATACTTAAATTATCCTAGGGGCATTGTGTTGTTGACACATTCTTCACAGTAAAGAATTTATTGAATGCACAACTAATTGGAGTAAATTTTTCGAATGATTTCAAACTCTTAATTACAACACTCTTAAAAAAAATGTTATTGAATTGTGTTGTTATAGCTAATAATATTGGCTATTTAAAAATGGATTAAAATTGTTTTTTTTATAATACAACTAAACTTTTACTATCTCAAGATATTTCTTGCTTCTTTAAAATAATTTTTAATCAAATATCTCAATTACTAAATTCATCACAATTTTAAAAATGAATGAATAAATAAGCATAGTAATGCAATGTAATGCCATGTAATACACTAGATTTTGGAAAGTAATGTATTACATTACCATTACTTGTAATGCTAAATTTGTGACAGTAAACATTACTAGCATTACTTTGAAAATATGTATGCAATGCCCCTGGCCTGGTTCATCCGCTTAATATTCAGGAGTAAAGGAGAAGATTTTCAAAGAATTAATGTATTTTCACTATATATTCATTAGAGCCCCACCCTCACACAGGAACCCCTGATCCAGGGGTCATGAAATTCACAATTTTGGAAGATGCATTCTTCCTCATCATAACTATGTACTTAGCTCATGGGCTTAATACCTAGAAACAGAGGAGAAGATTTTCAAAGAATTAATGTATTTTCACTATGTAATCATTAGAGCCCCGCCCTAGCCCAGAACCCCTGACCCTGGGGCCATGAAATTCACAATTTGGGTAGAGAGCTCAAAGCTTATTACAATCATGCCAGCAGTTTGACTGCCTGATGTCCAGGAGTATCAAAGTTTATGACCGACATACGATGAACGATGACAAAGAAACACAGATAGCAATAGGTAACCTGAGTGACTCAGGTAACATAAAAAATATAGTGATCAGTATACTGGTACTAAATGTGCTATACATCTTACATAGTACTGTTACTATCCTACAAATATCGCTTCATACATTATATATAAATTGAAATTGATATTTTACTATTTCACAAAGGTAAAACATATTTGCCAAGGTAAGTTGTAATGGAAAAAATATCAAAAGCAGAGCTATGTATAACTGCAGTTCTGTAGCTCCCGGTCTGAAAAAATCTGGATGGAGGACCTGGGTGTGACAGTGCCTCCCATAGTAAAACTCTGCAATTTATGGCACAAAAATTGCACTAGTTTTGGTTTGATTAATTCTATTTCCGAACACATTCTGTAGATATTTGATTCCAAAAAATTCCTCTGACATTTTACTACAGATATTGTCACTTTACTTGCCCCTGATATTCTTTTAAATACCATCACCAGCCCTGTAAAGTGAATTGGTGCAGTTTGTTTACATGTAAAAATGGCGACTTTCGATCTTGATGTGAATTTAACACACTTTATTTCCAGAGGTCAGTTAGCGTGTTTTGGAGAAAGTCTGAAGCAAGTAAAGAGACGATATCAGTAGTAAATTGCAGGAAGAATTTAATGGTACTAATTTTTTTTACAGAATTTGTGTGTAAATAAGGTTAATCTGTCCAAAACTAGTGCAATTTTTTGTGTGCCATAAATTGCAGTTTTTTACTATGGGAGGCACTGTACCTCCCAGGTCGTCCATCTGAATTTTTTCAGACTGGGAGCTACAGACCTGCAGCTACACTATGAATAAAACTTTTAAACAGATATGAACCAACACTCCTCAGACATGGAGTATTTGTCTCAAGATTACTATTGAGCGAATGTCATTGAAAATTACACATACCAGGTATGTGATATAAACACTATAAGACTACTACACATTTCCAGCATAAAACCCAATTCCATGATATAAACAAACAGTTCCGGGATACTTATTATAAAGCAGTAATTGGTAAAGAAACATTCGGAAAAAACAAGAAATATGAATAAATGTCTGCTGCAATCATTTTATGAACTGTGTTGGGACAGTGTACACTTTGTGTATTTAAAATGTGGCCAAGCACATTCATTTGTTAATTTAAGTTAATTTGAAAATTCTTGCAATCACATGGCATTGCACATATCAAGAGGTGCTGTGAAACTCAAAAGTAGGTCAATGCAGTGTATAAAGAGTTCCGAGAAACTATCATAGTTTTAAATCATATAGTTTGGAAGGTGACAATGAAGCTATTGATTCATTTCATAAATACAAGTAACGCTCACCTCAGTTCTTGTTAGAATGGGCTGGAAGTTGTAGATCCTTCCCACAAAAAAGTGAATCCACTCGATGATGAAAGCTGCAAAAAACATAACACAAATGGAAGAAACGGATTATAAGATAGAACCTAGTACTATTCATAAGTAATATTGTCCTACAGACTCCATTTAATGATAGAATCCATTCCGTGTGTTGTCAATGTAGCAAAATGAACAGGGGTAGATAACTCTGGCCTACACCTTTATAAGGAATAATCTAAAGAGTTCCGAGTGTCGACATGGAGTCTAAATTCAAAGCTAGAATATATATATTCCAAAATGTTTTAATTTTTGTCTTTTAATATCATAAAATAATTATTTTAGTTTTGAAGGCATATAAAGGCTCAAAAAGGTTAGTTATGATTAATTTGCTAGTTATTTTTAGTGTAATTCGATCCTATTGAGTTCTTCAAAATACTGTAGTTTAAGAGTATATCCATTTCATTTTGCTACATTGCAACTATCTGGGATGTATTCTAACTGTTGTGAAGACTTTTTCTGAAACACAGATTATTCTACCTATAAACAGATTACCAGAAAGTTTACCAATGAAATCACAACAATAATTCATGTACAATACTTACCTATCAGGTAAACAAGAGAAACTGGTACATATATCTTAGGTAATGGATAGCCCAACCCACTTAGCTGAAATATTGATACAATACACGTTATAATTTGTACAGGTTGTGATGTGAAAAGCTCAAGATCTATTCTTCTGCATCATGCACATCTCTCTCTCTCTCTCTCTCTCTCTCTCTCTCTCTCTCTCTCTCTCTCTCTCTCTCTCTCTCTCTCTCTCTCCTGTTTCTTACCAGGGGCCTGAAAAATTCGAAAGTGTTGATAGGAGCACCATCAGAGATGAAATACGCCTGACCAGTCTTCAAAGAAATCAAGACAATCACAATTATAAATCAATACATGTATTGTTATTGTCAACAACACAAGTTCTTACAACAATTATGTAAATTAAGCCTAGAACCATCACCTTATAAGGTAGATAACTATGTCCTTTAAACTTCCTCCATTTGTGAATTAGAGAGAAGAAAATTTCAGTTGCCTTTTGTGCAATATCAGTTTATATTTTTTTTTATCAAACTATTAAAATTCATTTTTTTTTAACCCTTTGTGTATATGTTTGTGTATTGATTTCAAATCTGCTCAGCTTCTATTTTAAGCTAATAGTTTTCACATCTATGCACATGGCGGTAAAGCATAGATGTATAGAGGAATTCATTTAATGTAATTTGATGTTAATTTTACACCTGTCTATTCCTACGAATTCCCCCCCCCCCCAAAAAAAAATAAGCAAATCGTATTATACTATATAATGGACCCTCCTCCAAGCATCCTTTAGGATGTAAAGGATGAGGGTCATTCTATGTAATGAGCCTGAGGCTCAAGAGGGTATCATGTAGCATTATCTCCGAGTGCAGCGAGGCGTAACTCAATTCAAAGAGGCTTAAAAAATGACCTGTGTGATGTAAACACACCTGTGGTCAGTGGTATATAAAGCACAGCTCCACGTGCCGAAATCATTCTTGAAAGCTTGTTTGTGACAACCAAAAATATTAACTGGGAGGGTAATTTCCCGCAAAATTTTATCAATACGGGTTGGGTACATGATACCCTCTTGAGCCTCAGGCTCATTACATAGAATGACCCTCATCCTTTACATCCTAAAGGATGCTTGGAGGAGGGTCCATTCTATTACATATCGCCTTTCGGCTCTACGAGGGTATCATGTAGCATGTTTAAAGAGTTGGTCACAAACAAAAAATTAAGAATGGAGATATTTCTAAAAAATATTCAATAATTTTTTCAACAAATTCAATATAAAATTCAATAAAAACTCAAAAGAAACCACATTTTATTCAATATCTGAATTATTATAATGAGTAATTCTTTATTACAATTTTAATTAATTTCGTCAACAATGTAAAACATCACACTATCATCAAACAGTCAATTGTTCATCCATTTAACACTGAATTCGCAAAATGTCCATCATTATCACATCCAGCTATATGCACTTCCTTGTAATAAAATTTAAAGAATGTCTTTGAAGAGGACCAATTTGCTGCATCCATTATTTCTTTTATCGATACACCTGATGAATAAGCCACCGAAGCGGAAGTTCCACGGAAAGAATGTGCAGTAAAGTTCCTGATTCCTGACAGTTCTAGCACATTTTTCAGCCATCTTGCTAACGTACATGTTGAAACAGGATTAAATGTTTTGTAGGAAACAAATAATGTAGATGATTTTCTATTGTTTCTGGTTCTTTTTAGATATTCATGTAGTGTGGAAACAACACAGAGTTTGTTATCAGAAAATTTATGTAAAACAACTCTATGTACAGGAGTTCCAGGTTTACATGTCTTCAATAGCTTCTGAATTTGAAAAATAACCTTATCGGCAAACACCGACATATACCTTAAATCAAGAGCCAAAAGTGTCTGGGCCCTGGAAGCTGTTGTAAGCGCAATAAGAGCTATTAATTTAAAAGTTAACAAACGTAAAGATATTTCATGTACTGGTATTAAATTGCGCAAAAAATTCAAAACTGTTGATACATCCCAGGATGTTTTAACTTTGGGTCGACTTGGATTCAAATTAAAATATCCTTTCATTAACTTTGGAAGTAATAATGGTTCCTTAACCCATAAAACACCAAAATATGGTAAACTGTTAATCAACATTGATTTATGAGTATTCACAACAGAATATGAAACTTTATTACTCATCAAAGAAATCAAAAACTTTACAACTATTTCCTCAGAGGCTGAAATGGGATTGGTTTTCCATTTAGAACACCAAAGTATCCATTTTTGCCAGCAATGCTGATATTGTTTGTTTGTGGCCGGACGTAAGGAAGCAAGGATGATGTCACTATCGAATCTTGCCAATCCTTTGTCATAAAGGGATCTCCTGATACAAGACAGGCGGTTAGAAATATCTTGCGGAGTGGATGTACCTCTCCTGAGTGTGGCATCACTAAGAGATCCTTGTGTCGAAGAATTCTAATAGGAATAGAAATCAAAACAGACATTAGTTGTGGAAACCAAGTTTGAGTTTTCCATAACGGAGCAATAATTATTGCCTGTCTAACTCTATCTTCTAAAATTTTATTAATTATCCTGCCAATTAATTTAAAAGGCGGAAAAATATATGGACATAAGTTTGACCAAGATAAAGTGAAAGCATCAATATGATATGCATCAGGACCAAAAGTCCAGGAAACAAACTTTCTCATCTGTCTATTTATACGAGAAGCAAAAAGATCTATGTCTGGATTAAAAAACTGTTTACAAATTCTCAAGAAAATATCATGTTTTAACATCCATTCTGTAGAATCAGTAAATTGTCTAGAAAGTAAATCAGCATATATATTTTCAGATCCGGGTAAATATTGGGCAGAAATGAAGATTTCTCTTTTCATACACCAATTCCAGATTTTTACTGAAAGATCATTGAGTTGTTTTGAATGCATGCCACCCATTGCGTTAATGTAAGAAACCACCGATGTATTGTCCGTTTTGAAACAAATATGTATTGAACTGTATTCTTTAAAAATGATTTTAGTGCAAAACACACAGCCATTAATTCTAAAATATTGATATGATATGATGATTCAGAATATGTCCATCTACCTCCTGTCATTTTGTTTTCAAATCTAGCACCCCAACCTTGCAAGGATGCATCAGTTTCAACCCAAAAATCAATTGGTCTTGATCTAATATTTTTTCCATTTAGAGATTGTATATTTCTACACCACCATTTTATCTCATTAATACTTTCAACAGAACAAGTCATGAAAGAATTATAATCATAATTTTTCAATTTTAGATTTTGATCTTTATCTCTTTCTAAAGTCCCGTAATGCAAAGGTCCTTCAAAAACTCCATTACAAGCATGGACCAATAAACCTATCAATGAAGCCAATTGCCTGATTTGAATCTTTGGATTAGACAAAATAAATTGACCTTGTCTTAAAATCTTTTCAACTTTCTCATCTGTCAAATAAACTTTAAATTCAACTGAATCAATTATAAGTCCAAAGAAAACAATTCTCTGTGAAGGAATGGTTATAGATTTTTTATCATTTATTGTGAAGCCAAGATTGTTTAATTCTGACATAACTAGGTTTGTTTGTTCTTGACATGTAGAAAATGTTTGATTCATGATTAGGGAATCATCAATATAATAACAACATCTTATGCCATTTTCCCTAAAAAATGCATACACAGGTTTCAATATCTTTGTAAATATTCTCGGACATGATGTTAATCCAAAAGGTAAGACTACAAATCTGTAAAATTTTCCATTCCAAGAAAAAGTTAGAAACTTCTTGTAGTCTGGGTGAACACTGACACTAAAATATGCATCCTTTAAATCAACTGAAGTAAGATAATCATTTTCCTGAATCAGTTCTAAAGCATATGTCAAATTTTCCTGTTTAAAATGATAATATTCTACAAATTCATTTAAATATTTCAGGTTTATGATTGGTCTTAGTTTACCATCTTTTTTCGGTACAAGGAAAATATTTGAAATAAAAGCATCCGAAATATCTTTTACCTCTTCAATTGCACCTTTATCAACCAACTGTTTTACTTCTTTCGATACCATTTCAGATTCTGCTGCGTTAAATTGAATTTGTTTTGGAAAGAATTTTTGAAAAGGTTGTTGAAAAAATTCAATTTTATAACCTTGTTCAATTATATTTAATATCCATTTGTCCTTTGTAAATTTTTTCCAGTAAGGTTTATTAAGTTTTCTCACCTTTACTTGCTGTAATTGTACTGCTTTTTCATTGCATTTCTGTACTGGAACTGTCCCCTTTGACCTCTGCCTCTCTGGGAAGAATATGATGAATACTGGCGGTTTTTGCCTCTGTATTGGTTTTGGATGGGTTGATACCCTTGGTTTGACATGTAGTTTTTTGTCTGAGAAGCATTTTTAAATTTTGTGTCATAATTTGATTTCATTCCAATTGGTTGCTTAGTAATATCACCCATTTCTTTAAGTTTGGAGACACAATTGTCTCCAAACAAATGTTCAGTAACCGGGATTTCAGAGGAAGCAATTTTGCGATACCGAAAATTCAAAACATTTTTGATTTCATTTCTTCTTTTCATAGAGACATTGTAAAAGGCATTGCCAAGCATACTTATAGAATCAGCCAACATCTTTTTGCATATTTGAGGCTCAAGTTCTTTTTTATTTACAAGCATATCAGCCATCTGTACTAAAGGAATCATACCTGTGGCTAGATATTTTTGAACTACTTGTAAAGTGAGGTCATCTGAATGGGCCTGCTTGCTCATTGCATCCCATATTTCCTTATTAACTCGGGGAGCTTTCAATCAATTACAGTTTTCTGGTCTGTCATATTTTTTCTCTAAATCAACCATGCTCTCTTTGCTACTTTTAATAGAGATTGCTGCATTTACAGCTTTTCCAAGTGCCTCATTTACTTTTGGACCAGTTTTTTCATTCGCATTTCATTGTGGGATATCCCAGTCATTGTTATCAATTGTTATCTGAATTGATTCATCATTCAAAATCCCCTTAAAACTTTCTTGAGGGTCAACACCTTCAATAGAAGGAGAAACTTGATCATTCAAATAAGAGAAATCAAAATCAAAATCATCAGGGGTTTCATCAAAAGTTTGTCGTGAGTCATAATCAGGTATGTTTACCAAATTTCTCAGCGGTCTATTTGGTATAGTTTGTGTAAAATTACCGGGAGAATTATTACCCGAAGTGCGCACCGTAGATTCGGTGGACCGCATGCCATTTTCATTGCACGTATTACGTGCCATAGTATGAGATGTACTACCCAACTGTTTTACGGTATCTGTGAGAGAGGAAATGGATTGCAAGATTTTATCTATCCCTAGTTGATTTTTGAGTTCGTTGACATTAAACTCTTGAATACAGTCAGACTGAGTTTTGGACTTTTTAGATTGTTTTGTCACCCGTGGTGGCGGTGCACTTGCACTTGCCGAACATGAGGTCTGCGCTTTGCGTTTCATTCCTCTAGTTCTTTTATTTGTTGCCACTGTACTTGTGTCCTCCGTAACACTTCGTGTCCGGGGTTTATCGCCAAACAATTCGTCTATATCAGAATAATTTTCATGGTCGCTTCCCAAGAATGACAGGACATCGTCCTGGTTTTCCGTCATTACGGTTAAGTACACAACTTTATATTAACTTACCTTATATCAGTATAAAATTAAATAAGGCAGCTGTTTTACAGCAGAAATAAAACAAGAAGCTTGAACAACGTTCTAAGTTTTACTACACACCGCTATAAGATGTTCACCTGTTGTACAGGTATAAACACACGCCGCTCAGAGAAAAAGAATGATTTCGGCACGTGGAGCTGTGCTTTATATACCACTGACCACAGGTGTGTTTACATCACACAGGTCATTTTTTAAGCCTCTTTGAATTGAGTTACGCCTCGCTGCACTCGGAGATAATGCTACATGATACCCTCGTAGAGCCGAAAGGCGATATGTAATAGAATATATATTTATCACTAATTTCTTTCACAAAATCACATTTCTTATTTGATATTCATTTCACATTAACTTCACATGGAACTTGATCTGATTGAGGCACAAATATTTGTGTACATAATTCATACTATCATCAGAACCCACAGGTATTCTATCCGTTACACTGATTTTATGTACCGTAGATTTCTAAATAAACGAAAGAAATTTTAAAATCTTGCTTACATTTTTCTGGCAGTTGTGAACCATATAATATTACATATATATCAAAAGTTTGCCACTCTTGATTTTATGTTCTTGCAATTTGATACAACACAACGGATTTGCGGAATTAAGTACTCACACAATATAAGGAATCTACAGTAACCAATAGGAAACCCATGGGTTCTGACCATTCTTTTATACAAGGATGTGTTACTTACAGCCGCACGCCTGTTTGACTCCATTAAGGCCTGCCCTGCCAGAATGTGAGCCTGGACTAGATTGTCAATGTGGAGGAAATCTTGGAGCGAATCTTTCCCAAAGAGTGCCTGCATGTACCCTGACTCTACTGTGTTCTGTCCAACAATATATAAAGCTCAACAATATAATAGGGAGTATAACTCTCTATGTCAATTGCAGTACACTTTCAATTGGTTTTCCTGTATGTATTTTAATCTGATATGACTGCTATGGCATTTTCCAATTCAAACGAAGATTTTTTCAACCAAAGCTGACTTAACTAACTACATGTATAATATATTTCTTAAATTTAAACCCCTTCCCCTGTATGTTAGAATCTGTCATACTCTGACTTGAACAAGAACATCATATAAGAAATTGAAATTACACAGTCATTTTACATTTGATATTTAAGATAATTAAGCATGAAGTATTGTATAGCTCAACAGACAAATAGGATAAAGTTAACTCCTTGTCATTTCTGAATCTGAGTTTGAAATGCTCCCCTGGAGAGCATCAACATAAAGGTAGTTCCCCCACCCCATACATGCCTGCCATTTTCGAGGGTCACTCACCACTGTCCTTGGTATATGGCGTAGTTCCCCGACCCCATACACCCCCGCCAGTCTGAGAGCACAAGTGTGGAGAGTCCCTGGTTCATTGGCAGCCAGAACTCTCTGTTCAGCAATGCTCTTGGTCCGAGAATAATTATCTGGATGCTTTTAAGGGAAATAAAATATGTTTTAAATTCTAGGTTAAATGATTTTTGTAAAATAATTTCTACTGTTTATTCTTATCAACCCTAATTGACTACCAATCATTGTTGACTAAAGATTCACAAATCTAAATTCAAAAATAATACAGTTTTAACAGTTTCCTCAGGTAAGATGAATGAGTTTTTAATCTATCTATTTGTCTTAATTTACAAATTATTTACTCCTTGTTATTTACTCTGTAAAAGTACTGTATACTTGCAGGGAAATTTTTAACCCTGTTCTATATTTTCCCAAGGTCAGGGGGCAAATTTAAATTGAAGCTTATTATAAATTTTGAAATGGTAAATTATGACAACATTTGCAAAACACAATTTATAATTGCAATTTTAAAACTAATAGCATATGAAATTTTTTAAAAATTGCAATTAAGGTGAAACTAGCAGAGGGCAAAAATTAACCTTGAAATTGTACACAGCATCCATATTAAACATTTTAAATAATGGCCATAGAGTTTTTCTGAACACCCAGATATACTATCTGGATCCTTGTGCATGCATTACATTCACAGTGACTCACCTGATTTAGTGGGAGGTAAGGTAGAGTCTCCTCCCCATCACGAATTTCCTGACCCCCAAAGATAACATTGTATGTACTGGTGTAGACAAGTCTCTTAATCTTGTGCTTCAGACATGCTGGAAAGATTGAGAGTTAACATAAAAATCCATGGTAATGATTACTTTACATTAGACCAAAAAATATTTTAATGATTAGTTTCTTATAATTAGGCACAGCTGCAACTGCTTTTAAAATTGTGATGATTAATTCTATTGCTGTTTTGAAAAATCAAAATAACTCAATTTTATATGATAAAAAAAGCTACGATTTCCCTTTTTTAAATCTTGCAACAAAATAAAACATTATATGCATCTTTAAAAAATGTTTGGCCTGAAAAACTAAAGTTAATTTTTTTTCTAGCTAATTTATTAAGGACATAAATGTCTAGATAAATTTGTATATTTCACATTCAATACATGATCACACAACATCATCTATTGATTAGTTACCTTGGATTACATTTTCTGTTCCTTGTATATTCACAGCTTCTATCAACTTGGTGTTCAACTGAAGAAAGACAAAAAAATTATTTATTTTTTTATAAATAGTTCCTCATCTAAATACCAGATATTGAGGAAAAACTGGCTTTCTTTATTTCACATGGCTTATACAAGTGGAAACTAATTCTTAAATTTTTGATGGATATAAATATACCTTACTTGTTCCCGTCCGGACATTCCATAAGAAGCCATGTGGTACACACAGTCTACTCCCCGTAGGGCCTCTTCTACTTCGTGTTGTTGTACAATGTTACACTGTTTTATTGGAAAAATTATAAACTGTATAACTGTACTCTAGATATTTTATTCTTGTACCAGCTGTCGCAGAATAAATGGAAATAGACTTAACCCCCCCCCCCCCCCCCCCCCAAAAAAAAAAACAAACCAAAAAACCCAACCCCCTTCTCAGGCACTACTGCTGCAGAATTGATTAATTTTATTGCAACTTACACATACAGTGTATATTGAAAAAGGGAATAACTCAATTATAAATAAAAACAAAAATAAATAAAAACAAGCTTTTCAAAGAATTTTTTTTCTAATCTTGCAATTAAATAAGAAATTTGCTGTCTGAATCATGAGAGAGAGAGAGAGAGAGAGAGAGAGAGAGAGAGAGAGAGAGAGAGAGAGAGAGAATTCTATAGAATATTAATCAGTAAAGATGAAAGATATGTACATAAACTGTATCAAATTAACTTTACATGAATAAATTTCATATTTTCCTTTAAAGGCCATCTTGGTTCTATGAGGTCCACCAGTATCACTTGTTTTCCTGTTGCAGCCAATTGTTTACCTAGATTGAAGCCTGGGTAGCCTCCACCCCCCGTTACAAGGTGTACCAGGTCTGGTTCAGTAGCCATGCCTGACTTCTCTGTTAAATACAACACAAATTAATAATAGACCCCTTCACAGTTACTGCGGCACTGCTCTTCTGGGGTATCGGGTACATTCGCCCTATCTACCTGTTTGCCTGAGTCCGTTCTCCCAGTCTGTTCGCTATAATTATCGTTCGCCCTATGTATACATGAATAATATGTGTATATATTAAAATATCTCTTGATTTCAAAGTTTTTTTTTCATTTTATCACTCTTTTTTAACATACATGTACATGTAGTTAAATTTTGTTTAATATTTTTTATACTGTGGACAATGTTTACTATTGTTCAATAGAACTGAATTTACATGTACTTTACTTGAAACTATTCTATATTTGTGGTTTATTTTTTGTAATTGGTTTGATGTTTATAAATTTAAATGCTTTAATTATGGATATAGCCTATATCTTTATGTTCATGTGATATGTTTTGAGAACAAAAAAAAATAATGGCGTTATATAATTAGGCCCAAAAAGGAGATGAGCTTAATTAATATGACTTTTGATATAGAATAATTTAATCTAAAGCAATTTACAATGTACTTATACAATCAATAATATATCCTTTGAGTACTCAGTAGGCCGTGCAGCTATTTATCTGACATGGTCTTAAGAATATGGTTATGTTGATTCATTGCATATGGTTTTATTTTATTTATTTGATGTTGTTTTTACACAGAAAAATCTTTTTGAAATTCAACGTTTAAAATTTATGACGAACAAACTTCGGGCAAAAGAATTTTAGGGTGAAAGGAAATTGGGGCGAATATCGCCATCGGCGTTAAGGACGAACACATTTTAGGGCAAACAAATATACATTCCTCTTTAGGTGGGGAAATTGACACATTTGATACCTAATGACCATCTGGGCTGCGTTCAAGATCGTAGCTGCTACCCTAGCTTCTAGATCCTATAGGACGCATTGAATGAATTAAAGCTGTTATTGCTAATTTGGCTAGCACATCATTCAATATCAAAGCAGCTATATAGATCAAGGTAGCTGCTAGCCTGCTACGATATGGAACACAACCCAGGTCATAGAAAAACTGCTGTTTTAATAGGTCCCTTAAGATTTTTTTTAAATGACGGGTAGGGAATTTTTTTATTTGACAGATTTATATAAGATATATCCACTTTATTTGCAACAAAACTGATGATAGAGTGGACAGTTTTATGCATACAGATATGTGTCATAAGTCTGCAGCAGCGTTTCCATAGTCCAAAGTTCAGAAAGATTTGTTATGAAACATTTGGTAAACAGTACAATGATGATGGCGAGAGCATTGTGAGGACAGAAATACATCTAAATATTTTTGACAACGAGCGATTAAATAGTTGTATAGTGAATAGTAATTAAACATACTAGAATGTATTAAAAACAACACAGTTAATCATATTTACCACAAATTCATGGGTTTTCACAAGCAATGTAAAACCGGCTTACCAGTGTTTTGGGTTAAAGGTCAATTACCAAAGGCGAGAACGAGTGTTTTTACGACTTCTATTCTCATAATGTTTTGTTAAGTTCCTGGTAATCTTTTGAATAAATTTATATCGTCGAAACACATTTTAATTACTTTGACAATATGTTATAATCAATGATAATAACATCATTGAACTTATTTTTTGGCATGAAGAGTAATCTTTTACGACAACTGCATAGAACTTGCCGCCATATTGTTCCATAGCAACATAGAAATAAATGGTGGACTTCTCTCAATTTTTGGTAAATATTGACAACTTTCAGCAATTCGCAGTGTGTTAATTAGTGACAACACAGAAACAGAATCTTTATATCATTTAATAAACTAATTTTGCTTTAAATGGTTGGTGGGTTTGCATTAACTTGCATAGCAATCGTGATTGTAATATAAAGTTTCACCCACAGTTCACATTGGATGGTAAAGATAATACCCGAATAATTTAATTGCAGTTGAGGAAGTGAAACACCACCATGTATGATAGAGCGCCAAGGGATCTGGTGAAGACCTTTGGGTCAACCCCAGGAAATGTGGGACCAGGGTCATATGACTCCAATGTATTGCCTAGATCTAAAATCAAGGCTGGTATGTACATATTGCTTCCACTATTCTAGGAATTGATTCAACAATAATATTTTTCTAAAAGTACCATTTGTGGAAATGCAATCAAATGTGAGTAATTCTTTACATTTTGCAGATGGATATGCTCCGTTTTTATCCATGACCAGTAGAGAAACATTTCTTAATGTTAGTGATCAAGTAGTAGCTGCCCCTGGACCAGGACATTATGACCCACAGAGTGCTCAAGATGGCATTACTGTAAGAACATGTATATAGACAATTATACTGATAAAGTATTGAGTTTAGCCAAGAACTACACAAAACTATACAAATGTAATAAAAAAATGAAAATGTTAATGTACATTTTTTACACTAATGTTGTGCCAGTGAAATCATTACTGTACTTTCATCTTATATCCCCTGTAATTCTTACGCATTAAAAAATCCTCTAGCTTGTTCTCTTATATGTGAAAATATAGATTATAGCATAAAGTATTTGATTTGATTTTTACAGGGAGGGAAGACACTGGCCAATAAATCAAAGAGATTTATGGAGCAAATTCCGGAGAACCCTGGTCCTGGGACATACAGCACGGAGAAGTACACAGACTTCAGGTCCAGCAAGTCTGCCCCGGGAAGTATGCAGAATAAAGGCAATGCTGCTGGAAGTGTAAGTATTATTGGAAGTTTAGAAAGAATATTTGTAAGGTTTTCTTTCAAAGAGTATATGAATGTATTTACAAATGTATGTATGTTACTTAGAAAGATGTTTAATATGTATGTTTAACCTATTTAACTTGCTAATCAAAATATGTCAAGTGTCAAGTGATTTGAGATTTGAGCTTTGGGAATACTTGTTGATTAACATGGTACATGTACATGTAGGTAAGTGTAAGAAAAATATTATCAAATGAACTAAGAGTATTAATTACAACATTAAAATCTACATGTGTCAAGGAAATGTTTTCAAGTACAGTGGCATTGATTACTGTAATGGTACCAATTTTTCTGCTCTTGAAACTGCATTTTCAAAAACCCATGGTTATTTACATTTCTTCGTCTGTGTAATAAAGAGAGGAAAGAAACATAATGGTAATCAACCATGGGTTTAAACGATGTTAAAACTCTTAGTTAATTCTCCCCCCAAATTTTCCCAAAGAATATTACTGAAACCATCGTCAGATAGGGATTTTTTTCTAACAAAAAAAATAGAATTTATAAATAAGATATTTTTTGTTCTTTAGTTGGTGACAAGCAGAATAAAATTCCACAGAAAACCCGAGGCACCCTCCATTCCAATGCCAGGCCAGGCTTATGGATACGAGGAGTGTGAGGATGGTACCCTCAAAAAGCAAGACCCCCCAGACAAGGACAAGAGTATCGGGCCAGCCTTCTATAACCCTGCCTCTGTAAGCCTCATTGATATGCTTGTATTTAAGTATCATCAATATCTTTTGCAATCCTTGGAATATTAAAAAAGAAAAAAGAAATACCAGTGTTTGTGTAAAATTAATGTTATATTTTCTGTATAGTGTTCAAGAATGTTCACTGATTATGAAGTATTCTTTGTTAAATCACAGTTCATAAGATTTTTAATGCACTATCTTCACTACTGAATTGATTACATGTACAGATACATGTATTTCAAAAATAATCAATGCAAAAAAATGTCTCCAAAACATCTTTATTTGATATATTTAATACTTGACATATATATTTTGTTTGATGATAACAAATTTATTCATTAATTTATAACCTTTAATCAATACAGGACCCTACAAAGGCCACGAAGACGTACCAAGGTGTGCACTTCAGTAAGTATTCCTCCAAGCGTTTGGACCTCAGTAAAGGGCGGATGGGTCCCGGCCCCGGGGATTATGAACCATACACCAACCTACAAAACAAACCAGAAAACCTGAATGCTATTGAGGAATCACATAGGTTTGAGGCGAGGATTCCAAGATACCATGAGGCGATCACCAAAGACGAAGAAAAGAAGGTAATAGAGCCTGAAATTACTATTTACTCTAGGGATTACAGTAAAATGAAAGAGCTAGTCTTTGCAGTTTGACTTGTATTTTTGTGGATGAACATTTATTTGTAGTTACTACTGTCTTTCCCATACATTGGTTTATGATTTTTAGTTACCCTACCTATATATCTGTCGTCTCTGCACACATTAATTTATATATATTAGCCTCCTTTCTTGATTAAAGTAAGGATTATTTTTCAATGAATTTTTTAAACATGATGTGAACTGAATAGGAGTTATTTCCCTTACATCGGTAAAAAATTATAATGCTGAATTTCACTTTCTAATGCTCTGCTAAATTTGATCACTGTTAATTTTAAAAATCCTTGCAAAGCTTAATTTGTTTTTTCAAACACTGCCAAATTACGCATGATAAAAGATTGGCTAAGTTGAATGAAATCCTAGCTGTCTTTTAACTGCATGGATACAAAAATTATAACTGTTCATATTTATCTTTATTCCCTTGAGAAAAAGATGCATCACAAATGATTACTTTAATGAGAATTTGGTGCTTTTTTAAACCCAAGCTGCTTTAGATATTACAGAGAGGAAGAATAAAAGATATTCAATATATGCATAGCTTACTCAAATAAAACATCAAAGATTTTTCAAAAATTGCATTTTCATTTAAAGTGATGTAATGTCTTTGTCAAAATGTTTATTTGGATTTTGTTAATAGGCTATACCTGGACCAGGAAAGTATGATGTAAAAGGTGGATTTGATCCTGAGCCCCCCAAAGTCAACACCGAAGGAATAGAAGTAGAGCACCCTCCATTCATGTCCCAGTCGAAGGTTAGAGAAGTTTAGAAAGTGGCTACTGAAGAAATGTGGCCTTTCATTCCAGTCTGCTTTCAAAGTCAATCAGTATAGGAACAAAATCTAGTTATTAAAATATTGGATAAAATTTATCTTTGTTGCAATCTTTCTCATTTTTTTATTGAAGACTTGTGAATTTTAATGAATATCAAAAGATAGTTTCTATTAACTTAGTACACCATACATGTACATATAGATACATAAATACATTCTTCTGCATGCAGGGTTTAAAATGAAAACTGTGTTTAAATGTTGATTATAAAACAAATTTAATCACCTGGAATTAATAGTATAGCCATTTAAAAGATGTAAAAAAAATAAAAAAATAAAAAGCAACTACATAATTCAAAATGACCTTTTACTTATAATCATTTATCCAATTATTTCAGAGATTTACCCCTATGAAGAAGACCCTCCCTGCCCCTGGGACTTACAATGATCCCAGACATGCCTTCGACCTTCTAAAGAGAACCTCAGGACTGAAGAGATCCCCATTTGGTCAAACGTCAGTGAGATTTAACCCAGAACCACATGTCAAGAAAACGCCAGGTATAATTTTCATCCATTATCAATTAAATTGGAGTACAAGTAAATTGATGTACCAGAAATGTTGATGGGAAAAATTGAGAAGCCAATATTTTTTCTCTCGCATTTACATTGTAGAAATGTAAATATGAAATTGTATGAAATATGAAATATTTATATTTTAACAAGTTTCATTTTTTGTTGAAATAAAAGAATGAACTCATTTTTAATGTAACTTAGCTCATTCTGTTCGAAGGTAAGATTTTTTTGAAGTGTGGAAATATGAAACACTATATCAGAGAAACATTATTTTAGCATCTATCAACATTCAAAAAACAAACCAAAATAAAAATGGGGGGAAAAAATTAATAACAATATTGATTTTCAATGTGCTGGAAATTTCTTTGAAAATCTCACTCTCTTTTAATAATCAAAATCCAGTTTCTAGTATGATATTTCCCACTGTTGTTTAAAATTTGTCACTGCTGCAAAGGCTGACAAAGAAAGATTCTCTGGTTATGCGAGAATAAAGTCATAAATTTGTTGCTGATTCTAATGCAGCCTCTTTGCAAAAGTCTCTAGTTGTCGCTAAAATTCAATCAAGTCGCAGTAAAAAATTACCACACTCCCCATACAGGAGAGAAAGCGGGAGGAGAAGATGTGATGGTATCACATACCTCCCGCATGGACTTATTTGGGAGTGATGTAAACTCCTCTGGTGCAAAAAAGCCCTCGATTTTACCGTTAATTAAAGAAAGTAATTGTTATAGCGAAGAAAACAAATGCAATATTCTACGTGGAATTTTAGTGTGATCTCTATCTTTTTGTGTGTAAACTGAGTCTCTACGGAGAACTTCTAGGATAAATGTATAGATTTAGAGAACCACAAAACACTCAAGCATGCCTATTAAACAGAGGGAAATTCTTTTTTTCTTTGTATTATTGATGATTGCCATCATTACTCTGTTACTCATTTCCTTTTTTGAAATTGAGGCTGAAATTTTGTTGTTTTTTTTTTTTACTGTATAAAACCTGGTATTAAAAGTGTTAAATAAAATGCATAAGAAATCAATCATTTTGATAACTGTTCATTCATGCATGCATGTTTGGGGCAAACATTTTCCAAGTTTTAACCAGTCCTAATTAGAAAGTTATAATTAGGGATTTTGAGGTAATTTTGGCATAATCCCAGCTTGAAACAGAATGTGCTTGTGACAGTAATGAAGATTCACAGATAAGATCTCCATTTTTTTTATTTTCAAAACTCCACAAACAAAAGACGAAATCTGACACCCAACCTTAAATGTCAGCTGTTTTTCTCTACCGATAATACAATAACACAATCTTGATGAGGCTGATGTCCCGTCATCCTTTTAGATCCCATTAAAAACGCACATAAATTCCAGGCTTCTCCGAAGATGTGCATCGCACAAGGCTTTCCCCCTTTGCCCAGATGCCCTGTGCATTAAAAATTGTCAGGCCGTTTTTTATGAGAGGGGGGAATGGGGGTCTGAAAAATGTCACCCACGGTGTTGGTCAGGCCATATGACTTTCTCAGAGTCAGAAAATTACGTCTTGTCTTTAATACATCCCTGATTTGGGGGGCCATATGGATCGTCCCGGCGAAATTGTTCTTTATGTGTTTTCTGGTATTTTGCTCTTTGACAATATGACGGGCCATGTCATTATGAAATCCGAGTTTTATCACGATAACGCTTTTACATGTGTAATTTCTGACAATGTTTCTCAATGTATTAAGGTTTAAAGTCTTCACCATATGCCTTCTTATTGCCTCAGTAAGTGTTCCATTAGAGTAGCAGCAAAAATTAGGAAAAAACATTTCCCCCCCCCCCCCTCCCCCCCAATCAAAAAACTTTGAATTGCCTTTTTAAAATTCTGACTTTTTTGTATCCCTTATGACTTCATATCAAATTCTTTTAAATGATGCTTGGATCTGTACATCTTTAGATTTAAATTCAATTATTTGTAAATAAGATTCAGTTAAAGGGATATATTTTCTCAGAAGTACAGATTAGGTTATTGTATATAATGATATTAATACATGTATTTCACCAAAAACTTTGATTTTTATAAGCAAGATATAGATCATTGATATTTCTAACCGATCTAATTAATGATGTTTTTAGGATTTATTCTATCATTTGAATACAAAAAAGAATTTGGGGTATAATTTAAAATTTCATTTTAAACTGAACTGAGTGTGAATAGAAACACTTTTTTACAACCTCAATGAATAAGCCTTAACTTACCTAGAAACTTACAAGGTCTTGCATTTTCTGACTACCGGGTAAAACCAAAGAGTTATTTTACCCTCTCCCAATGACTTCTGAGTTAATTCACGCCAAAAAAAGACATAAACAAATCGTCTTAGCTTGCATTATGAAATCATTCTAATTTTCATTTTTTTGCAAGCTAGCCCAGAAAGTGAGTCACTTCTGAGCCATTCAGCAAACTTGTGATAAATTTTCATTATTTCCTGAAGAGTTTCTACCATTGGGGACTCGCTGGATCTCAGGCTCGTCATCTGGATTCTCGGTGTGTGGAACTTCACACAACCCATGCATGCAGTGTCTTCAACTTGTCACCAAGTTAATTGCTGTTTTAATTTCTTTCTGGAGATATTTTCTCTCAAACGTCAGATCTAATGTGTGGGCAGACAAATTGAATTTTAAGAATTAAAGCTTTTCCTTGCTGGGCAGTTTCTGAATTGACTCAATTATAAAATGTGGCATTTTTTGGCGGCTTTTGAGTGAAAAAGCTGTCAAAAGTTTAGATCCTCTTAAGAATTATTGTTCAGAAGAAGAAATGAGTTGGTACCATTTAGGGGTTTGCACCCTCATACACTCAATTTATATCTTGTTTTTAAAATATTGAAGGGTTTAACTGAAACATAATGTGTTTTTTAATGCTGGCACATGCAATTCTTAGTGAAAGTGATGACATGAAATAGGAGGAATGAGCTTGTAATTACTATTTAATGGAAATAGTTATCAAGTACATGTGTATTATGCTGCAGTTGTTTTCATTGTGTTTGAACCTTAAATCAAGATTTTTACACATTCAGTCAAACCTGTCTCCCAATCAAGTTTACCATTTTCATTCTCCAATTTGAATTTTCATTAAAAAAAAATTCTCAATACATATACATGTTTAATAGATTAAACTATAATTAGAGGCAGTAAATGAAATAGTTATAAACCTTATCGAATGACAGTATAAAATGATGAAATGAACAAATTCATAACATTGACAAATTTTCAGGACCCGGGGCCTACAACTTGACTGGCATGGGCTCAGACAGTATGAGGAGAGCCTACATCGAGAGCACGAGGAAAGGAGTATTTGGCACCACGTCCGTCCGAATTAAACCAATCACAAAGAAAGAAGAAGTGGAAGTTCCGGGTCCGGCTCACTATCAGGTCAAGGAGAAACCGTTCCAGAACCGGTACCAGAATATGACGTCTCAGTTCTCGTCCGTGACGGCTCGAATGAAGGACCCACCTACTGTAGTCAAGGTACACGTGCAGCACTGCAAAATTTTCAACAAATATATTTTTGTGGCAGACCCACATATGAATACACACATTAAGATTTTATCATGTAGAGTCATATGGGCAGATCCAGATATTTTTCCAGATGAGGTCCCAGGCCTATTTTTGGTAATTTTACTATGTGAATTTAAGAAGTGTGAATGGGGGGTGGAGGGTTCCAGACCCCTAAGCCCCTCCTAGATAAAGGCATCAGTGAACAGGTTGTACATATGTAATACATATCATAGGAATCAAGGGTTGACCAATTATAGTTATTAACCTGAATTTCTAACATTTGTTGCCCCTTATCAGTGTCAGTATTAGAATCACAAAGTCCATATTTTATTTTATAGTACTGTAGATTCCTTATTTTATGTGAGTACTTAATCCTGCGACTCAACTGTTTTTATCAAATCACGTGAATATGAAACCGTGAACGCCAAATTTGTATCATGTTTTCTAATAGTCTACATCCATCCGAAAAATAAAAGTGATCAAGATTTTAAAATCTGCAAGATGTGCTCCTCGTGATTTTACGTGGATATTAATTCCTCGCTTTTAATTAGAAATTTACAGTATATAACTTAGAAAAGTCATTATGGACTGAGGCATGTTATCAGAGAGTATTGATTGGAAATTGGAAGTTTCAGAAAAATATTTTTTATGCCAATTATCTTCCTCATCTTTCAAAATTATATATGCATGTATATAGAAAATACCCACTTCAAGTATTCAGCCCCAAATCAGCAATACATTGATTCTAAGAGAGCTTTCAATGAAAGATGGATCAGTATCAATGGGGAATATTGCTGACTGCAGCCGAAAAGCCCACATGCAAAGAGTACGCATTAAAATATCATGGATAGCCCCAGACCAGAAGTGCATCTCATCTGTAATGGTGGTCCGAACGTCATAAATATTCAGACAATAACTTGTCAACATTAAGAAATTGTACAAGGGCAGATCAATTCAATATCCATATGCGGTCTGAAAACATGATCTGGATTCAGTGATGGTTATATGTTTTGTTGCACTTAAGCACCATCATCAGCTCCTAACGTATTCCTACTCTTGTCCCCCGAGTGTTGTTTTCATCTTGTAATGGCGAGAATTTGTGCGTATGCGGGGGATATGCTTTGCAAAGCACCAATGGCCAAGTCATGATATCTCGGATCTCTATGTACTTTTCTCTCTGACCAGAACTGTGGTTTATAATGTGGGAGCCAGCGGAAGTGTTTTTCCAGTGAATTCATAGTGCAGATTCAGTTGTCATGATAAAACAGACATCAGTTGAAACATATAAAATGCATACTTAAACTATTGATTGAAGTCAATGCGATTTTTCCACTTTTCTGTTAACAATGAACTTTTCCATCAAGATCAAATGCCCTTAGCAACAACTCAAGTAAGTCTTTCCTTTCATGAAAATGAGTTTGGGAAACGGATGAGAAGTTTAGTTGAAACCATAGCAATCAATTATTCTTCCCAATTTCTAATAGAACACTATCCATCATTTTTTCACACCTTCCTCCAAGTTTTTGATGGAGTATGTCATATTCAGCTCTGACTGTCTTCCATCTTAATTTCCCATGATGCCTGTTGGTGTGATAATTTGGGAGTTTGTTATGAGAATTTTCCAGTGTCTTTTCAATCTTTTCAATGGTTTAATGAGTAGAGTATAATAAGCATGCATGCTCTCTCTCTCTCTCTCTCTCTCTCTCTCTCTCTCTCTCTCTCTCTCTCTCTCTCTCTCTGTGAGAATAAGAAAACTATATTATTCATGCCTCTCAGCATCATGTATGCATATCAACTTGTATAACATGTTTTTCAATAAAACTTTAATCAAAAAGCCTTTTGAAAGATTGTCATGTTTCTAGCCATTCTTTGAAGTAGAAATAATTTGTCTGAATAACTAAAATTCAAAAGGCCTACTGTTTTGCTTCTAACTTAGCCACTTCTTAAACTTTTGCAAGTATATTTATATCTTGACTCTTTGAAAAGACAATTTTTATTGAGTCTATTTACATAAGAAACTCTATCATCCATCCAAGATGTAAATAAACAATAATTCACTCTTCAGTTTTTGTACAATTCCGGTATCATTGAAAAGAGCCAAATTTATGGCACCCTTATAAACATTTAATTAATGGCAGACAATATTTCATTAAAATGCAGACATTGAACGAAAAACAAACCTATTGAAATGGTACGCTTGTTTAAAAAAGTCTACGATTCCCATGTAGCTGAAATCGTAGCCCTGGAGCCACATTCCAATTATCTTTCATTAAGAATGCTAACAAACTTGAAATTTACACGGGGCAATGTGCATCCTGCAGGGTACTTTGTGCAGAAAATGGTGAAAGTGTCTTGTATGCTGGAGGCTGCCTGGTCCGTTACAGGAACAGGAAATGGGAATCAACAAGTTTCTCTGTCTGCGAGAATTGTCTGGTTGGGCTTTATTTTTAAGATGGTGGTCAAGTACATTTGGTGCCATTGTAGGTTCACAGTTGTCTTTTACTCTTGAATGGATTCACAAAGAACTGAATTGGAAGAGATTTGTTTATTTTGAAGCTTATTTATGCTTTTCTTATTTCATTTCCATATCAATGAAATATCTGCAGAGAGAGAAAAACCATTTTTTCACAATCGCTCTCTTTTGCATTGCATGCCACTTAAACATCTAAGAAAAAATGGTCAAAGTGCACACAACACTCATCTTCTTGCAAACTGATAGCAATTAGTGCATGCACCATAAATTCACAAGGAACAATGGATTTCTTGACCATCAACAGCATTAAACATTCAAGAGGAAAATCTCTTTCATCATCTCGTGCAGTAGCTTGGATATTGTCTGTTTTATATCAACCAAAATCAGGCTTCTTGCTCCCTGTGGTTGCTTATCAGCCCGTTTTATTGATGATTCTTGGGGTCCAACAATTGCCTGCACGATGCCACAACAGGAGAAATGGTCCAGAACAGGCTTCTTGCATTTGTAGGGGAAAAAAATGGCTAATTCCTTATTTGTAGATGGAATCCATCTGATAGTGAATTTGATAAGAGAAGCTTGTCTGGCAAATTGAATCCTTCAGCCGAAATCCAATCAAACAAGGAATATTTATGAAATGGTTTCGGTGCCATATATTGCTCTGCGATGTAAGTCCTGTCAGCCCATCGTTGATATATATTCTTTTGTTATTAGATTTCTCCTGCAATCTTTAACAGTATCAGCAACAGGACAGTTTAATCAGACACTTTCATTTGTACATCTGCTATAGGCTCTCACCACTGGGATGGATAGTGAGTTCAATCACATATATTTGCTAGAACTTTGGTGTCCATTTACATGCTCTACCAGAATTACATGAATTTAGTTTGGTAGAGGATAGGAATCTCTCTCTCTCTCTCTCTCTCTCTCTCTCTCTCTCTCTCTCTCTCTCTCTCTCTCTCTCTCTCTCTCTCTCTCTCTCCTCTCTCTCTCTCTCTCTCTCTCTCTCATCTTTTTTTAAGATGGAATGGGACACCTGTCAATATTACATGTAATAATGATATAAAAAATATTTATATCTTATTGTTCTATGTACTGGTTTATACAAATAAACCAAAAGAAAGACTTGTGTACAGATGTTTCATAATGAAGAAAGCTTGTTATCAAAATTTGTTACAATCAAGTTGACATTTGAAATATATTTTGTGACCGGTCTCAATGGCACCGATGAAACCGAAAAAAAATATGTTCTATGAATTGTTTCCTTTCATCTGTGAAATTCTTCTATTTGTTATGCAATATCTATGAATCACGAAGTTCTTCCCCCCACAGTTTTGGGGGTTGGAATTTGAGACAAATTGCCGATGTCCTGGTAGTATACATTATGTAATCGGTGATGAAATTACGGTAGGTATCTAGTCTCCATGGGGATAATATTTTATGGCATTTAGCAAAAATGCGCACCATCTTGTGATCAAATTTGGTTTATTATATGTTGTTCTGCTGAAGGATTCCTGAAGGTGCTAATTGACCAAAAAGCTATAGGTTGCAGAGGCAGAAAATTAGGTTACAGAGCGTTGTCTGCAAAATGATATCATCTGGCTCTTAGTTCAACCAAGTTTTTGACTGATATCTATGGGTTTTTTTAGCTACTCTCAGGATTTTTTTTTCACCATGTATTTCTTGAAAATGTTCTCAACTACGATGGGTTGTTTTTTTTTATCAACAGACACAAATTTGTAGAGTAGCCATGAAGCTGTAAACTTTAATGTTTGTTTTTGAAATCTTTGTCACCTGTTTGTAACATTAAACTTCAATTCATTATCTCTGCCGCATCCATTTTATTGGTTCAGTCTGCAAAGATGAAGTACCCAATACATGTAGAACAGTTCCCTATTAGTAACATTTTAATGAGTTTAATTTTTTTTTCTTTTATTTAAGTTTTACCCCCATTTTTTCCCCTGCTTATCTTGAATATTATCGAGTCTTGGGTAAAACATCTCATGTTGACAATGATTTAAGTGAAGTAGATACAAATATATAAAAACTTCTTATCGAAAATTCTATCCATGTACTTTCCAATGACCTAATGCATAACAAAGGGGGTAAGTTTAGAAAAGGAAGGGAAAAAGAATCTACACAAACCACTCCGCCCTAAGGAAATTTAATGAACATCAAGTTGTGTTTGTTTTTCAAGATGACAATTTCCTTTCTGCTGCCAAACTCGCTAATGTACAAGTTGCACGGGTCAAGGCACTTCATTAGAAAGTTTTCTTACACAAACTTATTGGGCTCCAAACACTAGGCCCCATGTTTACATGTTCTCGAATAATTGTATTTTCTTTGCAAATTATGTTTTGGTCATTTTTATCCATTATTGATCACTAAGTGTGGGGTATGCTCGATACTTGAGGACCATGTAATCTCCGAATGTCAAAGCTGGATTAAACCGTCCCACTCGAGCACTCTTCTTCTTGAATCGTTTCTTTTGAAGCTGTTTTTACATTAGGACTAATATGTTTTAGGTTAAGGACCATTTCATATGTTTCTACTGTATCAACCTCCTGATAAGGGAAATCTTGAGGGCGAAAATGGTTTTTTAATTTACATCTGTCTGCATGAAGGTCACCAGGGCAGGCATTGATCCGTCTACTCAGACTGAATGAATTTTACATTTATTTAATAAAATATCTGAGAATGTTTCTCTTAAAGTAAAATAATAGACATGGATTTTGATAACATTTCAATTCAAAATTTATATATTTAATTTTTTTTAGTGATTAAATGTTCACCGTTGCGATATATAATACATGAAACTGACTTTAACTCCATCCATCAAAATCCCAAATAAATTGTATCCATACAAGCTTATTAAGCTCATATTCTGTAGGTATCCATGTATACTTAAGGTTATTTTTGTTTTTTTTATAAACATGGAATCAAATTGCAGGAGATGCCCCCACCTGGATCCTATGAAGTCGCCATGTCCTATCAGAACTCCCAGCTCCAGGGAACAGAGAGGACCAAACCGAGGACCGATGAGGCCAAGAGGAAACACGGATCCTTCCTTTCAGCAGCCTCCAGATTTGCTCCTCCAAGAGATGTGATCAACCATAACAATGATCCAGATTTACCAGGTAAGACTTCCAGAATCCAGATTCCTGTCTGGAGTTTTGACATGGAATGGAAGATGTAGATTCTAATGAGTTTGCATGTCCATACAGTAGTACCTCATTGAATTGAACACCCAATAAACTGGGTGACCGATTACAGTAGGCATTGCTTGAATGTGTATGCGTCTGTTTTGATGAGGGAGAGAGAGAGAGAGAGAGAGCCTTGACCAACTTGAGTTTTAACTCTTAAAGTGCAATTGCTGTTTGCAGTAAATAGATAATGATTATATAGTGCATCCCCAGCTAAGAAGCCTGAGTTAAGAATGCTGAGTATTAATCATTGCTGTAATGAAGAAATGTCTCCCCCATATAAACAGGCATGTTTAATGTTTTAGAGGGAATATGCCAGGAATTAAACTCCAGACTTTTTTTGTCAATTACTGAATTAGTCAGGGAATCCCTTTAGAAACAAACCTCATATCTGTTAAATAAACTGTGGGCTCAATCAGAAGTCATTTCTGCATACATCCTGTGTAATCCATGTTGCATTTCTAGAATTGAAAGATTAAGCTTTCTTGCTCATCATATTTTATTAATCTAATCAGCCGTTCTGATTACAGGAAGAAGGGGGGAGGGGAACCATGGGTTACTTTGTTTATGAACTCAAGGCAGACAAAATTTGTCTGGATAGACCACCTTGATATTGAAATATGGCAGAAAAGATTTTTTTGGATGAGTATGTAGAAGATTTTTCTGAGTGAAGAGACTAAGTTATCAGAAATGTTGGTCAAATCAAGATTGAAGCGGGTTATTTGTGACACCTTTCTGTCAGAGTTGATGACATAGGGGGGTTTGTGGATCATATTACTTTATCTTAAGCTGCTGTTAAAATGTCAAAGATTAAAACTCTAAGAAATGCTATGAGCACATGTTTTTTAAGGTATTAAGATTACACTTCATGATAGAATAAATCAACTAGGAAGATTCAGTGCTTCATAATTTAATTAATTGAAATAACATAATTTTGACAAAATTTTGTAGAAAAAAAAATTGTCAGCTGCATTGGAGAAGTGCTCAGAATTTGAGCAGTTGAAATGGTCAATAATAATCAATTTATAGCAGGCAAAATTTTGCAAATAGTTGGTTTAGAACATTCCCCATTGAGACTCAAGCAAATTATCCCATAAGTTTTTCTTTTCACTGCAGCAAATGCATAAATAGTTTTGACAGAAAGTTTGATTTTTTGGTGTAGAGAATACATCTTCATTCCATAATTAAATTTCATTTAATTCAATAACCTCAATTCATTACTTTCCTGAAAAGACTACTAAATATTTAGAATTCCTTCTAATTAAATAGAATGTTACATAACGTAATTCATTACATTGTAGATTAAGGTATTGAATTCTTCCTAATACTGTTACACAGCCTATTGACAATCTAATCGAACTCTTACATACAAGGTATCTGCTAAATCTACTCGGGAATCATCGCTTACCATCATGAAAGATCAAATTATGGCCAATAAATGGGCCAAGATGAGCAAAACAGAGAAATACCAGAATTGGATGAGGCAGGAAGTTTGGAGGAAAATTGGCAGATTGTAGATATTTTTGTTGTTGGTTTATTGAATTACTGGGTGATGTGGAAGTTGATCCAATATAGTTGTACTCAGATGCCGATGTGTAGGACTAGCAGGCGCGCGTAATTGGAGTAACTTTAAGAAGGGATATACATGTATGTATACAAATGGAATGATAATTGTATTGTGGGCATCTAACAGCACTACATCTTTATTTAAGTTAGTGTAACACAGCTAAAGGCCAGTTTCCCTATATGTCCATGTATTGCTTTGCTTACATGTATACTGGCTTGTGCAAATGGTTACAGCAGTTATCTTAATAGAGGAGTCTGTCGTGCTGTGATGAAATACAATATGCTTTCATAGCCTAAGTGAGCATGACTCAAGATTAAGATAGAGGGGTATGCCTGTTAATTAATGCAACCAGACTTATTACTTTTATTGGTTTGTAAATGTACAGTATTGTAGGTTCCAGCTAAATTCAAGCACATACATTTTCATAGAGATATCTAAAAACTAAGGAAACCGGATACAATGCTTTTGGTCCACTTCCACAGCAAACATGTATGATTTGCAAAATCAAGTAAATTATCATAGAAGGGACTTCTATAGGTACCACATTTAACAGTTCTTTCTTCAGCTTGAATATATTAACATAAACTCTGGATCAAGCTATATTAAATTAGTACTGATATTTAATTGTTACTGGTTTAATAGAGTCAGCATTGCAATGCAGTATCATGCTTGCACATGCGCTTTGATTGGTGCATTCATTTAGTACCTGCATTGCACACTTTGGCCCTAAAAAATGGACTACATGTAATTTTACACGAAAAGTTCAATTAGATATGGGGCAATTATTCTAAAATTTATCAGCTTTGATTCCTTAATAACAATTCCTTAACCCATTTCCCAGATTAAGATTTTAAAAGATATTAAATGTTCTGCATGCAGTATATATATTGAATAAAAAACAGAAGCAAGCAAAATGTCAATCAGTTCGGAAATAAAACCCTTTTCCCTCCCGTACAGTATATATATCTTAAGGTGCAGTGTTAGATATAATAGGAAACTGGTTTCAATGCACTGCGGTTAAATTCTGATAATAGCTTCTCATTAACAGTATTCAGTTTCTTCTAAGATAAGAAGCTTTAAACAGGAGAAAAATCAATTTGAAAAATTACCTCACCATGCTATAAACATGTGAAAGAATGCAGATTTATTTGTAAGAGTTATCTCCCTTGCATTAATTTTTTTTTTCTTTCTAAGGCGTCCATAAAATCGAAAGTGATGAAAAACAGCCAACATATCTAAAACAGTCAGAATTCTTCGTGGATAAAACCCAGTTTATGAATTAATTCTAGAAGAAAACAAAAATATGCATGTCTTGGGAAAGCAACTGCAAGTTAAGATACTGCTGGCAAACAAAAAAAAAATTTAATTGAAGAATAAACATCAAGATATTGTATTTCTGACAGTAAATGAGATTGGCTTTGATCAAGAGATTCTGACTCATGGGAAGTTTACAAATGTTGAATTCTGTTGCCAGTATCATATTTTTATTTGGAAAAATTTGTTATTATCAAGTGCATTTCAATGATCCAGTGAGGATTTTATGATTTCTAATGTATTATAATGTATTATACATTCAATCAGTAGGAAAAAGAATTGTCTTTGATTTAATGTTCTTCTCGCAAAAAACTTAATTTGAATCTATATACGAAAACATTTTTTTGTTATTAGAAAACCTAGGATGGTACTTTGGCATTTATTGCTGTTTGCATGTACCTGGATTTGAAATTTCGGGCAGATTTGACATATATTTGTCATCAAATACCGGTAAAATTGCTGTAACTTTTCAGTGGGGGACAAATTTTTGAAATGACTATGTCTTGTTTATTTGTTGAAAGATGGATAATTATGGTTTGATCTCATCACACTGACATATCTTAAAAATAACTCCACCTATGAACAGTGTCATCACAAAAAAATAAAATTTAAAAAAACAGCATTACAATGGCATTGCCTCGGTTGATGCATCGGCCACAAGATAGATAATTGTCTATCATGATATGTTACGACCATGTCATATTCTTGAATGGAGACATGTTGAATATTATGTATGATGTGTTCAGCACTTAGCCACATAAAAAACGAAATGACAAATATACTTGGGTTATGAATTAATATGGATCACTTAGGATTGGCCTAGAATCTCAGTGAGTGTTCAATCAAAACTGAACACCTGGTCACAATAGTTTAATTTTTGGAGCATGCATGAATTTTAGTTTTGGGTTGTTTTTTTCTTAATTATTTGATATGCCCAGAAATCTTGAAATTTGTGCAAGTCACAGCTTAATTTAGAATTAGACTACAGCACAGTTTTTTTTTTTTGAGTCTTTGTTTCCCGAAGAATTAAAAGTTTATTTACAACTTTAAAGGTCTGAAAACATAATCTTACATATAGTTGCTAAAAAAAAAAAAAACCCATCCTTTGGAAAATAATTTTATGATCAACTTAAATTTATTATCAAAGAGTATATCAGTAGACCAAGGGTTACAGCTACTGTATTATTTGATTTAAATTCAATATAGCTGCATTACAATGTATGTTGTGGGCACAAAGTAATTTTCAGATTTATTCACCTGCAGTCTTATCAAGTTTCATATTTTCATTTACACTTGTTTTTCTTAATTTGATTTCTGACAGTAAATAAGAAGCAAAAAAATTGTTTTTAACAATTACATGTACCATAACCTTTGAGACGTTAAAGGAATTAAAAGGGAATTCTGGGAATTTACTCTTAATTTCCTAAAGTTTTTGTGAGCAGTATGTAGTTTGTCAAAAGATTTAATGATGTTATAGCTTATTTGTCTTTGCCCTTCACAGCATGTATCTCAGGGGGCTTTTTACAGCATTTAGTGTTGTTCAAGGTCAAAGGTGAGATTCCCTACCACTAAGGTCATACCTGGAGGTCATTTATGTACATATTTTATTAGCATCTTTCAGGCCATGTGACATTTTACATTAATATTCTTGAAACCTATCTCTCTTTTACCAGGTTTAAAAAAATAAAAAAAAGAAGTAGAGTAGAGCATGGATTTCAGGATTAGCTAGGATGCAAGTTGCATATTATTCTGCACGTGAACAATATTTTGTTAGTCGAAACATCGAATCATTCTGCATAAATCAGGTCTTATCAGTGATTATTTCAGCCATATTGTGACAGAGGATCGTAAATATTTTTCGGATCAAAAATAATTATCTCAAATGCAGTGTATAAACATGCATTTTGCGGGTAAAAATAATTCGTTCATTGTTTTATCAACAGAACATGATATTCCATTGCTGAGATAATTTCTTTAAAATGAGTAATCGTAATAAATTGGCAAATATGAAAAAAAAAAAAGAGTGTTGCAGTAGAAATCAATTTGGCACATTAGTGTCAACATGGAAAGGATCATAACTGTTTGAAACTCAAGTCTTAAAGCTTGATTAAACCCCAAATAAAAGTTAAATGCAAATATTAATATTCCTATGAAAATGGAATGGTTGCTTTATAGAATTGACCTTGTTCAAACACTGTTGAGTAATAATTTCTATGAATGACCTCGATCGGCCCTGTTCTCCGCAAATTAACTGCTTTGTTGATATGACTGCAGACCCAAAGACTTCTTGATGAGCATTGCACAAATTATGACTAAAAGCCCTTTCATGTTCGAGATTGAGCACAGTCTTTCTAATAATGGACTCTCTGGCCGCTTTCATCATTAGCAAATTTGCTCAGAGGTCCAGTATTTTGGATATATTGCAAATTTTTTTGTTTAATTTCTCCCTCCCTTAGTATCTCTATGCCACTTTCCTAATGACCATTAATTATGGCTGCTGGAATGAGCTGAAAAATTTGACAGCCTATTTCTTCTGAGAGGGCTTATCTGGGTGGGATAAGTAGCCCAGATGCCTGTTTTGTTTTACTCTGATTTGCATGCTGACAGAAGACACACACTAACTCCAGTATCTCAGAATAAGCATATATTTTAAGGTAGTAGTGCCCAACGTTTGAGATTTTCCAGTTCTTGTTGAGTTATAGAACAAGGGTTACCCAAGATTTATTTCTTATATATCGTAAATTTGGGGAAGAGTACATTAACTTTTTGAAGTGAAAGATGGGAGACAAGGTTTATCATTGGATTACAGATATTTCATTGGGATTAAAGGACTTTTTAAAGAAATAAAAGTGGCAATGTTTTAGGCGATAACCATCAGAATGGCCAGTGGTAGCTATTTTTTACAATTTAACGGTACAAGTTTTACAATTATTTGCCAGATATATCTCTGTTATCAGGGAAGATGTCACAAGTCTTGTTCCAGTTTAACCCCGTTTTATCTCAATTATTAGATTAGCATATGTTCCAAGATGTCCAATTATGTTTTAGAGCACAATAAATTTCCACCAACAAGAATTCGTGTAGTCTTGGAGTCTCTCATTCGTGTGTTAATCATAGAGCAATTTCTTTGCTGTCATAAAAAATGGCGTAAATGCTTGTAATTCTGGAAAATATTTTTGAACTTTTCATTAGTATAACCTCTTAAATAGAGAACAACTTGAGGACTGTGTGGCTGATTAAAGCATTAATTGCTAGGCATCTTTATTCTCAAAACGAACATGGCGAGTTACTAGACCAAACGGTTTTAGATCTGGCGAAGGCTCTTTGAAACTTCTGTAAAATCTGAAGTGTTACAGGACTGGGTAAACTGCTTTGGCAGACAAACAATTTACTCTCAAGCTATTGTTCATGTCAAGCCAAATAAAACCTGAAACCCACCACAAATAGTAGGAGAGGATCGGCCAATTTCAGATTATTCTTCATCCTTCATGGTTCTGTGTTTGACTTAACAAAACCCCCCTCTCGAAAATTACATGAACCAAATTACATGGCCGCTTTGAAATTAACGAGGAACATGGCTGAGACGGCACTTGTGCATTATTTCATAGTGGAAAGAGTTCTTCTGTTCAGCATCAAACCACTTCTGTCCTACGTAATTTTTCTTTTGCGGAATTTCTGTCAAACCTCCCGAGGTCTTGTCTACAAATTGTGTACAATTTCAAATTGGGGTCGGCGTAATTAAAACTTATTGGTGTTGAATGATTGGAATGGCAAGATGAAGAAGAAAAGAATTGACATCAGAAAGAAATGGAACATTTTTTTTGTTTTAAATAGAAAGTTAGAAGTTCACTGTAACCATGACCTATATTTATTTTTTTAGGATATCTTTAATTAATCTGTTTCCATCATCTTTGAAAACAATTATATCAAAATGAACACAGTATTTTGAAATTCATTTACTTTTCAATTCAAAGGATGTGCCATCTGTAATTCCTACAAAATTCTGTCTCAAATTCACATCCATGCATGTAACCACCCTATTCAAAGACTTTTCAACATTAAAGGTTAATTAAAACAACAAAAAGGGGGATTTTTTTTCTCTCCTTCTCTCTCTATCTCTCTCCTGGGTCCACCTTTCCTTTATTGCTGAAGTTCATCTATATAGTTCCATTAGGAATATTTATGTAGCCTGAAATCATCAGTTTTGATTAAAGCAGTTGTTATGACATATAAATCTTTTGTTTTTTCAACACAACATATGGGGGACAAGAGGCATCTCTTGAAATTATTTCAGTGACTTTGCCTAAAGCACAATAAAATGTTTCAGGTTTTTTGATGCATACAGTCATTGAATATAGTTCATTGGACTTTGGAGAGGTTTTTTTTCTTCAGAACTAAAGCATAATCAATGCATGTCAAGGTTGCTTATGCAAAGTCTTTTAATCTTTTTGATTACCCGTACACTTCATCCCCCCCCCCCCCCCCCCCCCCCCCCCAAAAAAAAAATTGCAACCTTATCATGATTAGCATCATGTGACCTTATCTTTAATTTGTTTGGATAAACATACACCAGTACATTTCCTTAGCAACAGGCGAGGTCAACAGGCATGTTTTTACGGCAACCTCCATTTCTTCTATCTATCAGTCGGCCCTGAACAATTGGTAGGTATATTGGAAGACCCATTAATTTCCTCTGCAAAGAAACAATTCTGTTTGCTAATCAAACGATTATCTTGGCTAAGTAATTTCACCTGTAGACTTTGTGAGGAATGTGAACATGCTTTTATCTTGCCTTTCATCATGGCAGATCCTGTCATGGGGGTGGGGTTTGAGGTCACGGGGGTCAGGGTAAGATAGAGAGGGCTGGAGCAGTGATTGCGAGCTTGTTTCCCCATCCTAGAGTAATTGCTTACATACAGTATCTGACTGCTTCAATATCTCCAAAGTCATGTTAATGTATGAATCACATTGTAACTTAGATGCCATCATTGCATCTTGTTCCTCCCCATGTATAATGAATACCCCCCTTCTTTAATAAGATGGAGATTTATACTATTCTTGTATTTTGGCTTTAACGTGTTAACACATTTGTAAAAATGTCATAAGCTGAACTTGATACTGCATCTATTCACCTTGAAGCATCCTATGTCTGAATGTGTTTCTTATTCCAAAGTGTTAACTCGTTTCATTCCCCCCCAAAAATAGTGCAAACTTTAACTTGTTTCACACTTTCCTGCAAAGCCTCATTCAGAAGACAAGGATTAAGTAAAAAGAAAAATGGTGGCACCGTGACTTGTGCATTTTTGATTTCAACAAATAAAACCAGATATTTCTTTGCAAAAATAGTAATTATTCTCACCCTAAGAAGTGGAATTAGATATGTATTTTAGAAAGACGCTCATAAATAAATACCTCGTTGAACAAAAACAGGAATTTGTTATGTCCATAAAAAAAGCCACCTAAAGCCGAAAGGTTTTGAGACTTCTTAATTCAGTGTGGAAGACGGTGCTCCATAAAAATCTCATATCCCAAATTAATTTAGTGTAGGCTTACCAAAAATAAATTGATTTGGCACATGGTGCAAAGGAAAAAGTTTTCATAAATCTACTTGTCAGAACTGGGGGAGATAAATGATGAGAGACAGTACAATAGGCGAGGATAGGACATTTGCCGAGCTCGCAGGACAAAATATTTTATTGAGTTTTTATCATCAGTTGAAAAATTTGTTAAAGATTCAATCCTGTTAGAGAGAGAGAGAGAGAGAGAGAGAGAGAGAGAGAGAGAGAGAGAGAGAGAGAGAGAGAGAGAGAGTTAAGAAGATACACAAAAAGAGAGAGATGGTTTAGCAGCTTGATTCTTTTTTTAAACCATTCAAATGAAACTTGCCCTCAAATAACGACAGATATTGTTGAAAACTTTTTCAACAAAATAGTTTCAGATTAATAATATACATTTGTATAAACTATTAAGGTAAATAATATTTATAACAATGAGATAGTTCATAAGATATTTTGAGCCTTGAAATGTTAAATTACCACCGTTGTTAAATCATCATATACTTTAATCCTATAGGTCCAGGAGCCTATGACTCAAAGGAAGGACTTGCCAGGAAGGGAGGACTAATGGTCACCAAGGACAAACGTTTTAGGGACCTCAAGTCAGAGGGACCAGGACCTGGATCTTATGAGGTAAATATATAAATATACAATGCATAGTAAAAATCAGATTATGTAGTCTCTAATAAAAAGATATATATCTCTCGTAAGGTTGGATTTCTTAGTACATGTATTTCTTGTATTGAAAAAATTGATGCATATATTTTAAAGGGTGGTGGGGATTAAAAATGATTCAATCATGTTGGGTAAACTATTATGGTGAGTTATATGTACCTGTAATGTGCAGTTGAGTATTGAATTCTTGAAAATCCATATCTTGAAAATAATAGAAATGTTGAATTAAGTTGAAAGTCCCAACTATGGTTTCTTAAAGTAATTTGACCTCTATATCTTGAAATCCTCAGATATCTAGAAGTTTTTTATCAGTCTCATCGAGATAATGAGGTTTGACTGTTCATGTTTAGGCACCAGCTCAAAGGCAACCATTAAGCTAAAGGTACAATGCCTGATTAATTAAAATTGTTAATTGCAGTTTCTTACCTGTAATTATCCCCTGTCTTTAACTTTATGGCCATGCTTGCATCAAAAGAATAGGTTTATATACTGTAACCTTAAATGCATTTGTCTGTGCATGGATTAATGTTAATGTCAACCTTTGCATTCTTCGTCTGGAACTTTGAAACAGCTAACGGGTCATCTGGGAAAGGAACCTAAGATTAGGATGTTAATTTTTATCTGCGGTTAAAATACTTAGACACTCTTGTGTATTTAGGACAAATCTCCCCAAAAATATAGTGTTCAGAAACTATAAATACTGTCAGATAGGCTTTTTATCAACAGAGTATGATGAAGAAAATAACTCCACCCTCCTCGTAATGTTATATTCTCACCAAGACATTATGTTCCAAGTCTCATAAAATGGTCTAAAAGAGTTCTGTACATTGCAGAAAATAATTGCCAAGTTTGCACCCTCGTTTTAGAATTCTGAGTAACATCCGTTTTTAAGATTTTGAGTAGAAATGTTTATCACCTTGGGTTTTAATGCTTTGCACAATTGTTGTGTTTTCCCAAATTTGCTCCAACTTGTTTTAATCTTGTGATATCTGGGGAACAGAATCCACCAATAAACATGTCAACTCCCCTCTTGGTTAACATGTTTCATGTCTTACAAAAACCCTTCTGCGAAGGTGATGTGATTTGTTCAAGAATTTTTAAAATCTAAAAAATCAGAAAAGGTTTTGCAATCTCTGAAATTCATGCAGGCCGAATGTCATAAGGATTATGATTCTTAAACCATCTGTTCAAGCATGTCAGCACTTTTTAGAAACATTTTTCAGAGGAAGAAACATTAATTCTCTTTATCATGGCAATAAGAGCTATTTATGGATTAAAAAGGGAAATGATTTACTTTGAATTTAAGAAAATTGGTTATTAAGCTTAATCATTATGAGATAAAATTACAATTTAAAGTCTGTGTAAAATCTATACTTAATAAAGATAAATTTATATGTTAATTTTGTCCCTTGATCTCAAAGAAAAAATAACCTATGTAGATCCTATGGTCTATTGCTTTGAAATAGGCAATATGTTTTTTAATGTCATGATCTTTGAAATATTTTGCACTTATTTCTCATAATCTGGTTAACTCGGCAAAAGCATGCAAAAAAATTGCAGCACAAGGATCCGAAAATTTACATAAATTGTGATAAACTGTTGGAGAATGCTGATGCTGTGAGGACATTTTCCAATAATGTAATGACCCTAGTGAAACAATCAGGAAAATACGACATATAGAGGAAGCGTACTTTGCAGAAAACAGTGACAATGATGGAACACTTATAATGACTAAAATACAAGATTAAAACAATCGTGTCATTTCAAAGACAATTAATTCGTGGCTTTGAGCTCTCTGCTTCATCGCCGAAATATATCATTCCATCAAATCCTTGAGAGAGAAGGAAGCTAGGAGAGAAATGGAAAAAAAACAACACAAAACCAACCTTAATTTTCACCCAGCACTGAACTCGAAACACAATGCTGATTTAACGATTTGATTTGCACGTTTTTTTTTTCCTGTTGCGGAATTATAGTTTCTAATTTTAAGGGGAATGGTTTTGATCAAATGGTTTTAATGTTTGGTAACTGCGGCATATGCACCGTATATCATCGGAATAAAAATCCATACCAACTGAAAAATTCTGTGTAAAGGGTTTGATTGAATATGCAAATATGATAGCATATTCTCTTACAAGAGGATTAGTTTGCAGTGCCTCATGACATGTGCCTATGGATTGTTGAGCATTGATCATCAGTTGACACCTTACGTAAGAGTTGATTAAAATAAGATGCAATTACTTGATCTTCCATTGAGAATCGGATCAATGCGGAGACCATACCCTTCAGCATCGCCAGGTTTTATACTTTTTTTCCTGGTTTTTCGACAGCAGTTAACCAGGGAGGCGCAACATCACGCAAATCCACCTGCTTTATGGCTGCAAGCCCTTAAAACGTCCGCAAAGGTTAACCAGGCACTTGCATCAATGTCGCAATAAACCTTCACAAGTGTGAACTTCATCTGAAGACATATATTGATTAAGGGAAACTTCTTGAAAGATCTTCCTATTTTTCTTTTTTCTCAAGAGCAAGGCAAACTGAATTAATGCACTAGTTAATGGTTAAGGATTTTAATTTTCAAAATATCGTTCTTTATGTTCAATTTTTTTTTACAATTTGCAGTGTACTTATTGAGATTGCAAAATCAAAAGAAAGTGATATGAATTAAACAGAACTTTTGTGAAAACTTTAGTGTTTCACAATCTATTTACCTAAATTTTATTTTAGTGAACATGACGTAGATATTTCATATAGATCGATCTAAGATTTAAGTTTACTACTGTAGAAATTGATCCCTCTTTTAGATTTAACTACAGGTTTATTCTTTCAAAACTTTGTTGGAGGCATGAATCCAATAAGACAGTGTAATTGAATGAAAGAAAAAAAAATACTTTTTGTCTCGGCAGCAATCCCTTACTCCCAGCTCATAATGCATAATCTTTTAGATTCTCTTTACAATTTCTTTCTTTTTTTGTGTTGAATTTTCTTTTTCCCTTTTTCCTCCTATAAATAGGTTTAATTATGCATGAACCAAGAGTCACCCCCCTATCACGACTCCAATTTGTCTCCCTATTCCTTTACATTAGGTAAGTTGTACCAGTGAGGCTTTGAGCACAATCCCATAACCCAAGATAAAAAGATTAAGGCAGACTTTTTTTTATTTTGGCTATGGTACAGGCCTTTTGATAAAAAAAGAAAGAAAGAAGTATTTACCAAATAGAAAAAAGGGGAGATATCATAATTTAATTGCCCACAGCCAAATCACAGAAAATAACATGAAAGCCGATAGGAATCTCCCAATCTCTGTATGCATGCAGTCGCAAAACTTCTGTCATATAGACTAGCCATGCTTCATAGATTTATAATTATGTTTTTCTAGACCCATAGAGCTTCTTTTCAAAGCTTGTATTGTGTATCAATCGAATAAAAGTTTTCGTTTTTTGTCGTTTATGTGAATTTGAGTGTGGATTCCCGTCCGCTTGGGCGGGTTTTATAATGAAAATAAAAGGAGACCCGAGTATCTCTTCTCCCCATCCTGTCTTTGAAATCTGATGTAAAATGAAAATGCAGTCTAGTAACAGAAAAATTATTAAACTGTTGCAGATTTTCATATTCATGTGATTTTTCACTCAGAAACAAAATTTTATATCTATAATTCCATTTCACTTGGAGGGTGAAAAAGATAACTAGCCTCTGTAAAATTACTTCTGCTAGGAGAGAATGATTTGGAGGAGAGAAAAAGTGTTTGTCAGAAATTATATTTTCAAATCAATGATTCAGGATTTTACCCCCTAAGCCACACTTAACTTGGATGAAAATGACTGCTTAGGGGAAGTCCTTTTGGGAATTAAACGATGATTATCATTAATCAGAAATTCACTGACTTCATCAGACGTTATCACTGAGATCAAGATTTCTTTTTATTCAGTTTTCATTGTTATTAGTTTCAATAACAAATATAATTTTCTGCTTTCAGAATTCTTTTATATTTGAAGATAAACAATCATCTTGTCGTCATTTCGAGTTTATAACCCTTTAAAAAGTAGGTTGTCAATGGAAACGAATGGCTCAATTATGTCAATTAAATTGTCAGTGACGAGGGTTTTTGCCTGTTTTTTTTTTTTCTTCATCCTCATAGGTCGATGTTTTACAAAGGCGATAATTCAACGATAAAATTTTAATAACACATTTCTTCCTGTGTAAGGTTTTCCGTTCAAAACAATGGAGACAATGCAGTGTTCAGAGCATTGCTGGTCCCTATTTCCTTTCTTATATTCTGTGCACGCACCTCGTGAAAGGTAATGAATGTCAATTACATGCCTCTGTAACTAGTATTGATGCCGATAATACGAGAGAGCTGACAGGTTAATTTTTGTTGTTTTACACTTAATCGGGGGACTTGGAAGTCTTCACACAATGAGATTTATAGATTTGATTGTAAATATTTAATACATTTTTGATCGGCGTCTCAGCATCTCCTGATTATAGTGAGCGATAAAATTTGTGTCGTCAGCATGATTCAATGTTTATTAATGTTTTCCTTCCTTTTTATTAATTTTTTATTTCAAACTTTCCAGTCTGATTAGTTGCATGAGGGTTACAACACACACACACACACACACACACACACCATCCTTTACTCTGTTAAACCTTTTTTGTTTTTTATAAGGGGGGAGGGATTATTTAAACAGTACTGTACTTTGGATCAAATTGGACATAAAATTAGCAACCATTAACTTTATTTATTAAATAAGATTTTTTTTCTTAATTCATTTATATAAAAAAAATTTCAAACACATCACATTTGAATGTAGTTTGTATAGATACAAGTTACTAAGATAGGGGGAAGGCTTAATTTGGTTGCTCATTCACAGCCATATTTATGTTAAATTGGTTACAAGGGACTTCAAACTGCCACTTCACAAAACAATTCATAACTGGCTTTCCCAAACAGAACAAGATGCACTGAAGAACCCTTTACATTTCCAGAATTTTCTCATGATCTTAAAAAAAGGAAGAATTTTTTTTGGTTAAAATTTATTTGTTAAGGATGCTGACCCTTTGATTTGATAAGCAGTTGACAATTCGAGCATTGCAGTAAAGATAAATTTTAGATGAAAAACATTCACAACACAGAAGCTTTGAAAATGAGAGAAGCGTCAAAAATGGAGGAAGGGTTTCAGAGACGTAAACAAACGTCAGCATGATGTATATTCTGGGGAAAAGATGGGGACTTCCTTTGAATAAAGTTGTCATCGCTGTATGAAGTGCATGAATTTATGTTGCATTTATAGCAGTTTCAAACTTAGATTGGTGATTTATGTTCATAATTAAAAAAGTGTGATACTGTATTTCTTTCTCCCTCTTATTACCAAGCTAAGAGAAGTTTAATTTGCATGATATTTATTTTTCTTCTAATCAGGTGAAAGCAAGTTGAAATGAAAAGAACTTTTCTGTTTGGGTCTTGCCTAATGGTTCCTACCCTAATGATCCCGCCACACGTGCATTTGGTTAAAAACTTAATTTAACGTGTCACAAAATTTCTCTAATTGATTTTTTTAAGGTTTCTAGGAATGTCTTTGGTCTCTGGCTGCTGCTGAACTTTTCCTATGCTATAAAACTTGCTATGACCTCTTGCCTGAATACCAAATAGATAAGCACTTTTATTTTTTCTTCCTCTAGTCCAATCTGCAATATTTATTGGTGATCTTTGGTATGCTTGTTTTCTGTTTAATTTGATTACTCCGACGATAAGCCCTTGCCAGAGAGGCGAAAAAATGACTTATTTTACCGGCCTGATTAGAAAAAATCTGCTTTACGATTCATGTTGAATAATAAAAGTCATTCCTTTAACTAGAAGGGTGAAAATAACAGCCTCGCACTTAATAAAATGTGAAGATTATACATAATAGGCAATCACACAGCCTCAGATGAGGACTGACAACCACAAAGAATTACTGTCATTCCACAACTAGAATTGACTGTAATAAATGGGTAGTCACAGATGTTTTGGATATATAATAAAAAAAGAACTATTCTCAGTTCACTTAAAGTTGCTGTCTATTCATAGATATTTCTACTGTTGCACGTCTGTTCATAGATATATATATTTGACTTTTGCACTGTATCTGGTTTAACTCTGGTGTTTTGGGGTATCTGTTTTATTTTTAATTTCAGTTTTATTTTATTTTTTAAGGAAAGAGACTTAAAAAAAAAATGATTCCTGCAAAATTTTAAACAAATATTTTTCTTTTTTACTGATCAATTAAATATCTACCTGCTTTCAACACTCCCTAAACATTAAACTACAGCAAAAAAAACCCCAGGTTTTTCCTATGCCCTATACTAGTACTTCCACTTTCAAACTTAATTGTATTCAAATGATGTTCCATATCTTCAAGTGCCTCTTAATGGTTAAATCATCCCTAAATTCCTCTCTTCATTGATAAGTTAACTTAATTTTTTCCCCTCCCTCTATTAAAACCCAAACATGTACTTATATTCCATACTCTAGAAATTCTCTATTGTGGGGATAATCACTATCAACTTCTGTTTCCCCATTATCTGCGTTCTAGGGACATGCTCATGGACCTTAGTGAAATGCCTGACCATCAATATGTCTGCGCAAGAATTCCCCTATCTTCACCTGATAATTCAGTTTTATTGCCAGTCTTTCCTTAAGTCAGAGCTTATCAAATTTGTATTTGTCAGAAAAACTTGGGCTTCAGATCTAATCTACTTGATTGAGAAGTTTTTCAGTTTTAATGTATGACTTGTATTGACAGTAGATTATATTCAAATCGAAAATGTGTTGAAAAAGTGGAACCAAAATTAAACCATTTTATCAAAAAAAGGTGAGGGCAGTCAATTTATATTTAAACATAAGAGCTTGTTGTTCAATTATGTAATTGACCTAATATTTCTTATTTTTTCCACAAGATGGGAACTCTCATTCTTGGCAAACGCACTTCAGTTAAGGAGATGTCTAGATTCAACTGGAATCTTGACTCTTGGATTTCGGCTAATTCAATTGACTTTCTGTTCTTTACCCTCACAATACCCATGTGTCCATTAAAGTAATCTGAGGCGGCATTAGATTGCATGTTCCCTGCATCTATGCATGAGTGGAAGCTACCGTTTAGTGGTGCCTCATTGTGCAGAGCCAAAATAGCTCTTTGTCACCGGTGTCATTGATTAACTCGGCAAAAATAAAAATCTGTAAACACGAAGTACGCTGTGTAATTATCTCTCTTATTATGGATATAATGGCCGCATATTCTAACTCAAGAAAAAACACCCTACAATTTAAATCCCATTTGATTTGTGTTGAAGTGTAATCGAGACAAAAGTGTTTTTAGCATTCAGCAGGTGTTGAGACAAGGTGACCCTCTTCGGACCTTATTATTTATCACTGATTAGCTCCTTGTTGATTTTTTTATTTTGGGTGGGGGGATGTGAAGGGGAGATATTGATATACTATCCCGCCATATTAGAACATTTTCTTTTCTCTTCATTCTTACCTGTCATTTGAATTCTGATTTACAATTTAGTCTGAACAAGATCGGTCTAGGACACTGCATAGACAAGGAGAAATGCATGTTAGACCTCTCCACCACAAGAGCGCAATGTCAACTCCAAGTGATTGATAACCTTGCATAATGTGAAAAAAATTTATTCTGGATTATTTGTTTTTCGAATGACAGATAGGACCTGGCTTGTTTAAATGTAAAATACTTGAGATAAAATAGAGAGTTGGGCAGGTGTGCATTGTGCAGAAAATGGGAATAAATTGGCATGTCATTTTGTGACTCATGGGTAGATTCAAGTCTTTATTTACTGACAATGCAGCATGATATATAGTTGGCCCTTTCTGTTTGCTTACATTTAATTTAAGGTATTTTGAACAGATAAAAGCAATCTTGTGGCCATAATTCATTGTTGGTAATGTAATATCAAAAGTAGTTCAGGGGGCAATGTTCAACTTGTTGTTGAATAGAACTGAAATCTGCATGGGTACCATATGCTCAATAAACTGAAGCTACTTGTGTCCACTCATTTCACATTGTTTGTGAGGGAAATGTATGATTTGGGGGAATTTTTCTAACATGTTTTTTGCATTTTTTTCTTTCAGTTCTCTCCCTTGGTACAGGACACTGTTCTGAAGGGAACATTTAATGCCACCTTAAACAACCCCATAGCTCCCCAGCTGGACATGTCTCAACATATGGGCACATCTACAAAGCATGCATTCCTATTGGGTGTGTGAAGAAAAAAAGTATTATATTGAAGAAAAAATGGACCAATCAGAGAGGTTGTTACAAAACTTTTTAGATGAAACACCTGAAAGATGTTTCTAACCTGAATTTAAATGTGTGTAAAGAGCTAATTCATACATATTTAAGAATATATATAATTTTGTAATAATGTATGTGATAATGTATGTGATGCTTTTTTCCACTTTTATTTTCGATTTCAATTTTTATTTTTAAAGAAAACTTTAAACCGTCCACATATCAGAGCCTTTGCTTTGGTTTTGTTTTGTATACATATAGCTAATCTATTTGTGTATTATATGATTCTTGTTCCTTTTATGATAACACTGTGATAAACTCTGTACACATATGAAGCAGTCAGTCATTCTGTGTGTACTGTATGTTTTACAATAAACAAATTTATAAAAAAAAAAGTATAGTTTGAATTCATTGCTTGTGTACATTAATATACCAAATACAGTTTACAGGGGGTGATTTTTTTTTTTCTCAAACAAGCATAGGTAACACACAACCCAAAGCCTCTGATGATGCATTCTCAATATCCTGCAATGGGCCAGGTTCATGAGTTTATAGATTTTATATTCATAATTTGAACAGTTTTAATCATTACATAACTATTAAATGCATATAATTATTTTCAATTGATCATACATTTCAATTCTGTAATTTTTATTTTTGGAAAATTATTTTCAAATTGCATTCAAATATTTAAGGTTATTATAAATCTTTGGTGGAATTATAACTGCCTGGAGTGGTCCTACTAATTACAGTATCATGATTCATACCCATACCACTGAACAAGATTACCTGAAAGGAATATCAGATTTAATTGTAGGTTCTGTATAACATGAAGGAAACAGAAAGAAAAGCCCAGCTGAAGATTTGGGAGACAAATTGGACTGTGGGTTTTTATGAAGGCCTTGACAAATTTACCATGTTGATGTTAGAGATAGTATCAGATCAGATAATTGACATAGACCAAAATTATCTAGTTATTCAATGACAACAGATCTATTATAGACAGTTTTATTGGGCCTGGTTATCAGGTTTTGGATCTTAAAAGAAGAAAGGACTGGGGGGCTTGGTCTTGTTTTGGGAGAAACAAAATTATGCATTACAAATGGCTTATCTTTCAACCAATACCCTGTTTTATTAGTGGTCATATTTCTAGTCTCCTTAGGAAACATCCTCCCAAAGCAAAATAAACCCTTTTCTTTTGATTCTCCACCTGTGTGTTTTAAGATGTGTCGTCTGGAAAATGTTTGTAGAGAAGTATCTAATGGATTCGTTCTGATTTTCTATGAATCATAAATACCAGTAAAAATAGATAAGGGATAGGATCTTGTTGGTGATTAATTAGAAATGTCATTAATTAGCAGGTTTTTAAGCAAATGACATACAATTAGACCCTCTTTCGGTCAGTCTGAACTTTTCCGTATCTATATCTGCCAGAGATCTTATCGCATGATGTCCATTTCAGGCTAGCAGATGCCTTTGCAATGTCCAGATTGATAAAAGTTATGCTCGGCAGACGCCCGGTTTAATGGTCAGATTTTAACTTTCATTGAGTGTTAAACACCATTTCGCTGATTATTTGAAGATTTGTTTTACGTATTCTCTGAGAAAGTTTGCAAGTTTGCAGCCCAAGTAACTGCAAACAAATGCTGACTTTGCGGAGACACGATTCCTTCGATGGCTGATAGAATTCCCCTTAACGAATTAAGTCAAACAGTTCAATAGGTGGTTTTTTTCTGCATATATCTGAAAAATTGTGATTCAGGGAATATGCATTTGTATCTCCCCCTCTTTTGAAAATGCCAAACGAGAAGTTCGGGAGGAATGCAGGCGTCTGGAAATTCTCCTCGGGTTTTGGCAAGGGTTGAACACGATTGCAGACTCCTCGATCAAAGAGGCTAGTAATCGTCTGTTAATTTATCAATTATGAACGTGATGGATCTGTGTGTGTTTCAATTTGTCCACAGTATGGCGTCATTCACGAGCCCTCGGTCAGACCGTCTCCACGGCCATGTTGATTACGTCATTGTTTACCCTCGATCGTGCCTCCAGCTCCGCCGGTCGTCTGCTAAAAAAGCAGCACGAGTTTTCCGTCTCTTGATAGAACTTCATACATTACATCATAATTTGAACTTTACAAGCTTATGGTTTTCTTGATAAGCATTTCTATTTTTTGCACAACTATTATATTGACATGGTCTTGGATTATGATAAGGATGTCAACTCCCAAGACAACGAACATCTTCTTCGTCAATTGAGTTATCCATATATCTATAAAATTGTTCAGAAACCTCGTGGCTATTTTGTTATGAATTAAGATTTAGAAGCCATGTATACCGGGTATACAGAGTGTATTAGGTTTGTAAAAGACGACACGAGAAGGTGTGGTAAACGGTTTCTCGTTTCATTTTCAAAGCACATTTTAGCGACATATCGAATTCCCATCTGTGCAGGGAAGGCGGTGTTCGATTTCTAGGCCAAGTATTTCGTGTGTAGGTATAAGCTTAGATTTTTTTTTACTGTCTTAATTCGTTTCTCTTGAAACAAAACACCTCGGCTGTTAATTGAAAAATGGAAGAAAACGGTCTATCATGATCATCTATATCCGATGAACAAAGACGCCATGTTAGAAGACACTGTAAGTGTGTTTTCATTCAACGGGATAGAGTGTTTCTCTAATTGAAATTAGAATACTTTTAAACAGATCGTTGGGATAACAACATTCTTTAAGATTAGTTGGAAGAATGAATTATTGTGCGAAAGGTGGAACTGAAAGCAAAAGATCACAGACCACCAATTAGCACCGATGAGAGAGAGAGAGAGAGAGAGAGAGAGAGTCTGTCCTTATTCTGTTAATTAGGTCAGGGATATATGATCGTGAGGATTTTGCTATAGAAAAAAATTGAAAATGGAAGTAAACTGATAACGTTTAATATATATCCATTGTACATTGAATCAAATTAATGGTAAAGAATATTTGTATCGGTATCTTGTTGAACGATAGTTTGGTTTTCTTTTTCCATATTTGTTATTCCTACTTTTAAAAGATTTCTCCTGTGTGCGGAATTCGAGATTTCTTTTATCACATCTATAAGAACAAATGGTGTCCCGAGTCCTGATAAAACATTTTAGTACCATATCCACGTTCTGGATTTCAACCTACGCTTTTGTTGGACGTGCTATATTACTTTGTTGTTTATGAAATATCAAGAAACCCGGAATCTCTTGAGGGCTTTTAAGCGTTTTCAAACGTATCGAAAAGCCCAGTTACAAGCAAAACTAAAATTGTCCATTTTTTTTTTTTTTGTGTTTGTATATGAAAAATGTATGATATCTTTTAACGTTATAAAAGCCTTTTTACTTCCGAACATTGTCAGAAGCATTTAGATGGCGTATCAATGGTATATAGTCATAACTACCCAATTGACTCAATTTAAAAATACATTGCATTCATTGTGTTCCCAAACAACCCACCCTTTCCCCAAAAATATTCCTCTCTGAAAAATAAATACATAAACGTTTTTGGGTGTTTTTTTAAATGCATACTTGTAAGCTCGTAGTAGTCGTACTAATTGAGGAATACAAAATCTCGAAAAAAAAAACAAATGCATGTATACATGTTTTGCACCTATAAATAACGTCAAACTCAGAAAACGAGCTAAAAACGTTTGTAAGTATTATCGTTTATACTTGTTCTCTCTTTTTTTTGGGGGGGGGGGGGTGGCTTTTTCTAGACTGCTTTGAAAACTGTCACTGTTTACAACATACATGTATTTCATTATTATTGAGCAGGGAAATGGTATATTAACGTACCTGTAAATGTACAAGAATATCAGGTGATGTTTTACTACTGTAGATACAACCCACAGCATACGCAGTACATACCCTCTTAATACCCTGGTATATCATAGTTCACTGTCCTTCTGACATATTTTGATTTCAATAAAAAAAAATATATCATAAGGACTTGTCATAATGCATGACTTTATTGTTAGAATTCAAATATGGCATAAGGACAAAACCTATACCGACGTTAGGTCATTACATAACAAATTATGACATTGAATATCCATATTTACCATACATTGTCACTTTTCTATATATCTGGGGTCATTATTCGAGGGGTTGATGGCTTTAATGACAACCATTGTGAAATAATCGAAAAATCCGCCAGTATGACATCCGCCCGCAAATGAAAATTGGCAGGTCATGTCACGTGGATCGATCGGAGGCTGACATCTCTGTGTCCTAACTGTTCTAAGCTGCAAGTGAATACAATAGCAATGCCCTTCGCTGCTCAATATGGCTGCACCATGTGATTATATTGAAACATTTACTTGAAAAAGGGGAGTCATTACAACAATGCAATCTCATTTAAAAGAAAAATATTTTGCGCGGTTTAAAACATATCGAGACATACAGAAGCAACCGCATGCTGCAACGGGAACTTTTGGGATGAGTAGGGTGTTGTTTGGGATCTAAAGCTAAAGTAATTGACGGAAAGATGAAGATTTACAGTTATGTAATTTGTAAAGATATCTAAAATAATTCTGAACTGTTATCAATATTCGTTGAATAGTGAAATTTTGTGGATTTCGATGTTGAATCGATCCGCGAAATCAAATGTCCATCGAATTAAGACGTACCTGACAACAGAAATTAATGATACGGCCTTTGTCCATGAATTTACGTACATTTTAATAAAACCACAAAAATTGATGCCAACAAATTATGAAGCTTGTAGATGACTATTGAAGCCTTTAACTAGCTAGATACTAAACACTTTTGGGTTTCATTAATAGGGACTGTTGCAACGAAACCATAAGACAAGCAGTCTATAAAAGGCTTGTTTCTATTTAATACATTTCCTGCCTTAACCAGAAGTTTAAGATAAGATTTTCCGTTTTAAATTCAAATTTGATAATGAACTGACGTAATGACTCACCATTATCATTTAAGGGGAACCCTTTCGATTGATTTATTGAGATGGTGGACAAATGGACAAAGTTAGATAAGATCGGGGTACAATGAAATCTGTACAAGGGGTAAACATTGCACCAAACAACGAATCGATACTGAATGGTATTTAATTCGGATTTATCTCCAATGAGAGGCATTATCTTTTTGGGTAGCAGTAGATACGGCATTATGGAGAAAAATGCGTTCGGCAATTAATGGTTTAGTATATATTATCCTACTGTTGCTGGGTTAGAATTAATCATTTGACAATCAATCGACAAGCAGTGTAATCTTGCCGTGTTTTGGAGGAGGTTAAATACGTGTGCGCGTTAAGTCCTCGGCAAAGAATCAAGGAACCAACGATTGCTCCCAAATCGTCTCAACATAAGCACATAACACTATCAATTGGTCAAATGATATTTCGTATTAGATTGGTCCAATTTACCGGAAGGTCTCAATCTTGAGCCAACATTTTTTTCGTGACATTTGACCACGTTTTAATTAGTCTTTATATGTTTAACATCAGATGCATGCATATGATCCTCGCTAGCCAAGTGTTCGAATGGCTGACAAAAATGATGAGATGTGAAAATTGGCAAATTTATTGCAATAAAATCAAATCATTTTGACTTGAATCCCTTTAAAATTTTGATTGAAAACTTGTTGATCTTTAATGAACTCGGGATCAAATTGAATTTAGATAAGGTAGGAATTGTCATGTCACAGACTCGAACATCAGACATTTTGCACGTAGGACAAGTTCAAAACAACACCGTTGGTCGTTAAAACAGTATTATAGCTTTTAATCTTTTTTCAAAGAATAATAATGGTCGATCACCCTCCATTTCCCCCAAAAGAAAATCCCATCATTATTCACATGATACGTAACATTAATTGTTAAACGGTTTACAAAGAATTTGGAAAATATGGCTGATATTATTCAAATGTCATACAAGTAAGAAAACAGCTATTGACTTTACATTTCACCGTGCATTAATATTGTTGGGACACGTATAATGTATCAATATTAAAATCGAAATCTAATGTAGAATTCAAAATGACCCAGCTATAGATTGATGTATCGAAAGATTACGACTGTTGTAAGATTAATCTTTTTTAGTATATGTACAGGATGTTGTCTTTGAATCCAATACCTAATTTGAAATGATACACTTATACAGCGTAATCTATTATGTAAGCTTAAAGCACTTTATTGTAAAACTGTTTAAAATGTCTTTCTTTCTTGTGTGTGTACACTCTCATGTGCCCGGCCGCGCTACACTAATTCTGGCCACCATCGGAACAAATAGCTAAACGATTGTAAGCCAATTAAAACATCATCAATGTATGTCCGACCACCCGAAATATCTCTGTTGCTAGGCATAGGAAACTGTCATCCAGAATGTCCTGCAAATATGTCACTGTTTGTTTCCAAATTCTGCTTGTTTCGTTTCAACCCACATGAAATATTCACCTATTTCAGAAAAAGGCGATAAATATCAAATGCGGTAATCAAATAAATGGTGCATGCATATAAATGTAACTTTAGATCTATTAATTGGCCTTGGGTACATATTTTTATAACTGGTTAATTTCTGAAAATCTACATAGAACTGTAGATTTATCGGAAATATACGTTTCCTGGAGAAACTTGCATAAATATATTAGCATATATTCCCTTTGGCTAACATTTTTAGAAATTCAACACCTATAAAAAGTTTGACACTCTTTTTGATGAATCGATTGTGTTAGTTTTATAAAATGATCTATGTGGTATAATGGTATATGTATTAAACGCTATGTTTTATGCAATCCTGATCTATAAAGTCGCAAGATGTATGAACAGTATAATTCTCTATTTCATGATAACGAACACCAGAATTCGGTTTTTAAAAGAAAAGAAAAGTTAAACGAACTACCTGCGAACTTCCTGTCGAACACTCTCCGGAAACAGACTTCGTGTAGTGTATGGTTCATTATTTCAAAGCTTATTATATAATATCCGGTTTGAGATTGTCTTTAATAGCCCAGATAACTGACATGGTAATCTTGTAAAAATCAATGTCTGGATAACTATAAAGGCTTTATCAAGAAACAAATTCAGAAACCTCATGTACATGTTATCCGAAGCTAGGAAATTCAATATACATATTTATTGTATAAAAAACCCGGAAGATTTGCACATTTGTACATCTCTCTCTCTCTCTCTCTCTCTCTCTCTCTCTCTCTCTCTCTCTCTCATATATTGTAAACTATGTACAGATTTAATAACAATTTTTCACAAAAAGTGACTTTATATAAGGATGATAGTATCATGACTTTGTTGAAGTCGTCGGGGAAAGTCGGGTAGAATCTTCAATATATTGAATCTATTCAAAACTAATCCGATTCTATTTTTATTGAATTTTAACATGATCTCGTGATATTTTAAAGTAGGTTACCTGAATTAGATAGATGCAATCTGAATTAAACATGAAAAAAATTACATCAGGAAGTTATCATTTTCTGGTTACAATGATAAGCAAGAAATAATGGCGCATGTTTGCAGTTAATTGGCATCAGTAAAATGTCACCAAACCAAGGCTTGATGTAATGAAGAAACCTATCACGGTTAATGTCTGTAGTGTTGTGTTCGCCACCATGTTTTTGGCTGTTGGCAGTTGGTGATCAGCCATTAATATAGATCTTAATACCAGCCCGTACCTTGAGCCAATGTACGAAGCACATGCTTTTTTATGTTTGTCTAAATGGATGGAAAATGAAAGTAGGATGTCGTGTCGTTGTCGTATCGACGATAAGGTTCAAGGGTTGGAGGCATTGGCTTATTGGATCTATGTAGAAATGTTTTAATATTGTCTCTGACAAATTGTCGATAGAAGTAAATAACCTATACAAAAATTATGAATTTCCTCATAGATTAAGAAAAAACTGACATCTTTCATTGAAGTAAATGTCAATATTTCATTGTTAACCTTCGCTATATAGACTTCCTTCTTATGGGCACTCTAAACCAAGTGTATCAAAATGGAAATAAAAAAATCAGACATGGAGTTTGGATTCGGGGGGGGGGGGGTTTCGAATGGCCAGTAGATATAAAGTAGAACAAAATATGAGTTTAATTCTTTAAAATAGTACATGAAAAATCAAATAAAAATGTGTTTGAACTACTATGATCTTATGAATTTAAAAACTTGTCAATGAGTTAAACAAGAGCAAACAGAAAACTCTTATGATGATTACTTCACATAACTCTAAATGTTTTGGATTGTCTTGTGCATTAGTAAGATCCATAAATAATTTGGTACAAATTACAAAACTCTGTCACTGAAATAGATGAAGTAACATCTGCACTAATGCTATGCAAGCTGATACTGTACGACAAAAGAGCTGATTTTGCAAGTTATATTTTCTGCTTCACTTACATGTATAATGTCCTAATTTATTAATTATATTTTTTAATATATATATTAGGAGAATTATGGAGTTTTGGGGAAAATTAAGAGAGAGAGAGAGAGAGAGAGAGAGAGAGAGAGAGAGAGAGAGAGAGAGAGAGAGAGAGAGGGAGAGAGAGAGAGAGAGAGAGAGGGTCCATACGATGAAGTCTCCACATAGACCACACAGACGATTCACACATATGAGTGTTTTGCTTTGACAAGAGAACTTCTCTCTTTCTCTCGCTCTAAAATCTAATGGCGTTTTCGATTGCAGGTAAACTTGTAGATTAATCAGGGCTGTTTACTCTGTCAGAAAATTGACGTAGATTAAGAATTAAGGTGAAGGGCCAGGCCTCTTACTGATCTCCCGGTTTAACAGTGCTGCACAACATGCCCGCTTTAATCTCGAAACTATACTTCACTGATATGTCTTCTATTGACTTACGGAGGGACATCAAAAGCCCCCGCCAGCACACCTGGCCGCTGTGTTTACCTGTTTTTTTTACCTATCGTGATAAGTAAGCGGAAAATATATGTATAAAACGTTGAATTAAGAAACAAAAACTGTTCTTGATTAAAAAAAGTTGTATACACGTATATAAGCCAATCAGCGACGAATCAAAGGACGAGGTTTGGATTTGATGTCCTGATGGCTGTTTATCCCATTGTCTGAATAAACGGCGGATAAAAGTATCCTTAATTGTTTTTGTTTGCTCCTTAATCCCTCTCATCAAAGACTAATGGAGAAAAGCAAATTAGTGGAAGGCTGTCTGAGGTGTTTTCTGTTCTGAGCCCCTCTCTTTGATACAAACGGTTTGCAAAAGACGATTCGAAAGCCATTTCTTAGATATAAATATTTTCAATCGAACATTTTATTTACCTCTTTCAATTACTATATGAGAAAACCTCTGGGTCTAGTCAATGGACCTATTAAAGCGTCGTTTTTTTAAATCTGACAAAATTTGGTGTTCGGTACCAACGGATACCACAGGAAACGGTATTTTTCTAAAGTATTTTCAATCTGCCAGCAAATTAATGTAATATTATTTAAAAAGCTTTCAGTATTTGTAACAATAATTCCCTATGTTACCCCCTTACACCGACATTGAATGAAATCGTAACGCGCTCAATTTTTTTTAATGGAAATAGAATTTCGTGAATTAAACTTGTTGCGAATGTAAATAATAAGCTTGAAAAGATGATTTCACACCATCTGGTTTGGCTAACATATAATTAAAATGACTTCTGTCGAGTACAAAAAGTTTTTGTTGACCCGTTTTTTACATTATATCTGGAATATTTCATACAATAACCCCTTGTTTGCGTCGGTTTAAAATAGGAATTTGAAAACAGTTTTACAAAACTTGATTTGAAATAATCAATCTTAATTTAAAAGTTAATGTTCCTTTCAATTTTCTGCAATCATATACATCGAACAAAAATGCGTACAGCGTTTTCTCAATTTTTTTCAAAGTCGAGACAAAGGCGCAAGTATTAAAAAAGATATTTTTGAAAGGCGGAAATCGGAAAAATCTCAAATCTTTTTTTTTTTTTTTTACTTTTTAAAAAATTTGTAACAAAGAACCGATTATTATCAATCATTATTTGGACGAGGAACGAACGAAAGAAATACTTATATACTAATAACTTGGTGCCGGAAAGTTTTTCCGCCTGTGAGAGCTAGGTTTTCATGAAATCGCCGTAGATTTTTATCAGTTCTGTTCCCCGTTTTATTGGTTCTAGTCTCAATATACCACAACTTGTTAAAACATAAAAGAAAAAATGTTAATTGAACAAGACTCCTGTTTTCCAGGCCCCAAAAATCGCCACATACTGGAGACGGACATGATTACTGCGGTCTTGCCGGGGATTAAGGCTTATTATTTTTTCCTCTCCAAAGTGCGCCTCGAAGACTGCGAAATATACGTCTTGGAATCACGTCATTTTTGGCTTGGAATTCCTCTTGAGAAAAAAAATGAAGAGAGAAAAAATGGCCAAAGAATGTGCCTCATATAATTTAATAAAGCTTTCGAAAGATTCTGATAATGTACATATAGTATTTTATATATGAACATTGTTTTTATCAAGTTTTGTTCATTAAACGCCCACATTTATCTATTGAAATGTTAATATATTTGATGAACAGAATTTACATAATCAATTTTTGAAAATTGTTTTTAAAACTTAGATTATTTTTGCCAGACACATTTTAATTTCAAATGAGTACTTCATAAAGTATTCATTGAATTTGACGATTTATCTTTCTTTTTTTAGACGAGGCCCGAATAATACTTCTAACGGTAATTGGATTAGACTGCTTAAACTTATGCAAACTGATTAGCAAGGGGATTTTTATGGATTACCAGAATTAAGATAACGACAAGATGTCCCGAGTAAGGTAAGTTTTTATTAATACAGCAAATTACAATTTGTTCGGCTAATTTCGTTCAAGTTTATGGCAAAATGACAATGCAATCCTGCCCCTTTTATGCGGGTAATTTAGATTTTATGCCTCAAACCTGGCTGGGGCATTTTTGTTCTTTTTTCTATAAATAATTTATTGTTTTTATGTGTATTTTTTTTATGCAGCAATACTGTCGCGTGTTTTTCCAAATTTTCTTCCTTAATAAATTGTACAAAGCGCCTTTTCCGAGGTATTTTTTTTCCTGTCTTTTTCGCCTTGAATGCATAAACTAATCCACTGCAATAACGGCTTGTTCGTACAAAGTATTATTTTTCGTTTATTACATAATTAATGAACCGTTTATCTTTCTCGCATGTACAAGATATCAAACGGGGTTCTATCGGATAATTTACGATAAAATAGCTTACTCACGTGGAGGCAATGCAAACTCATTGATAATATTGCTTAGCCCGCCCAGCGATGAAAGGTAAGCCAATCATAAAACCAGGTAGGCGGGACCAAGTGTGTGTCCTGTCCAATGATTTATCTATTTCATTCAAATTGTTAAATGGTTGGTCGCTTTGGAGGTAGGATCGTTTGTATTGCGAATGGTCTCAAAGTCAACAGTGGGAAATTGATATTCTTTCAATGTTTTCAGTAGGTAGAGCAGAAGTGTGTCGGCTTATGATCGCACGAAAATAAGAAAGTTTGCAGTTAACGGCATGACATGCACGGGGGAAATACACCTGTATCTGTGACATTGTCAGGATTTACCTTAAATTAACCTGTATCTCTGGGAAGTTCACTTCATAAATACCGGGTAATACACCTCGACGCACGTGGAATTCAAGATTTTCATTAAATGTGTATTGTCTATTTAGGCGTTCCATATCACTATAATAACAAGTGTGTCATTTGGAACTATTATAAAGAGCGCATGGATTAAATGTGCAGTCATTTATAACACAGAAAAAAAAGAGTTTCAAACACAGTGAAAATAACCGTGCTCAGAGAAGGAAAGGAGAATTTTGAATTATTACATTGTGACATGTTTGTCATGAATTTGAAGATTTTTGTACATATTCTTCGGATTTATTAATTCGGTGTGGTGATTTCGGATTTTGGTTGGGGTGGATCCATTAAGCGCATGCTATGATGGGGAACAGTGTGATCTGGAGTCTCCTGTGGAGTATTTTCATTGCTAATCTGGATTTCTCCTCCACCGCCGGTAAGTGTGAAGATCTTCATTATGCCTCCTTCTGTTTGCCGACTGCAATCGAAACACAAGAGCATTGAGGATAATATCACGCTCACTCCATTCCCCTCTTGACTTGACCGAGTCAATGAAAAAAGGAACTACTTATGCGACAATAGATTACAATTAAGAGTTTTTTCCCCCTATTTTACCGCAAGGTGGGATCAAGAAGTCTTAATAGACCCACGACAATATTCAATAACGGTCTCTGCCATTGATGGCAAACGATTTATTATTGTATTTACACTTGATGTTAAAATAAAAATCGTCCTCTGCTTTTCCCACCCTTTCGTCGGTGCAAGGTTTTTAATAATGTCTACTCGGCTCGTTCTATGACTTCGATTCTCTGTTTTTATTCAAGGAATTATAAATGACTTGCCATCCACGGTTCATAAAAGTAATTGTTTATGCGAAGTTTAATTTTACACACCTGCATGTGTATTGACAGTCGGTTCGCTCCACGAGATAAATGTCCCGTTGCTATTCCGTAGAACTTTTAAATAAAAGACTATCGATTTTTCTTTTTTTTTTATTTTAAAAAGATTCCAAGTAAAAGTGCAAGATCTGAAAATATAAGTGATTTGCAAACATTCAATGGGTTTTTGTTTGGCTGCATAATCCAGAAGTTATGTGAAATTGAACTTTTATTTTCTGTTCGTCTTAGGAGCCCATGCAAACGCGCTTGTCCGATGTTTATTTAAATTGTACACGAGGGGTAATAATTGATCAAATTTGTTCGGAATTGATTATCTCTTGTTCTTTTTCTTAAGGGGATTGTCGTAAACGTGTTTTCGTTTTTATTTACTTTCCCTCTTTTTTTTTATTTGCCTGCACCGCCATGTAAGTTATAAACCCACGAGGCAGGCTGTAAATTAAAAGAACATTGTCATAAAAACTCGGACATCAAAAGACCAAAATTATGATTTTAAACAAACAACATTTCGGCAATAAGGTTTTATTAGATTTTAATGTGCGGACAACATGTTAGAAATAGACCATTACCTCACCTGAGCTTTTGAAGTGACCATGTCAATTTCTTCCTTTAGATTTCTTCGACTCCCCCACTTAACTCAACTCTCCTAAAATCCCACTTTTCAACCCGCTGTCACTTTTGCTGCTTTTTAAGTCACTTTAAATTTCAACAAAAATGATTGATTTCTAGAGGGATTTTAAATAACTGATTGCTTCAATTCTTTTGTTTCCTTTCAATGCCAAAAAAAAGAAAAAATAATAAAATAAATGATGAAATAAATAATTTACGTTTTTATGAGCATTGTTGTGCAGCATATTTGCAATATCTATAATATTTACTTAATGCCAATGCCATTTTATGGTGAAAAAATGGAAATCAATTATGGAAATGGCTTTCCATTTGGCATGAAATTATTGAAAAAAAATAAGGTTGACAAAAGTCTTAGATTATTTCATACCCCCCCCCCTTAAAAAAAAAGCCAACTCATTTTATAGATTATTAAGACAAGTGTATTAACATGTACATAGTAGGTGTGAGGTCATTAAGGTGAAATGGTATCTTAGTCTGAGGGATCCCTGGAGAATTAGTAATAAATCTGGGGAGTATCCTAGCATTGCACATTGTTTGTTGTGATGCGGGGAGTCTGTTTATTTTTGGGAAGAGCTAATGAAGGAAATTATAGACAGAGAGAGAGAGAAGGAGAAAGAAGAGAGTAAATCTATATTTGTTTTCATCTTGTGAACATAACTTTTTCCTCAAGTAAACTTGATGCTTATCTTAATCTCAAATTGTATTCGAGAGTTAAAAGACATTGGTAATCTATTATTTACGATAAAAAAAAAGCGAAAGGGTGAAAGTAAGATGGAATGAAATCAAGACTTGAATGTTATAATCCCTGCACTCCACTGCACAGCAACTACAAAGAGAGAACTGGTTGTTTGAGGAACATAGCATTGAAACATATGGCTGGGCTTTCATCATGCATAAGTTGGAGTTAATGAAATGAGATGTGTCTTAATTTAATTACACAGATAGTCATCATTATTGGCAAATATTGTGCAATTAATGGAATGTTTTAGATGTTACTCTGAATGAAAAAAAAGAAGAAAATCCAACACTGTAGATTAAGCAGAGAGGAATAAAAAAGAAAAGAAAAAATATTGTTTCTGAGATTTTTTTTTAGGGGAGGTCAAAACCTACCCCATAAACCCCTTTCTGAATCCCAAGTTAGCCCCAAATAAGATATATGAAGGGTCGAGGATGCGTTTCTTAAGCTGAAAGGAAATTAAATTTATAAATAAATTGAAACACATTGCCCGAGACTATGAGGGAGCAATCTCCATGTTTACAGCTCTAAATGTGAACTGAACTCTGTCTCACCCCCCTCCCAGAACTTTTCAAACAAATTTTCGGCGGGAACGGAGGGCAGTTTACAGATAAAAGACATGTTTTCGCAGACCACATGCCCCCCATTCAGATGTATTTACACATCATATTTGTAATAACCAGAACATCTGAATTATCTCAAAGCACACAATGCCTTGTTTCCCTCTGTGTTTCCACAATTTGTATAATCTATTTATCCTGGAGCAAGATTGAAAAAAAAAAAAAACCCTTCAGAATAAAAAAACAGAGTAGGAAGCAGTGGGCATTATCCGGGAGCAGAGCTTGAAAAAGAGGCTAGCCATTTTACAACAATTCCTGCAATTTTAAAAAGCCCCCAGTTCAGTATTAAGTAACAATGATTTGAGCTTGAATTGTAGGAAAAAGCTTTCATTTCTTAAAATGCATTGATTAAATAGGAATATTGAAAGTGATGCAGGTTTGATGGGCTCATTTAACTATAGTATTACAATAGCAAGGGCCACTGAGCATGTCACATGTTGAAAATGATGCCAAATCCTGGAGATTAATTGAAAAATGATTTCAAGTAGTATAATAGCAGATTATCTTTTAGAAAATGTGATCATGTTTCATAGAGGATGTGAAAAACTTTGCTCATCATGGGGACTATTTTCAGAATTTTAGTATTCTACCCCCTGTTTTATGAACAAACAAAGCAGCGATAACATCAATTCTGTGTTAAAAATGATCCCCAAAATATGAAAACTCAAGATTCACCTCGGAGCTCATGTAATCATCCAAACAAAAGGCAAATGTGACCGCAATTTAAAATGCAGACAACAGAAGTCAAGTTCTATGCTCCCAGTAACAACGAGTGCGCAGACATTTTACAGCATTTCCAGGTGTCCTGCTCAAGGCATAATGTTTGTGACCCCGTAATCTGAAAGGGAAGAAAATATTATAGAAAAATTAAATCTGCTTATGAGGAATTTCAGGCAGAAAAGTTACTTTTGTATTTTATTGAGGTTATACACTGGATTTTTTTTTGGGGTGTCAGAAAATAATGGAATCTTGAGGATGATTTAGAAGTAGGGATTGTGGTTTGCTTTGTTCGATTTGGATTTAGAGTGAATGATTGTCCAAATGATAACTCTTGTTTAGTTGAACCTGGCCACAAGTATTCTAATCAAGTTCCCAAAAGATTTGTAATATATACCGTATTTGCTAGACATATTGAGAAGTATTTCTTATTTTGATTTTCCAAGTGTTTATGGGAAAAGTGTAGTTTTGAGGTCATTTGGCAAAAATAATAAATAGAAATTGGTAAGGCAGTCCAAAGATAAAGGTTAATAGGTGCCGAAAAGTAAGAAACACGTTTTCTGGAGCCAATTAATAGACAGGGACAGAAAAAAAACAAGTTTGTTTTCTCATTCAATGAAGCATTTTTTGGGTTTCGTGATTTCGGCAGCTCAGAAGTCATACCCCCAACCAGCAGATGTTTTCTTGGCCGATTCTGTAGAATAATTGTTCCAACGGTGTAAGAATTTGGTAACTTGGTTCAAAATTCACACAGGCCACATGATAAATGAGCTTACACCGTGAAAAGTGTCAGGTGCAAGCTAGTTTAATTTTTGACATGCTATGCTTTCTAGCTACCTTCCAGTATTCTCGTTCTGTACAGCAACTAAGGGGCCAAAGGTGTGCACAGCACGACACTGGTTAGAATACAATAAAAGTACTATACTTGATGGTAGTCAATTACAAAAGATATTAGTATTTAATTAGTAGCAGTTAGATATACATGGGTTTTTTTATCCACAAAAATGTAGATAATTCTGCCGTTCACCTCCACAAAATGTAGAATGCTTTGGCAGCCATTGTGGCAGATATATAAAGTCAAGAACTGTCTTGCTCGTAGTGTTTTTGCGATCACAGCGAAAGAAAGTGTGCCCAAGCCAAGGTCCTTTAATGGACAGTTAAGAGGGTATAGCACTATCGCAGGTGCAGGGGCTAACTGGAAATCCTCCCCCCTAATCCCCAGCTTATGGCACACCACAAGGTTCTCTCCCGATAAACGACTCAGGACACACATTGCTGGAGATATTTATTTCTCCATTAGAGATTTTTGTCAACATGGGGAATGTCTATTTGTCGGTTGACTCCAGTGTTAAATGAAAGGGAAATGAGAAAATGGGTCTTTATTAAGTGGGCTGGAAAAGGCTGGGGTCCACTTTTTTGCAGTATACCTTTCTATCGCCTTGTTTCATTGAGCACCTCTCGCGGTTGGGTGCACCTTCACAGATGCTTGTTCAAATAATCTCTGCAAGCAGCCAAAGAGCATTTCTTGAAGTGTGCTGACTGGAAAATAAGGGTCATATTTTGTCAATCTATGACAATACCCTTACGCCTTTGAAGATGCATGTTCAGAACCCCTTAGAACACCAAGTGATATTGTTCGATAATGGATTCATGTTTTTATACCGCGATAGCTGTTAATAGGGAAAAGAGTCTTTTCTGCATTAGGGAAATCAGATGTACGGAAGTAGTATAAGCCCAGTGCATTCCGTAGTAAGGGTTCACTTTGACATTAGCATTAAGATGAATTAATTGATCACAAGAAGCTGTTCCGATGTAAGTAATGATAGTAAAACACAGTATCGCCTCTTTAATAATACAAGATCACAGGAGAACTATGCAAATGACCCTGGTGCAAGACATTATGAATGAAGTCCAGACAGGAAACGCACCGATAATCAGGCCATAAAACTCCTGACATGATACAACTTATTAATGGCCGATCTTCTCCCCCCACCATCCTCTGTTTACTTTTCTATTGAGGATCACAACTGGTAGTTATTAGCCTTCCCTATTGTCCATACTGATCCTGTTACACTTGGCCTGTGGGGAAAGAGGAAAGGGAAAAGGGGAGGGGGGATGATGGCTATGCGATAAAAGAGGAAGGCTGCTCTTTAGTACTAAATGAAGCTTATCTTGCGCCGGAGAACTGTATCTTGTAGAGTGTACTGTGTTATCTTTGTAAAATGGTCATTTACTGATAAAATGTTTCAGCATGTACATGTAAAAAGCCGTATGTTTGTGGTTTCCTGTAGAAATCAGATTTGGGTAATAATTAATTGATTCTTCCTGCAAGACAAGTACTGCATTGATAGTGCAAAATAACCCATAAGTTGGAAACAAAGGCTATATAGAGATGCTAATTAATTACACAATACCTGTGATGAGTTGAAAGAAATTGGGAGAGAGTCAATCATGCGTAGGTGTTTTGTTCATATAACCATAACTCTTATTATTGATGGGTAAAAATGACTTAGGCGTTAAAATTTTCCTGATAATTAATCACTCCTGAATGCATATGATTCATATATTTTGGTCTTGTTTGAATAGATTTATGTTTTAATTCAAGCAGTGTTCTTTTGACTTAAGATGAGTGCTATACATCTCAAAATAAAACGTATGATGTAAAAGGAGGTAAATCACATTAAGAATTCATCTGTCATGGCTGACTTGATAATTTACATCAGATCGGAAGCAATTTGTCGTCTTAAACCTTTCCCTTTACAAGTGTGCGGTCTGCACTCTAGAATACTAATGGAATCCAAAAAATAAAAGATTTGGAAAAAAAAAAAAATCCAGGAAGAATTTTAGTTGGGATCAAGAAAGAGCACAGTTGCTGCTGTGACATATTCACATAAATTATATATACATTTCATTTGCTTCAAGGGAAGAAAAAAATTGAAATTAAAAAGTGCTTTAAAGTATTTGATACCTCCCCCCAACATAAAAATAAAATAGGCACAAAATGGCAATATGACCTGAGTTGATCATACCATCTGCAGAATGAACATCAAAGAGATGTGTGAAATGCTGAGGTTAGTTTTTGTATTGACAAGACTTGTCTTCGGGAACCACCTTTCCCTCGGTACACAACACCTCACAGTGACAGGGAGCAGAGGAGGTACCTAGATCTCCGACGTTATCCGCAATCAGATCTGGCTGTTCCCAGAATGCAGTGTTTTTTTGTGAGAAATGCTGATGAGATTTTTTTTTCTCTTCTCTCATTCTTTTTTTTGGCTATGTGTACAGGTTGAGACTTTGGGGCTGAAGAAGTTTTTAGAGAGAGATAGATATAGAGATACATGTATACAGAGATAACATAATAGCTTCTTGTTATCACCTACCTACTAATGTGTTAGATCTTTCCCAAGGGCTTTGTTGTTGTCTTATGAAGTACATAATACTATTAGTAACCGGACAAATTATCAGCTCATTGCTGGGCATCTGTATACCAAAGCTACATACACCAGGTGAACACTGATGCACACACCCCTTGTCCTGCAGAGCACAAAGCAGCATTTGATGGAGGAAAAAGATTTTGTTTCTAACTGAGGGCTCCCCTTTGTGACAAGTTGATAAGGCTTTTGTTTTCTGTACAACATCTGGCTTGGTTATATCATAAGAATTTTTGGAAATATGGATCTGAAAAACATTAAAAGAGTATTCAGCCGGATTATTCAGAAGTTGCACAGCAACCCACTGAGGGCTTAGGGTCCTATGGGGAGCTTTGTGGAACTGCTTGATGATGGGGAAATGAATGGTAGTAGGGGACTTTGCTAAGACTTTCAGGAGTGGGAATATTGCACACATGGTGCAACACACAGCGAATACAAGTACCAAACACCTGGGTAATCTTGGCAGACAACACTAATGAAAATTGATTAGAGAAAGAATTCCCTCCCAAGCTAAAAAGAAAATGTAATTTAAAGGAGCAAAAAAAAAAAAAAAAATTCCTATCTCCTTTGCTGCTTCTTCTCCCAATGCTGAAAATTGAGTTAAATTTAATCAAAGTCTGTGAGTGATGAACAGTCAGAGTACACAGGTTTAATGACAGAGGTCAGGTGGAGAGGAGCGAGGGGTGGCTAAAGAGTGGTTTAAATTCCACCAAAAGTTAACTACTGATGGATCTGAATGTCAAAATTCTTGTAGAGGGATGTCCTATCTTATAAGCCTTGCCATCTGCCCATGTAACACTATCTTCGGGAAGTTCCCCAACTCCCATACCACTGCATAGGTCAATTTTAAAGACCAGTTCCGATGCCACATTAATCACTGCTTTTTTCCTAATCTGTCCAGGCAATCTGCAACTTCAACATGCAAAGCTATACGACCAGCTTGTTTGCCGTGAAAGAAATGTATGGGGGATGGAGAAACGAGATTTTAATAAATTTCCTGATAAACGAGGGGGGGTATCCTGTTTACTTTTGTTTTTGTTTGCCTTTCTTGTTGACTGTTGCTGGGGTTATGTGTTCTGGGAAATTTGCAATATTTCAGGCATTAATCATAAAATCACAATTTTTGCCATGGGAACCATGAAATAGTGAGTTCCTCTCCTCCTCATCCTTCTGATGTAATTAAATTGTACCTTTAAACTAATTTCTGTAATTTAGTCGGCAGATTTGCACTTTGAAAAAAAAGATTTTTTTATGATGAGATTTAGAAAAATTATCCTCTGATTCATTGGAAAGAGACAGAAAATCTAATGAAAAAACTTAGTAAGCCTCCCTGGAAAATAAATAAAATTCTGAGTTCCTCAGTAAAAATGCACAACCCATTTCACATTAAATAAGTTTTTGTAACATTTCTAGAGACAGCCAAAATGTGCAAATCATGAGGTTTTTAACATATATATTTACTTGTCTCTCTGAAAAAAAAAAATGTGTATGCTCTTTGCCAGATCAAGTTAAAACAGTAGACCCATAAATAATGCAGGAAATGTCATCAAGCAAGGGGTCTGGAGACTTGGTTACTTGGTTTTTTTTTCCTTTGGTAAGCTGGAGTCTGAAGAAGGAGGTGTTGCCGAAGTCACCTGCGACCAAACCGCTGACAACTTGATCTATTTTTAATGTAATTAAAGCCCCAGTCATGCCATCTAATAATTTCTTAGAGATTCGGAAATTTATGAATTATTTATTGACTCAGAAGAAAAAAGAGACGTTTTTTGGGGGGAGTTCGTAAATGATTTTGTAAGTGCTTTTAGGTATAGTGTTATAATTGTCAATTTTAACAAATAAACCCTGGTATGTATCCGAAATGTCAGACAGCCTTGGAATGAGTCATTTTGTGATTTTGTTTTCAATTTAAGTAACTTGGGTTTATGGACATGAATGTTCTCTTTGTTGTTACATGGTCTTTTAGAGGAAGAAAAAAAATCTGGTACTGTAGGTTAAATTGATGGTTTACGAGATTGGGTGTTGACAACTATGAATTCATATCAAACAGTCTCCTCTGCTTAAAAGTCCACTTAAAATTATCAATAGACTATCGTGGGGAGTTTTCAATACCTCCGCTATAAATGCCTACTGGTCTGTAGCCCTGCCTTGATTGGGAAACGTTATGGTGGCTTGAATGTGCATCAGACTGGAAATATGTTGTCAGTGGCGATCTGCGGAATTATTATTATTTTTTTGTCGTTTTAGATCAGTGTTATGGCTCGTCAATGATAAAAGTTCATAATGTCCGACATTTATGTCTCCCTACTTTATCTAGGACCTGGATCTTGCTTGGTCACTGGCGACCGTCGAATGCAAAACCTCCGTCTTTACAAATAACAAAAATACCTGCGGAGGCTCCTTACGAGGGCTCTATATGTTGTTTGTTAATTACGTCCATGGATCATGCATGAGTATTACTGTCGTATTGACCATTGCTTAGAGTTGGGCTTGTCATCCACAGTCATGTCACTGTCAAACACAAAGTGGGGGCCACTAATTAATTTCTAAAGTCAGATAGTACTACACATAGATGTATTTATATAGATACACTCCCCATAATTATTTGTAGCTATTTGTAGTGAAAAGTTAATTAAAAAGATGGAGATTTGCTGTTATATCGAAGTCACGATAGGTCGATGAGAAAATAATTGGAATTGCTAATCGAAGATAATTTTAAGAATGTACCTTAATGATTCGATACGAAAGTATATAATAATCCTCATGTCCAATGTATTAAATAAAAAATTTACGAGACAATCCTAATTGAAATTAGACCTTTCAGGGGTAGTGCATTTCTTTCATGCTTTATTTGTAATGAATGTTTAGACATACAAGCACATGCATTCAGTGTAACGAGCCATTTTGCTTACCACTGCTAAGATAAGACTTCTTTTAAAATAAACTTGGGTATTAAAGTTCCATATCTGGCCGAGTTTGCTGAGTGAATGTTTTTGGCATTAAGTGTGTTTGTGGCCCAAGATAGGGAAGTTCAAATGTCAATTGGTCTTAACCTCTCCCTTAATTGGCACTTGATATTTTCATCCTCTCTGTGCAGCAGAGTATTAGTTTAAAAGTCGGAATCTCCATTTGCAGGACATGATTTGGGGTACCATTGTCTGTAAATCTAGTCATTACAATGGAATGTGGTGTAATCACAATAGAAAAAGACACGATTTGTCATTCAGATTTGATTAATGTAAAATTTGCTGTCACTGAATAAAAAGAAAGACATACAGGTTGGTCCACTTAATCTCTAAGATTAGGATAAGCTAAAAAGTTTTGAACTAAGATGAAGTAATAGTTTAGACAGAGAATTTATTTCTGACATAACCTGACGGTGCCCTCAACCATGAACGTTTAAAAAAAAAAATACCCCAAGTGTAATCCAATTTGTATCTGAAGTCGTTAAAGCATTCATAATGCCGTGTTACATTATAAACGCAAAACAACAAAGGGCCTGCAGAGCCATTCAAAAGAGACCTCTACTTATTAACCCATATCTATCCATTCCAAATTGCCATGTTTAACACTGGAAGATTCATGAGCTATTACACACATATAAAGGCATTAATAGTTGTAGGGGGAGATCAGCTGAAGATGAGTGGTCATTTGTTGTCCATCGTTTAGAAAAGAGAAAGAGGGAGAGAGAGAGAGAAGAGAGAAAAGAGGGATGGAGTGAAAAGTGTGCCCAGACAATGGACTTAAGGGCCAGACTAGTCTCAATGGCCAATGGTCACTTAATCTAATTGTCATTTTGCTGGGAGATTGAAATTAGCTGATAATGGTGTCATGTTTCATGTGTCAATTTGAAAATGCTGTCCGATATTCTTGGCTTATTAATAAAAACCTTTGATGTGCTATTTTATTTGTCCTTTTGGTGTGATCATATCAATTATCAGATTTGGAAATCTGCTAATTCTCTTTGCTGTGGGCAAATGTTTATTGTTCTTTGAAAACTTTTTGTTGTGTTTCCATATTCATCACTATTGTAAAGCATGTTTTCCTCATTCACTTGTTCAGAATGTGAAAAGAAGGTGGCAATTGATTTAAGGTAGAATGCAACACCTGTTCTGTAAGGGCCATCCATTTTTCAAGGGCACATAACTCAAAACTGGACAGGATCGTCCCAGGAAACTGTGGGTTGTCCTGTTGGAATTGAAATATTATCCATACATAAAACTCCAGGTGCCAGCAGTGAGATACACAAGAATGCCAAGTCCCTTTGGTGTTGGAGGGCAAGCCCTGTTTTAACATGGTGAATGGCCAAGGTGATTTACACAGTATTCAAGGAATATGATTGTTACAGAATGGTTTATGACCCCATTTCTCAGCGTGACATTGGTGACTGTGCAGTAATTAAAACCTTTTATTCCAGGCCATTCATTCTGTTCCAAAATGATGAATCTACAATGTCTAATATGGCCTTGCCATAAAAAAAACAAAAACATTTCAGAAGTCAGAAAATGCATGCATGTAATGAGCTTAAAGGTCTACACAAGACACAAGGGGAGAGATTTTTATCTACAAATATCTGTTTCTTGACAAGTTTTCAAAACAAGATGTTTGTCATCTAGAAATCAATTTCTGCTTGACATTTTACAGTGACAAATTCTTCTGAGTATATCTTTAAAACACATCAGAAAGCTTTTATTGAATTATCTGCTAGAGCAAGTGAAGGCGACCTCTGGGCAACGAATGACCAGAGAAACGAGCTGATACACACCTGCCACAAGTGCGTACCTGAGGGGCATTTGTCAGGAGACCTTGGGGGACTTCCACATAGGTTGGACATAAACTGACTCCAGGTTTCAACCTTCAGGACAATATGTTACATTGTTACTGACCCAGATTCTCAATACATCTTTTAATCTGGGGGTATGATGACACGACATTATTCAATATCCGCTACTTAATCTATCACACATTCCTTCACCATATTCCAATCTCTCTGCTGAGTTTCAGGTAATCTTTGAAAGCCACTGGAAAAAGACAGAGAAAGTGAAGGTCTTCCCTTTTGTTTGCCTGGGTTTGCCAGGTTGCAGTGAGAGGGTTGGGTTGATAGACTGAGAAAAAGTTTTGACATTGTTGCGTTAGGAAGGAGATGAGATGGAAAGTTTGCGGGCCAGACCGCTCTTTAGGTAGATAGCTGTATTTAATTTTGTCATTATCGAGATTGGTTTATCTCGAGCTGGACTCGGGGATCCGACTCCCAAGGAATGTCCCATTGATTTTCCTCCAGGTGTGCAGCAAGAAAAATGGGAAGCTTCCGATGTCGTCTTGTTGTACCCCGTTTGTTCTCACTGATTTCAGTAATGTAAAATTACCTGGTGATGTCCAGCCTAATAAACACTTGACTTACAGAAAAAAAAGATCATTTAAATACACTCTATCTGTCAGGCAGCAAAACACCTAGAGAACGGCAATTCATCTTTTAAAATGTTTGATTTGGAGTGCTCAAGCCTTTCTCAGATGGTGCCCTATATCATAAATAGAGAGTCTTAATCTGGTCATTAATTCAGAAATCTCAAGAATATACAGTTAAAGAGCACAGATTGGAGAATGTTTTACAGTTTAATTACAGGAAAATATTTGAGATGACCTGTAAAGATATTGATTCGGAGAGGGTGGTATAGATACTCATAAACCTGAATTTCTCCCATTTCTCCCCTGTATGGACTGTAGTGAACTTGTACATACTAATTGAAGTATAGATTTTTTACCCTCTGTAAAACAAGTAAAAATAACTCTATAAAAAGCAAATCTCACTTATCTTTTCTTGTGTAAATTAGAGGATATTCTTAACAGCCGATTAAGCGTTTGATCTGATGATGTGTGAATTGCACTGCAATATTAGTTTCATAAAAGATCCACACACTGTCAGACTTAAGCAGCAATATTGAATATCCTTGTTGCTCTGTTCTCATACTGAAAGAGTACGTTCTACGGTTTTTATCATCAGAGAAAAGGCGGTCAATATCCCATATAAGCAGAAGAAGTGCTTTTATTAATTGCAGGAAGACCTTGCAAGGCGAGCGCTAATGAAATAGAGGCTAGAGAACTGTATTGCTGAAACAATTTCCTCCTTTGACGAGTAGTAAAAAGAAACTAAAATGAACCCAGTTGACATATATATTGTCCAGACGGCATAGTTACTATCATTGATTTTGAGGTCAGAAAATTAGAGGAAAAGGAGTAAGGGAATTAGTAGGAAGGGAGATGAAAGCTGTCTTGGAATTGTCTAACAAGGCATACAGGGCATCTGGGTCTTCTGTACTACATACAGCATCTCTTGGTGATCTGTGTTTCGCTTATCATCTGTTACCACTGCTAGGAGTTTGCAGTAATTGTTTTGTTGATGGAAGACCAATGCATGGCCCCTTCTTCTGTTGTTGGTCCTTTAAAAACTTGTGATGGACCAGATGTTTAGGTTGGAATGTCAATTCTATATCCCCCTAATACCTTATCAAGCTGTTAGTATTCAGTATTCATGGGCTGATAATAAGAAATGTCTTTTTTTTTATCAGTCCCAAATATCTTCTCCTTATTGTAAGTGGCGGCTTTGGGGGAAAATGTGTGCATTAGGGGATATTGACTCAGAAAAGTTTTTATTCAGAGCTGAAACATCAATTTTCTCTTTCAGAACATCTGAAAACTTTTTATGCCATTTTTATATTTTCAGGGGTAGGTTCAAATGTTTTGTATTTGTCCAGCCATGAAATTTTCCCCCAATGGAAGAAGTTATCTTTCCTTTATATCTTAATGGAATTGCCCACAACCCCATCAAAATCTCATGATTTGAACAATTTCAGAAAGATCAGCTTGTCCTGACAGCCTCAGCAGAAGAAAGCGTGTTAGGGTGCAACTAAATTCAGGCTCAGTTTGTATCTTGGCCCCATCTCCCCTCTACTCTTGGGTGACCCATGTCAGCTATGATTTATTAAGGGTGACATGATGGGAGTCAATATCTTCATAAACATCTATATATTTTTCGGCTTTCATCCATCAGGCCTATCAGAACAGACAGACTCCTGCTAAACCATTAGCCTTGAAGTTCATTTCTTCAGCCTGACTAAGTGAAAGAAATCAATTACCGGAAGGAATTATTATATACCTAACATGGCCCATTTAGTCCAGAAATATCAACCTACCACAGGGATGAATATGGTTAACATTTGTCAAAGCAGTTGCAGACATGGAATAAGACGTTCTATTGTCTTAGTAATCAGTTTGTTAATTATAACTTTGCCAATGAAAATTAGGTAAAAATTTACATGCCTGGCCATTGTGAGTCACAAAGATGTTTTGGGGAAATGAATGTGTATTGGGTCATAATAGCTTGTTAATGCGACACTTAGAGTTGACAGAATGGCAGAGAAAGTTCATCTGATGTCTTTGAAGAGATCAGACGAAGTGGGCTTCTGAAATACATCATTGAGTGAAAAAAGAGAGCATTTGTAAGAGAAATTAATGTTCAAGAGAACTTAATGTTTTTCACTCGGTACTCTAAGTCTATTTCTTCTGCTTCAGTTGGCCTCTGAAAACACAAATGCATAAGCGGCCAAGGAATTTCTGTACACTGGGAATTAGCAAGCAGAATTTCCACTTCAAATGAAATTGGATTAGAAAAAGTACTTGACAGCTCCAGGTTCCTGTAGCAAGTTTTAGAATAGCTTTGATTAAATTGGCAGAATAGAATTTCCGAAAGAATTCCCCATTGTTCAGGAAACCAAAACTCAAAAACATATATATGCCTGCTACAGTGGAAGGGGTCTTAAATGGAAATGCAAGGAATTCGGTCGTTGCTTTCTTTACATTCACTTCTTGGAATAACTCTGTTTCAAGACTTCACTCATATTTTTTTTTTGGGGGGGGGGGGGGGGGGGGTGAGGGGGGGTTAGTTGTGTGTTTTCGTGTTTTTATATTTTTGGAACTTGAATAGTTGGTCCTGTGAATGTAGTGCACTTATCTAAATTTTGGTCAATTATTTGTTGCAGTGTTGACCTTTTGGTGTTTTCAAAATAGGTCATTTTTTTTTAAATGAAAAAAAAAAAATACACAGTTTGAAAATTTAACCCAGGACTCTTTAAACAAGATCTGTCTGGAGAAAATAACATAATCTTTGAAAATATTGATTTGAAGAAAGCGTAAGCACACAGTATTTTAGGTATTATGAAATAAAAAGTTGTATAAAAAATTGTAAAATCCTATTGTGGGTAGTGTTTGCGGAGTTGTTCAGAGTAGACCGTTCTTGTTTGCTAACGGACATAAACCCCCCTCTTCTATTGACTCTAGTGGTCAAACAAACCTCTGCTTAGACCAGCTGTTTTTATTAGATGTAGGCTTTGTAGGTTTGAAGTTGTTTATAAATTTCAAATCTTTCTCGATAGACCTGAAAGAAGATAGAAGACAACAGGAGAAACGGAGAAAAACAAACAAGCCATTATTTGGTTTCTTGGTAAAATTGCTGTTTAATTTTTTGATTACTTCATTGGTAATTGATTTATGGCCATGGGTCAGAGGAGATATATTGGTCTATGAATATTGATTGCATATATCTCTTGGAAAAGTGTGAGTTTACATATGGATGTAACCGAGAGTTTCTTGAATTTCGTTCTCAAACTAGCCCATGCATGACCGAAAAGCTGTAAATTGGGACGATAAAAAAAAGTTTAGCATTCAAAGTTTGAATAATTGGTCATGTCATATCTTCAGAGAATGCAAATTTAATCATAAGAGTAACAGGTTCCTATGAAAGCTTGCCTCCGAGTGTGAAGTTTCAAGGGTTATAGTCTATTGTTTTTTCTGTTATGGAGATCTGATGCGGGGGAACAGAGAGTTCGTGTTGCTTCTTATCAGAGTGAGGCCATCATGAATCATGTTCCCCGTCCAATAAATTCACATATCTATTTTTTACAAGACTGAAACTATCACCTTGTGACCAGTCTATGACTATTGAAAAGACATAAAATACAACAAGCACCCCATTCCTACTTGCTTAATGAACTGTGCTCTGGGGTGAAAACTTGATAGCATTGGGGAGGCTTGATAACCTCATAGCGCAAGATGATGAAACAGATAAGAGAGAAACATTGCATAATCTGGACCAGGAATAGAAGAAAAAGAAGTTTAGAGACTATCTGATAACATAAGATGCATTTCACTATCAAAATACAGCCAAACAAATTTGCCAATTCCTCATTCAGATATTTTTTCTACAAAAAAAAATTGTAAGTAGAAAAAAATTGTGCAATAATGAAATTCTTGCGATGTAATTTTTCCCCGGTACCGGTAAATGGAACTGGTCTTGAAGGTGGGATATTAGTCTACTTATGGGCAAGGATGGTCTTTTGTGAGTGGTGTTTTTACAATGCAACATAAAAACCCAAGTTGTCTCTGCGGGATCAGGAATGATGTTTGATGTAACGCATGTGGTTATTGGTATGGATTATAGGGACTTAAATGAAATGGTTGGATGAGGTTTGTCACTTCCAAGGGGAGGAGAGGAATGATGATGCCACATCAGAGAAATAATGCATTTGTCAATTGCATCTTTCTAATGGCAGTCTGGGGAATGGTGATAGAAATTTCAAAGCAAAGCAACCAGAGATTTTTTCAGGATTCCTGGAGGCATTTCATTGTGTGTGCCAACAAAAAGGAGGAGAAGCGAATTAGGAAACATTGCTTGAAATAGTACAACTGGTTTTGGAGATACATTAATACATTATTTTTAGAAATCAATTCCATTGTCCATCATTTCCTGAATTGCAACAGGTGATGGTTGTTGTCTCAGTATGGCTCCAGACAAAAGAGTTCCACATGTATTCTCATACCAGCAGACAATGGAGAAAGTTTGCCATGCTCAGCAGCTCATTCAAGATTATTGACTCAAATTTACCATTTTCGAATTTCTTCTCCAATGAGGCGGAGATGTTGACTGATATTATTCCTGAGAGTACCGAGCAATCGGTAATTATACCACAGCTAATTAGGTGTTAATTTCATTTACTTTTTCTCCCCCTTACAAATTTAATGTTTACAGAATCAATCTGTGACTCATATAATCAAGAGGGCCATTGTTTCATATTTTGTTTCATTGGAGATATGTTTGAAAAGTATCTGAGAGAGTTGCATTATGAATTCTTTACTTCTCGCTTGTAGTTTTTAATCGTCAATATTTCAGTGGCCCGGATGTATTTAAATCCGATCTCTTAGATTTTCCAAACATGTCTTTATCCCATTCTCTGTAATATTTATTGTAGCTGGAAATTGAAGCATTAGCTTAATGGCTTTAAGAGTTCACAGTCAGTTTATGACAGATAAAATTTTGCGAGCCTAATTGCAATTGTAAACAATAGAACTATTAGTTGTAAATAGATACCTTAGATCCTCTTAGGTATGCTAAATGAGGGACTTTTGGAGGGGGTCAGCCATGATAAAAGAAGGTGAACAGATAGATCGACCATTTGAAACAAATTTAATTTTCAGAATTGTCTTTTCACGATTATTGGAAACAATGTCTAATACGTGGGATTTTATTGTTTTCTTTGAAGTCTTGCATGCCTTTTTGAACAGTTGACAAGCATTTTGTATGAATTTGTTGTTAAGATGTATGGAAAAATGATACACCTTAATTTTGATTTCGGCTACCTTTAAAGTGCTTGCTTTATATATACATTTTTTTTTGGAAGTGCAATGGCACAATGGGATCTTTCACGTTTTTATACACCTGTGGTCATTTTTTAAACGGGTTATTACCTCAGTTAACAACAGTGAAGAAAGGTAATTTGTACCTGATAATATACCTTTCTAGCGCATATTTCACACTCAAATGGGATTCGATAATCTCGGCACGGAATCGGTGGCCATGAAAAATTTCTCAGGTTTTGTGTATTTTTCAGTACAAGTCATGGGGCTTTTTTTATTGGTACGAAATTGAGTGATTCAAGATTAAAGCATTTGTTATAAAATGTTATTTGTGTAGAAGTAATGTCTCATTCAAAATTATCAAAACACTATGAGAATAGATTGCACTTTGTTTTGGTTTGCTATTTAATGAAAAAAAAAAAAAATGAAATTTGTTGAAAGCACTGAATCAACTAGGATTATATTTTGAGTCAAGTGGTCTGATAGGTAAACGAGCTTGACCAATACTATTAAAGTGTACTTCACTTAATGTCTATATATCTGTTCTCACAATAGACCCTCTTCGAAATAAAAAAAAAAAATGCCATGATTTTAAGTAGGAATTAAGTGAAAATATTTTGACAACTATTTTTTGTTCTTTCTCCCCCTAAACATATGTGTCTGCTTGGAAGAATTTTTTTTTTTCATAATCTGATTAAACCAAAATTTAGAAAAAGAATGGTTTAGAAAATCCCTTATTTGTTTGGTGATTTCGGCTAGATCATATCAGTTGAAGTTGTATTGTTCACGGAGGTAGATTAGACGTTCTCCAGCCCAGGCAGTCTCCATTGGACTTTTGTACGAAAATATTTATGTTTGATAAATGTTGGATAGCATTCAAGCCCTTATGATACAGCCAGACAGAAAAAAAATAATGTAGGCATGTTTTGAGTAAAATGTCTCCACTTTTATTTAACATTTGGTATGGGAAAAAATAATCTTGTATTTATTTTCTCAATTAAATTAATGGATTGTTAAACTTGGGTCTTAACGAATGGAGACAATTTTGTGCCATCTGTCTAAATATGTCTGTCATGTAAATATTTTCATTTGTCATATTTAATTTGTGCTTTCAAGAGCACAAAAGTCCACAAACTTACACATGACAAAAACTGAAATGTTTTCATTAGGTAGATCCAGTTTACATTGTCTTTATAGATATTCAAAAAAATTCTCACAGCGATGCTAAAAATGTATATTCATAAATCATTACATTTATAAAAATAGACACGAATATAAATATAAATTCATCAAAATGTTAAAAGTTTTAAAGTAAGTAAATGTCTTCTATTCTCACAGTTTTTCTCTATTTTGCTTCTTCAGTCTATAAAACACTCTGTGTCTATTACATAGAGCCGTTCATTTTTGAAAAAAGACAGAGGTGATAATTCATGAATGGGGGCAGTATGCTTGTCTAATTCTCCTTGTCATTATCTCCCCATTTTCCCTGCAGGAGTTACTCCCCTTGAGGTCCCAAACATTGTGTCACCTTAATCTACTGGGTTTCACAATCTTATCTGTCGCTGTCATCGGCTGATTGTGAGGTTGATAAAGGTATTTGTCTTTGTCAATTTGGAGTTGTCCAGGTAGTTTTTTCCACTGCTAATTGATAGCTGAGCGGTAGAGAAAGTCTCTTCTTTAAGATGTGTAGATAGGAGATAAAAGTTTAGACTCCTTTTGAATACAGCTCAGTTATATCATAATCTTATGATTTGGAAGAAATCCATTCAGGAAAGTAAATTAGCCCTCTCTGAGTTTGTATTGCTAATTTGACAGTCGATTGGAACTACACTCATGCAGCCATGAACACGTATGACCTCACCTGGCTGACTGTGTTTAAGTGCGCTGAATTAATAGGTAAATCCCGATCATCGCTAAACATGATTGGCAGCCCCCACGAACAGATGGTAAATAGCGCTCACCTTTGATGAAACCAACAGATACCTTTCAATAAACAGGCAGAAGTTGTTCTATCTTCACTGATTCACGCAGTCAACAAAAAGCATTGAAAGTCTGTGATAAATGGTTGGATGAGATGCCCTTCTCATCTCTCGGAGGTTTCTGCACCAAGGGAAAAAATCTTAGCTATTCCTATACATAACCTTATGTTGATGGAAGGGAAAACCTTGCAGGAAAATCAAGGATAAAAGCGAGCCTAGAGTTCCCAATAGTTCTTTATTAAACTGGTAATTTTAGGGGTGGTATGGGGATGGTTGGAAGGGGGGCAATAAAAAAAAATTAAGATGTGTTTGGAGAAAGATCGTAACTCAATATAAGGATGACAGTGATGTTGATAAACTAGGATTTTTACCTCTCCAGAAATGACAAATGCTAGGATTCAACTCCAAGTGGGGATCATTTGCCATAAATGGAGGGGGTGATTCTTCTGTGCGACACTTAGAAGAGGGGAAAACAGCATTAGATTTTCCTTTCATGCACCTTGACAAGATCTTGAATTTGTTTGACAACAGGTGCATGCACCAAGAAAAGGTTCAAATTCCCGCTGATAGATCTCCAAATGCTCCTCCCCCTCCTCAAGATCTGTTAATGGCTTGTTCTCCTAGTGACACACAGTTATCATTACCTCAAAACCCAGTTTATTTTTGCTCAAAGTTTCATGTGTGTCAATAAAAAGTTAGGAACTTGCAGTCTTCTTTGAATTTTTGGGGGTGGAAAACAAAGAATCAGGAAAGAACATTGGGCCAATTTTTCAATTCTTCCCCCAGGCTTGAATTTATGTTGACTTTGTCTGTGAGATGGGTTCCTCAGTGTGTGAAAGAATCTTTTGTTCAATAAAAAGTGAAGACATATTGACAGGACCCTTCTCAAGCAGACTTAACCTGAATTTTCTCCGTCAAGGGGAGGGATCAATCGCCTATTGCTGATACCATATCTTCATGGGATTGAAAACCAACCAAGATAATCCTGTGATCACTCTTTAATCGCTGTATTATCCGGATGCATTTTACCTCCAATTATTCTTTTTTGTCTTCCATTTGATCCTCTTCTCACAGAAAACTTAACTCATCCCCAAACTTTTGATCCCAATTTATGCAAGTGGGTACTTCAGAATATCAAAACGTTTGCCAGCCCTTCTTAGTCATGGCTGTTGCTCCCAGTGCATCAGGAATGCAGAGTGCATTTGGGGAACCTCACAGTCTACACTGAAATTTCAGAAGAATAATGTGAATTAAAAACATGGAGGTAATAAGTCATGGCAGGCGTAGATGTTAAGTGAAATTGTATTTAATCACAAACTTGGCTATATAACAGAGGGAAAAATAATCATTGCTCAACACAGGTGCTAAATTTTTTTTTCTTCAATTACAAAATTGGCTTTATCATCAGAAGACCATTTTATTTCCTCACCAGACAGTCAAATTTGTTTAATTAAGTTATGCAACAACATATGATGCATAAAACCATTAGATTTAATGATAGTTGACATGCTTTTGAATGCAGCATATATATAGAAATTTTAGTCATTGGGTGCACAATTAGCAGACGGCCATTTTTCACATGGCAGGGGTATCTGATTATCTGCATTTTAACTGGTCAGGATCAGATTTCATATTGTGATAATATTTGCAGATGATTGGGAAATTCAAAAGCATATCACTTAGGTGGCAATTATTAATTAGTAAATAAAAAACGGAATAGATGCTATCAATCCACAGGTGTGGAGTGGAAAGAAGTGCACTCAAAAACTCCTTGGATTGCTAAATAAGTTTTTTAATTGCTTTAGCAATAATGCGTTATATCTATAAAGAATGACGTCTTATCTTCCTATGTATGCTAGCTGTTTTTCTTTATCCAAATTAATCCTAATGAAAATGAATCGGGCTGCTTGATTTGTGAATGAAATTTTTGTGAAGGGGTGGTATTTTGCTACAATCTGGTTGAATTTTAATTTACTTTTAGATCACATGCTTTTTATCTGGAGTCAAATTCCTTTCAAATGTATACATAGTGTATGAAATACATATTTCTATTTTAATTTTTTCTCTTTATCAATATACCAGAGCGTTAGTTGATCGATGTGTTGGGGGGCTGGCGCCAAATTGTCATTGAAAAAAATTGGCCTTTGATTTCGGATACATGAAAAAAAATATTTCCCCAAACTTGAGATCAATGATATATCTTCAAGAGCTTACACAGCTTGTCAGAGGAAAATCTAAATTGGAATTTAACAAGAAACCCTTGGAAGAAGGAGGAGGAAATGTTGTTTTTTGCAGGGGCAAGAATATTTCCAACTCCACTGCTGGAGAACAAAGGGTGTTGAGCAGTTGTGCCGTTTGCTGAAGCTTTACATCACCAAAGGCACCATGTTTCTTTGTCTTTAGAACATCTTTGACAAGGTGGGATTGCTGGAGCCAGTTGATTCTAGATAGTTTGAAGTGGTCCAGTGTGATTTAATAGAACTGGTATGTGTATAGGGTGCAAAGATTAATAGAACTGAATGGCAACTAGCTATACTTTAGAAGTGATGCATTGGTCATAAGGGAGGTTTACAGCACTTGTAAAATTGTTTTGTGTCCAGCCCAGCCAGGTGGCCAAGTTTGGGACATTAAAATTTTTGCTGATATAGGTTATCAGGTGTCTTGATAGTTCTGTCATGAGCTAATCCACTAAAGAACCCAAGGCACTCAGATCAAACTCTCCCTTAACCTAGATGAGGTAACCAAGCTTACAGGTGACATTGCCATGGAAATGGAATTATGGAACTTATTCAGATTTTGTGCAAAAATTAATTATAAACCATCATAGCATATGACAAGAGGGACAGCTTTTATTAGAAATGATTGAGAAAAAGAGAATTCAGCAGAGAGACTTGCCATTGATTATCTGTTAATCATATAGAAATGTCATTTTGCTTAGACAGATGTAGATGGCCTTTTTTTGTTACATTCAACAGGCATATTTTGGTGATACAAAAAATCAGATTATTGAACAGAAAGAGCCTGTCAGACACACTGAAACCTTGCACAATCATCTGATCAAATGGTATAAACTGTCACTTTTCTCAAAAACGTTAGACAATATGGATGCTGTGGAAGTGGCTGTTGTAGAGCCAATGCCGAAGAGAGGTGTAACTTTCCCTATTCAAAAGTAGCCACTGCTTCCAAAGGTGGGAATATACAGTATAGATATTGGCAGACTTGATGGATGGAAAGATTTCTGTGGCTGCACGGGCCTTTAATGCCAAATGTGTCTCTAGTTTCTATCACATCATTGAAAGGTATCTGATAGACATGAGAGTAGATCTTGCATGCCGTCTGCCACACACATGAAATTGTATCATGGATGAATTGATTATGAAGTGCGCTCGGATTTTTTAATAAAAATATCTAGTGTTTTAGCACAGCAGGTGTTGTTTCATTCTGCCAATGCTGGTTTATTTTGCATAATCTCTGCTCACTTCATTAGTATTAATAGGGATCAATCAAAATCTTTTTGTCAGCATTTAGATATTGCAGGTATGTTTATCTTTTAAAAATTGACGAAAATGTTTTGTTGAGTACAACAGATTTCTTGCACTTCCTTCAATCAAAGCAGACTCCTAAATGAAGAAATTGGCGGAAAAGAAAGAATGCTCAAATCCTATTAGGTGCATGACTACCTCATAGGGACAGATCAAAGAGGCAGGGAGTTACTCCTCCTGCTTGTTACATCATAAACCCACAAGTCAGACATAATTACATCAGTGGGGAGGAATGAGGTCAGATTTGGGAGGATTCCATCCCCTTTGAAGATCTATTTCTTCCTCGATATTGTCATTGTAGTAGTGTCTGGTCTTGCTCACTTTCTGAGTTAACCTTTTTTCTGCTTATTAGCCCTTTTCCTAATCGCATTTTCCCCAGTTCATTGGCTTCAGAGTTTCTTCTTTCTGTGTTCTGCTGGGCACAGAGAGCTTGTCTCCCTCCCCCCCCCCCCCCCCCCCCCCCACCTTTGCATGATATGGGTCCTCTGATGCTTGGGGGAGACTGCATTTAAGGGAATTAGCAGAATCTAAAACAGATAGCATATTGATTGTTAGAAGACACTTATTTAATTACTTCTATACATTTTGCCATGATAGCCTTGGTGGGAAAGCTAAAGGATTGAGGGTGTTGCTAATTTTGTTCGAATTCTTTGGCTCAAACTTTCTACATGGTCACTCATCAAGAGCAGGGCTTCAGAATTGATTGATACCATTTAGGAAAAGCTGTTTCCAGAAGCAGTGTAATGGAACAGAGAAGCTCTGGTCAAATGTAATACATCTGTAAGATTGGATAGAAGGGTATCAGTGAAATGCTGCATCTCGTGTAAATTATGTTTTGGTTTTTTGGAATTCCTTTGATAATTATGAAGCAAAGAAAGCCAGTCTGATCCTCATAATCAAATCAGTGAACTTGATACTTGGGGGAGCAGTAGGGTGGGATCTCTCTATACATTCAGCCTGGAGACCATCTCACCCCCCCTGCTGTCAGGGGATCATTAGGCCTAAATTAGCACCTCCTGGCCAGCATAACATCATTTGATAACCCAAATGGATTTCAAGTGTAAACAGTGACAGATTTGTAAACAATATGCTTCAATGGTAATTATCCCAAGCATGATGGTCAGGTAAAGTGGTTAAAGGTTGTGTTGCCCATGATGGGATGCATCTTTTGCTTGGCAAAGAAAATGTCACATTAACATAGCGTTGTCTATGGTTGCTGGATGGGGTCACGGCCAACTATGTGACCTTTAGGGGGTTGCCATTACCCTGGTAATTTCGGTTATGTCTGCAGTAGGATAGGCGTCTGGCAAAGGCTCCCTCTTCAAAAGTATATCCATTTCTTTGAATTGCCCGATACCCATTGCATATTAGCATGTGTTTGTTATACCGGAGATAAGAGAACACAAAAAAAAAAAATTCTGGGAGAGTTTACAGAACATGTAGCCATAGTGTGTTTGTCCAGGGCATGGTAGACAGCCTAAACACATACAGCGGCGGTCAATCTGGCAGACAAGAAGAAAAATTACACTGGCATGAAATGTATATAGGTTTGATTAAACTTCCCCATTAATGGCTAATTTAGATATGACAGGTATGCAGGTCTAGGCAATGGGCAACAGATGGGAGGGTTAATGCACTTCAAGTTCCCACTGGAAAGTTGTGTAGAATTCTACAGCTACAGAATTTCAACAAATTCTTGCCTATAATATCCTTGAAAGATCATATTTTCAGAAGACCTATGAACTTTCAGGTTGTTTCCTCCTTTCTTTTGAGGGGCACTTGTCAGACATTTGGTGACCATGAAAAATTTTTCTTACAAAATTAGAAAAAAAGTTTCATTATCGAGAGCCTCTTATCACAGTGAAATGATGGGGGTAAACATATCTGTGTGTTGTAATAAGGCACCCTGCTGATAGCACAATCAAAATCAAGTAGCCGAGAGAATGCAGCTCCATCTTTATCATGTTTTATACATTAATAATGGGAGATAACTGAAGTAGATACACAGGTCAATAGATACTTCACTTCAAAGAAAAGTCTGTAACCTATAGTATGGAGAAAGAAAATGTTTTTTCTATTTTTCATGAATCAATGCAGGCTCCCTGTCTCAAACAAAACAGTGTACCCATACTGTGAAACAACTTGGCATCACCAGGGGGAGATAAGTCTATTAAATAAAAAAAATTGAAACATAGTTTCTTTTGACATGTATTATCAATTCTGGGGGCTTTATGTGTAATTGTTTATGTTGAAAGTTGATTTGATTTTGTTTTAAATTCTTTGATATGGTTTTTTTTTTATCACCAAGTTCTTTTTTCTCAAAAATCTTATTCCCATTCTAAATGAAGTAGCTTGGAGCTAGGAGCTGTTCCAACCTCCACAGAATGCGAAATGGCTGAGAGAACACTATCATATCTTACAAACAAACCGCAAACCACAGATACTGCAAAAATGTTGAAGATATTTTTTTGTATGTACAAGTAATTAAAACTGATTAATGTTTTTTTTTCTTCAAGCAAACCATAATGATCATTAGCAGTTAATTAGCTAATATCTCCATGCTGATTCTATATATACGTTTAAATTTTTGATCAGGTTGATGCTAATTAATGCATTTCGGGTAACAAGATAGCAGGATATTGGACCTCCCTCAGCATTGAGGGTCTGTCAAGGGTCGTGTTCTGGAAACCTGTGGATTGAATAACCCAGGTGCTTAGCTAGATAGTGGCCAGATAAGGCTATTGTATACTCCGGTGTTTTATGGATATTTACGACCCACTTTTTTGTACATGACACTAATCGTATCTGCACTTTATCATGACGGATACTTATCACATTATCAGTTTAAGGGGTTTTTTTTTGCGCAAGAGACTTACAGCGGAATCTTCTGCTGTAGGAGCAAACATCAGTATTGTTTCCAAGATTATATCCACGTCAATTGCAATTGAAGTGTCAGTCCTGATTTTCGAGGCAACCAGATCTGGCAGATGTTAATTTGAGTGTTGAGATGGCATCCTTGGTGACAATTGGTCTTTTGGTGGTAAACAGTTTGTCAAGGAATAGACTAAATGGGAAAAAAAATTAAACCTTTTTATCATATGTTATAGTTGATAAATCAGTGCGTGGGATTGTATAACGGAACTTGGGTTTTGCCATTATGGAGTGGAATTGGGGTAAAATTGTTCTATCGGGGAAATAAGTAATGGACTGGAAAACTGTAATGTCTGCAAATCTAAGAGTTTTTGTGATTTTTTACAGATTTTAGAAATTTGTTTACTTCAGTTGAAAACCCGGGCTGTTAAATTCTTGTTTGGGGGTGTTAATTGTTTGTTTAATCAAGAATATCCATTAGTGAGCGATTCCCCTTATTGCTTTAAATGTTTTAATTGGTAATAAAGTCAAGTAGATATGTGGATCCCGATTTGCATTTTATCCTCGTTTTAGGGAAACTTGACAATAAAACTGAATTGAATACTGGCAGTTGTAATTATTTTCCATTAGATGTGCCCTGATCAGAATCCTAAATTACTTATCCCTCAGACACTGTTAGCCACTGCTAAATCCCAGTAGTACATTATCCTCACTGTTTGGTACATCCATTTGTACAGGGGAGGAACAAAACTCTTAATTTGCTTTTATCCAACATTTATATAGGGTATAGTCAGGTTATAATGGTTTAATGTGTCAAAAGTGTATTGTCACCAATACATATGATTGAAAACAAACACCATTTGGTGCCTAGATCAGTGTATTTCTATACTCATTGCAAAGATTAAATTTTTAAAAAGAATTCAATGGGGGGAAAAATAAACTTCTTTGGTGGTTTCATGCACATATCTCGTACATACATCGGTTATATTGTTTGCCCCTACTGGTCTCACAGAATCCTACAGGTGTTTGACCTACGTTAAGAACTTGCAAATTCATACTATTTTGATAGAAAATAAAAAGGTGCGAATATCTGTAGAATCTTGATAGTGTTGATTTATATGGAGGTTGTCAACTTCCGTTCGTTTGAAATTATCTGTTATCCGTCAAAAGTATCTAGTTTGGAAAGACAAAACCCAGAAACGCTAGACCACACTTTACGTCAGAAAAGTGTAAGTTGGATAGAAAAATAAACAATTTTTTTAAAAAACTGAACAAATATAAAAAGAAAATTGTCTGAGTGAATGGCATTATCAAAAAATCAAATCTTCGCATAGTTCAATGTTTGTGTTCCTTGCGTCTATTAGAGGTCGTAATTTCTGACTGTGACTGACTGTCTTCAGGATAGAGTTTCTTACAATGACCAAACTTGAGTTCCGCTAGACAAAAGAAGCTTGTCAACTTCCAATCAGAAAGACAAAAGAATGGGTCATAAAGAGATGGCAGAATGGGGCAAAGGCCTACCAGTTCTCACATACAACAAAAATCGTATTTGGAAAAAAAAATAAACTGCAGAGACACATAATACGATAATCATCAGTAAATGTTTGGCAGATTGTTCACGGGTTGATTCTATGCATGAAAATATTTTGACTTGTCATGGTACCCCCATTATTACAAGGCTAAAAAATAGTATGGTGGTTTTAAAAAATCTCTTTAGCTTAGTTTATAACTGTGCATGTTTGTCTGCGAGTACTTGTGTGGTATTCTTAGGTTTCTTGACTATTTAAGGAATGCCTGTTTTAAAATCTGCAGATCGACTGATTAAGATCTACAGATATAAGAATATAAATGCTCTGTGCTATTCAAGCCGGAAATATTACAGAAATTAGATATTATAATTTTCAACCACAGAGGGCCCTGCTCTATTCAGGATTTTTGCCGAATTTTAACCATGCATAAGATTTGATTGAAATGGGCTTTATGATGGTGAAATTCGGGATGTTATCGTGTTATAGCAGGTGCTGTGTTGTTTTGTATAAGTTAATATCAGGGATCAGAAAACCATGTTTAGATGTCAAACATCCCCCAGTACACTTATTCACTCTCGCTCGGCAAGTCTCATCAAATTACGAAGCCCCATGCAAACTCCCATATCCATGAATGGTCTTCCTGCATCACATTTTTACGAATATCCCTCTTCTTGTCTTTATTATCTGATATTTTATAGTTATATAGCGGAAATTTTTTTTTAAATGCCACAAACAATGCTAAATTTATTTGATAGTATAAAGCCCCCCCCCCCCCCCCAAGAAAAAAAAAAAAATGACTGAAAAATTAAAAAAAATGTCACAAACAACGCTATATTGGAAACGCATCAAAGTAACTCATGAATCACGATGACATATTGGTAAATATTGGATGTTTGTTATGTATCATCTTTCATTGAAAATTATGATAACTCTGCTCACTTTTCTTTACTGAAATCAAGCCTGAAGAGGCTTGTTAATACAGAGTAATTATTGACACTACAGCTTTAAGCGCGCATTCCACAAAAAGAACCATCAGACAAATAGGCTTATACAGGACCTGTGTATTTAATTCATCGATTTTGATGATACTTATCAAGGAGGTAATACTTTGTCAAGTGGTCATTGCACACTGGGCTATATTTGAAATGACATTTATTGATACGGACGGCCAGGCACAGAATTGAATGCAGATAAAAAAAGAAATTGAAACTTCAAAACAACCTGGTGAAGAAAAAAAATCGAACAGTGTCAGCAGGTTATTTGAAGTAGGAATAAGAAAGTGAAGTTGAAGATAGAATTTAGAATAATGAAGAAAAAAAAGAAACCAGGTCAAGATATTTTTGTGGTCTCTGCAGATCGATCCATTACATTACTGAACTGATCAGACAGTGGGTGCACTTTTAAACTGAATTCTCATCATGTGAGCTCTGGGTATATAAATCTATTGTCAAGGGCTAGTGACATTGGTGAAAATTAATTATGCAATGGAAGTAAATCCTTCTCTCTCAGCAGCAATGTCACTGTGGGTCTCTCACCATAGGGTTAAGTTGATGTTGAGGACCACAATAAATAATTTCATGCTTGTCATCCAATTATGAGTGGACAGGTCCTAATAAATAATCTAATTTACCAACTGCTGTAGATATATCTGTCCATGCAGGGGTCAGCTCTCATGCCGGGGCCCATTGTTAAGAGCTTCACTTTTCCACATTTGGGCTGTAAAATCCCGGGGTCTTTTGATGTGAGAGAGGAACAAAGGTTAACAATGGGAAATTTAGAATTGTATCTTGATAAAAATCAGAATTTATGCTACTCTTTATGGGATATTAACATTAAATGGGTGAAGTTTAAACTGGGATGAAATATAATTAAGGAACAGGTGCTTAAATAGCATTGAGGACAGCTATTTTGTCATTGGGAAAACTGATATGGATAGAATGGTACTCTTGCATGTCTGGAGGTAGTTTCATCCTTTGACCCTAGGCTAATTTGGAGAAAGAGAGAGAGAGAGAGAGAGAGAGAGAGAGAGAGAGAGAGAGAGAATATTCAGAATTTATTGCATAATATCCCATGACAGTTACAGAGTTATTTTATGGGGATTTGACTTTAATATAAACTTATGATTTTCATGAGCTTGGAAGTCAGGTCAGAAATGGCTATATAAACTCTCTTAATGTGAACCTGAGAGACAAGATCAAAGGAAATGCTAAGGAGGGTCTTAGGGAAAATATTTGTCTATTATGTAAACTATATTGATATAGACCCAATCTTCACAGAGTCCTCAGAGAGCAAGGGATACCCCATCAGTGTAAGACGTTTGTGTATTGAGTGACTCCCCTGACTTTTAAATCTTGCAATTTGTGATGTATAAAAACAAAATCACACGTGTATGTAGTATCATCAAACAAGTTGAACAGAGAATCCGAAGAATAAACGCTGATCTTTCTTCTATCACTGTCAAAATATTTTCACAGTAAACAAGCGTCTGCTGCTAATCTCATACTCAGTTCCCTCCCTTTATCATAAGGTAACCCAGGTAGCATTGGATTTAATTTTCTTTTTGATAACTTATTGGTTTCTCAATGTTTTTTGTTTGTAATTGCATGAAATCTAAGATATATTGTACTTGCAAGTAGCATTAAAGAATCAAATTCTCAGACTAATTGAATAACAATACGGCAATGGACCTTATGGACAGACACTAAAGAATCTCTCCATGGAATCTGCTGGGAAATAGAGACAATCTAATCAAAGCTGTAAAAATTAATGACCAAAAGTGGATATAAGGCAGAAATAAAATTATATGGAATTATTATCTAGTTATTGACCAAGAGACGTGTGCGAAATTGCCTTAACATCAGAAAACACTTGATTGATTAAGGTTTGCTAGACCTTCTCCGCCTGAACATATTGTTGGCTGTTTCATTTTCATGATAGATGGGCCTCATACATGGGGTATCGGCAGAACCATTCATCAGAGAGGCGAACTCGCGATGGTTTTTGCCAGGGTCACTCAATTTTCGAGATTTGTCAGGGGAACCATATATCCCTTAATATTCTAACTTATATTTATCATCTACATAATTTTCTGGGAGGTCAAATTGGGGTGCTTTATCTTTTGATTTTCTAATATAGCTGACAGGAATATTTGAGTTCAATTTTGGAGCTGCTTCAGTTCAGTTCCATATTGTTTCGGCCATGTTGGTTCCTGGACATTTTCTCGTTTATCTTTGTTCTTATTGTTTATGGTACGTTTGGAGATGAGAGAGGCACATGGTTTGATTTGTGCAGGTTAAGGGGCATGTAAACAGAATAGACAAGAAATCTCACCACTTGATAACTTCTTTCTCTTTTTTTTATCTCCTTTTTTTTATGGAATGGTTCAGATGAGTTTTGTGGGGAATAGAATCAAGGAGAAACAAATACATCTCCAGAAAAAATAATCAAAGGTTCAAACACAAGAGTCTCATTTTCTGGCAGTTTGAAAATAAACACAGGAACACGATAATGCATAGAAGTCACTCTTTATATGTAAACACTACCAACATAAACTTTATATGTATAACTTTAATGATGATGTACAGATGATATTGTCATAGAAACTGTCTCACTTAATGTGAAGGTATCAGGAATATTTATGGTTGCTTTGGATGTAAATACTGAATACCTTATACTTGGGGCCTTTGTGATTTCGCTTGATCTTTGGGCAGGTGGTAGGTGGGTGGGTCAGGGTCATTTAGATGTTTTATGTATAGGGTCTTCGATATCTAATCAAAACACAAATGGCCGTTCGGAACACCACATGCCACTTCATAAAGTTCACATAAAACTCTTGCTCAGTTCCTCACCCCCAAAACCCACCTCTGTTTTTCCCACTAGGACTTCCAAGTTATTAAAAATTCTCCCCCTTCTGCTTGATTGATTGATGTGCATTGTTTGAACAGACTAGAAAAGAGACAGGTTGGAATTGTAGCCCATTAGGGTGACATACTGACATCTTATAGATGTAATATTGCGGTGACATCAAATAGACTAGGGGCAATAAAACTATTCGAAATCAAAATGTTTTGTATTTAAACAGAGATGTGGTAAAAAGAGGGATCACAGGGCTGATTCAATTTACAGGTGCTTGAAAATTACCCTTAAACAAAAGAGAGTAAATTTTTAAGTTCATAAATATTGTGAAACTTCCAGAATTCTCAGCTCTTCAAAGACTGTCTCAGACAAATTAGCAGTCATAAATGAGGTACATGATTGACTAATAAACTGTGTAATAAGAAATTGGTTAGAGATCAATGAAATATAAAAAAATATGTGTATGAGATAATGAGAAAGGGGGAGTTGATATAAGTACTATAGACCAAATAAAAAGAAAAAATCTTTCATGTCGTCTCAAGGTGAAAAAAATAAGTGAGAATTTTTATGCATCTAAACTGGCTCAAAGAACTTTTTAAAAAATAATTCTCTTTTAATTTAAGCAATTTGCACCCACAGAATTATTGCAGATGAACAAGCTCAAACAAGTAATAAATTATGGGCAAAGCTATATATCCCTGCAGGAAAAAAAAAAATCTCAAGTTGCACATTCGTGTACCTGTATGTTTGTTTATCTGAAAATCAAACGGAAAGACAAATGCTCTCTTTGTAAACTCGGCCTTTTTTTTTTTGCCTCGTACAGGAAGTTGGGTCTGATAGATGGGGGGATTTAGTGGAGCTTTAAACTCTGCTAACAGATTCTTGATGTATGACATTAAGCTAATCTATGAAAATAAAACTGGTGTTCATACCTATTTCTTCTCCGGCCTGAACATGTGTGATTGCCTCTGCTTTTGTTTTGTATCATTTCGTTTCTTCTTCTTTTCTTTGCAAGGTCTGGTGAAAATTTGCTTGAATTGCTGTCGAGAATTTTCTTTTTAAAGAGAGAATGATATAAACAGCTGTATTTATTTCACATCAATGGTTAAAAGAAGCAGAAAATGAAGTAGGAAAAACAAAGTCTATTTGCTCAAGAATTAAGCATCTGAAATTTATATTCCAGTGTCTGTTACATAATCAGATGAAGAATGAACTGCTCTCAGTGACCTCAGTACCTACATTTTTTACCTCTTTCTCTTATTCTCATGTACTTGGTCAAAAAGAATTCTTTGAAATTAGAGATAAAAATTTTTTGGCTTTGAAAATTAAACTTCAGACTCATTCTTCAAGCCAATTTTTTTCTACCAACCAAAGAATCTTCCATTTATCTTGATTACATGCTCAAACAGATAACTCTGAGCATCAGTTAAAGAAATGAAATGAAAGTAGCCAGTTTATCAGTTATTTATGAACACAGGGCTAGAACAGCTAGGGAGTCTCATACAATGCTTCAGACACCACTGTAGAAACTGTATCTTTTTCCTCATTAGAAAAAAGTAAATAGGTTTCTGCATCCCTCATCAACCTTCCAAATGATATGACTTGAAAACAATCGTAGTGTTAGTTATTAGGAGAAGGGTGGAATATGCATTGCTGCTGTTTACAATGACAGATTGTATTTGATGTATGTAAACATTCTGTTGATTAAGATGTTAGCCAGCAGACAATAGCCTCTCATCACCGGGGTTTTTTCATTCAACACAGTGGGTTAACAAGAAGCGTATATACTGGTATACTCCGATGGACGAAAGGTTGTACCTCAAGATACCACAGCATACGAGGAGAACATTTTCTCATGTCCTTGGAGTAAACAATAAATCATATGTGTTTGGATACAATAAATTATACAATAGAACTTGTCAAGACATATTTAAAAATGTAGAGAATACCTGTCCTTTTTGAATGGGCCATATTTTAGAAAATCAGATTATCATAGGAATTTTTATTGAGCTAGAATGTGTATGAAAATTTAGGTACCTGAGACAGAGTTTATGATACACATGTTTTCTTCATGAATTGCATTATTCACAGAAGATGGAATAGAAAACAGCGAGATTTGCATAATTGCAAATATTTGTCCTTTGAAGCAGTCAAACTTATGAGATCATTTTTGTCTACTTGCAGATTTTTTCTCAGATTCTTCACTCCTTGGGAAAAGTCGCTTCCAAGATGACACCCCTAAGTTTGTCCAGGAACCAAATGATAGCTACCACATTGTCCGGAACAAGCCAGCAACAGTGGAATGTAAAGCCATCAATGCCGTCCGCATTAACTTCCGCTGTGCCGGACAGTTCATGGAACCCACCCACATGGAAAACATTGTGGAACAAGAAACAAGCACAAAAATCTTGTCCGCCTTTGTAAACGTGGAGCGAGCGGACGTGGAGGAGTATTTCGGTGGAGTTTTCTGGTGCGAGTGTTTTGCATACAACACCAATATTGGATTGGATGGCGTAGGAGGGATTAAAAGCAAACAGGGCACTATTGATATTGCATGTAAGTATGAGTTATCTGCCTTGAGGTTATTTTGGGGGGTCAGATATTTGACGAAGGTTGAATAATTCCAATTCAGCCGACCCTGCCCATTGATAGCCCTTAGAACAGCTATCACTAAGCCGCTTAATCATTCGCACTCAAAAAATATTAACCCCCACCTGCCATAGAGAGAAGGGTCTTCTCCCCCTCTAATGCAAGTCAGCTCAATCAGTTTATGCAGGCTTAAATTGAGAAGTGTGCAGACATTTGATGAAATGTTCCTGGGTGAACTATGTCTTGCTGTGGGGGAGTTTTTCCTCACAGCAGGCCCAAAAGAAATTGATTTCCATAAGTCTGTACACACATTTAAGAGGTTTACTTTAATCCTGCTGAGAAATTGATTTGAAATTTGGCTGGATAAACCCTCCTCTGAGTTTTTTCAGTGGCTAGGTTATCTCCCCTTGCATCTGGGGGGATGGATAACATTTTTGAAAGCAATATGATCAAAAGTGATAACACATCCCCCTGATTGATGTGAATTTGGTCGGGAGTGATGAATGTATATTTGTAAACTAAATGTCGGATTTAGCTAAGAAAATGGATTTTTCAATGCTGCTTCTTGAACAGGTGTGGGTTTTTTTTTTAAGAAGGTAAACAAAGAAGTGCAGAAGTGTCATGAGTTGCCATTGTAGATGTACTAATCCATTAAGGCTTAACTTCTAAAGCCTTTAAAAGGCAGATGCATGAAGTAAATTGTCACATCCTTGTCACTGGTGCCTCTCTTTGGAACCCATTAAAAATTCAGAGCAATTTATCAAAAAGAAAAACAATCAACTTGTAAATATTTCATCTGGCATGGAATTGGGGATCGGAGGTGTATAGATTCTATAGCGGAACAGCAAAACGCTTGAAGATCCGGATCTTTAGAATAATTAAACTATTGGTAAAAACAATTGCTTGATGATAAAAAGAAAAGGATAATAATAGATTGATCATGAAAAATTAAACAGTCAAGGTACTTGTAAGCTGTCAAATTAAAATGATGGAGCACTTCCCCCGGAGAAGAAGGGGGGACACAGATTGAATGAGGGTGCGTTGTCACCACTTGAGCTCATATTGACATGGCCTCTACTCATTTTGACTACATAGTGATGGATCGCCATGTACTTACTCACTTCTTCATCTGCTCCAATGTCTAAATAATGGTAAAGGAGAAAATGTTGGGAAAGCAATATAAGTCTGAGTTTGGTTAGATTTTTGGTGTGTTTTTTTTAATTGACATCACTACCTGATGTTGTGTGATCCAAAAAAAAGGAAAAATAAGAAATAAAAACGGCCTTCTAAAATAAACCCAACAGATAGATGAAAAACTTAGGTCACAAGCAGAGCATGTGCTTATGCTAATTAAGTTTTTAAGAGAGTTGCTCTAAATAAACCTCCCAGGATAAACTCATTGCAACTTACTTGTACCCACACTTTCTTTGATTACATTTGTGGTTGCCTCCTTTTTTTTACGACTACAGCTCGTAGCATTTTTATGTAACTCCTGTGAACTTTTTAGAATGTCGAGAACAGTTTTTTCCCCTATAGCTGACTCTTTATTAAGGTGATGTAAACCCCCAAAGAAGTATGAGCATAAATCAGTGTTGGAGAAAATGCATAAAACTCTTGTACTTGAAAGCCACCTTTAACAATAAAACATACTGCTCTGGTTAGGATATTGTTCATTCCTCAACTATCTTTTCAGTGTTTTCAATTTGCAGGCAGTTATAGCTATTGAATTTTAGATAAACTTCAGTATGGGGCCCTGTAATTTATGTTTTCAGATCCTGCTGAGAGATTATTAACTGAGCATTATGGGTGAAATTTTTAATTATCTAGTAATCCCACAGCAGATGCCTAGAGATTTTGTCTACTTTGTGTATCCTAGCAACTAACTTGATCTGAATCACCAGGATGTTTAAAAATTCATTTTAAATCACAGAAACCAGAGGGGTGATTGTTGGCACATGGTTTTTTCTTTGACCATATTTCAGGAAGGGATATTTTCCTCAGATTAAACTCTCTGGCTTTCTTCTTTCATCTTGGCCCTCTTTAAAAGATGTTAAATATTATGCCTGTCAGGAAAGGCAAAAAAAACCAGGTTCTGAAGACGAACGTTGTCTCCTCAAGTTCAGCAGCAGACACTGTAGACAAACAAATGTCGAAGAATTCTCTCATGGTCAGGATTTAGGATTAACAGGAATGCTAGCAGCAAATTATTTGGAGAACAAGAATTTCGCCATGCAGCCTGTGTATTTTCTGCAATGCTGTTTCCATATTTTCATCTACTTCATTGTGAATATCTTGTTATAATACAGTCCAAGCTTGCCTGTAAAACTGATAGCTAAATATGCTCTAAATCCTACTTTTATGAAAAGTCGGAGAAGGACCCATCAAATTAAGGGAAACTGCATGTTTTATATCCATGCTAGCTTTACAAGAGCAATTCATGCAGAGGAAACCATTTTCACATATGATTAAGAATTGGACAACCGACCTTCAGATCAGACAATGCAATGAGAGATAAAATGCAAACTCCCAGCAGCTGCTTTGTATGTTGATTATGAGATTTCCCGCATTCTCGTATAATAATGTCTGAGGACAAAAATATTAGTCTAGAAATCTTCCAACATGTTTTTCTCATTCAGTGTTATAAAGTCTAGGGGATCTGCACATGCTAATATTTGAGCTTTTATTTTTATATATATGGCATCAATCGGTCTCGGAGACAATGTTCTGTCTAATACTCTCTGGCTCACTAGCTTGTCATATTCTACATATTTATTTTTTTTTTGCTCTTCTGTGGTGGATAGGTGGTAAATCATGTTTCCGATATTGCAGTGACTATTAATACAAGGCCTCTTGTGATGGTTCTAGTGGATAATCTTCGTTGTTTAAGAAACAATATAGAAAATTTATGACAGTCTGAAAAAAGGAAAACAATTCTAGCTCGTCTTTTGCTGTACCAATAAATCATTGGCTATTTAAAAAGAAGAATTTGGGATTACATGGGTATCTAGAATAGGTGGAGCAATTGAAAATATTTTGTACAGGTATGCTGAAGATTCCTTATTTTACATGAGTACTTGATTCCACGATCCAACTGATTTGCATCAAATTGCGAGAATATAAAATCGCGAATGCCGAATTGTTAGCATAGTTTCATTTAGTTTACATATGTCCGAAAAATAAAAGCGAGACTTTAAAATCTGCGAGATGTGCTTTTCGCGATTTTATATGGATATTAATTCATTGCATTTAATTGGGAATCTTCAGTATTCTATTACAGACTGTCTGTGCAGAGAAAATAGTTAGAAAAAAAAAGGTATCAGAAAAAAAGGCATGTTACATATCACAGTGGTTTATTTGTTAACATTGTGGCTTTGGTAGATTGATAGCTTATGAGGTAGGCACTGAAGGCAATGGGAACATCTGGCTGGAGAGCACAGTTATAACCTTATGATGAGCAGAGAGACAGGAGTTACCACAATATCACTTCTCTCTGTTCTTTGTACTGAGAGCTTGACTCTTGATGCCACCAGGAAGGAAAAGGCTATATAACTCATAGTTCTTGTCACATGTAAAAGCTACTGCTGCTGCAACGGTTGCCATGAACTACAGAACACTTAACCCCAATATTACTATTTGTGTGACCCACATACTTATAAAACTACAAGTACTCGATTGTTCCTACTGGAGCATTAAATTCCGGGTGGGATTAGAAGGAATATTGCTGGATGTACGAGATTAAATTATATATTATTACCCACATTCTTGTTGCACTTTACCATTATTATGGTTTCATTTAAAAGTGCTTTTTCAGTTGTACAGCACCAACAATTATCAGAAGAGTACATGAAATTTAGCGCTGTATAGAAAATGGTAAATGTATCTAGAAAAGCTGGAGGACATATTTTTGTTGCCGTTTTAGCTGGAAAAAATCAAGAGACAACTGTGATAAACCAGACCAACTGGTTCTCTATACCCAAGTCTTTAGCTGACTGGCTTTGATCTTCAGTGTTTTGTCCAGGTTTAATTTCTGTCGATTCCAGTCCAAAAGCCCATCCAAGTAAACAAGGAAACAATGTCAGATGGAGTATCCGGATCTGGGTGTATTTATGTGCCCGATTTGCATGGAATTGTTGACTATTACTGATAACACAGAAGCGTTTATGGTAATTGGGCCGGTGTGTTGCCATACTGTCATTTTCTTGCTTTCGACCAATGTGTCTGCCGTCGATTTTTGCCACACTTTGAAATGTTTGGCAGGATTAGCCCTGATCCCTAATGACTTCATTTGACATATTCCAATGATGATTTTTTTTTTTTCTGTTTGAGGAAAGTGATCTCTTAACAAGAAAAGAAAGAAATTATCTATTTACTGTTATTTATGCTCATTGATCCAACAAGATGGCAGAGAATGGTTTGAATTAATGTGTCTAATGGAGAAGACTTCATGTCGAATCCTTGAAGACTCTTGTTTTAATGGTATTTGACCAAGCAGTTGGGTTTGAATCAATACAACACAAAATGGTAACTTGATCAATAGTAAATATGTCTTAAATAGTCTCTTAAAGGGCACACTGGAGCAGAATGAATGCATCTGATATAAACCTCATTAAGGGGGGAATGATTTTCAATCTTCTGTGATTGAAATCCAATAATAGGATACATTCAATGAGATGGGCCTGTGTATTGGGAGGATTTAGCGGAGCAAAGCGTACAACGTTTCTTCAACGCCGACTGTTTGTTCTGCAACAGAGTTAGGTCGACCCTCGCTTATTACATTGACACATTTTGGTCCTGTCTCTCTGTTAGAACCCAGTGTTTAAAGATCTGTTCTGCAGAGCAACTAGCACAGAATGTTGACAGTTGAGAAAAAAATATATATTATCAATCGAAAGCTCCTTTTCAAAAAGAATTTTTTCTTTCTTCTCCTTGAAGTACATGCATTGTCTGATGAAGTAGGTTGAACTATTTTGATGAAATTCCACATTTTGGTAAATATACAATGCTGTTATCTTTCATTGTTCAGCAGGTGTTCACCTTAAAAGTGCATTTGCGTTCTATTAGAAGTCAATAGGTGTTAATTTTCTAAGTAGTTAATAGATATTCATTCATATTCAGACATGTTCCAAATTAGAATTTGTATAACAATCTAATAAAAGTTAATAATATATCAAGTTTCTTAATAAAGAGAGCCTCTTAAATACAATGTACTCATTTTCTGCCTACAATAAAGAGTTGTGCAGGAATTCTTTTAATGGTGAAAGAAAGTTCAATGAACTTCATGAAGTGGGAGGAATCATAATCTGTGGCAGACGGTAGTTGCAAAAAAACATGCATGTATGGCCTGAAGAACTAGGTGGGTCTACCAATCAAGTTGATATAAAATAAGGATGTTTCATATAAGACAGATCGAGTCTTAATGTGAAAAAAATTCTATTTTAAATGTCTCTTGGTACCCATGCTTCATTTAGCATCTCCTCAGATTCAATGTTGAAAAAATTTCAGACAAAGACGACTTATTTACAATTACCTTTTTTCATAATTGCCCCCCGAAAAGTATCAAAAGAAATGATTTTCTAATCACTGGTTCAAAAAATCGCTTCAATACGAACAAGGCTGTGTGTTGCGGTGTCAATAAGACCCATTCCTTTTGGTGAATGTGACCCACCAAAAAAAGAAGCCCTTCATCATGGGCCTTTTGAAGGCAATGCCATTTAGCAAAGGTGTCCAAATCAAACAGCGCTGATTGTATAGCGAGCAGAAGTTAAAAAGTTACCAACTACACGGCGTTCCTTCTTGGCGAGAAATAATTCTGTGTCTGTTCGCGGCTTGCACTCTGTCGCAGCCCCAAAACGGGAAACCTTGAGTAAACAGTCGCTTGTGGAAGAATGCTCAGGGTGTAGGATAATTGAATGTCTGTATGGAAAAATGTTATTTTAAAAACCCTCCCCCTTATAAATTAAATTCTAATCGATTACTGCATTACACAAGTAGATGTTGAACTTAATTTTCACCTTAACTTCGTTTTATGTGTTTATGACAATGCTTTTGGGCAACATTCAGTATGTCTCAGTGTTTGCCTAGGTGTAATTTGGAACTGAATTCAAATAGTTGAAGTGCATTCTGTACAACTAAAACATTTTATTGCTCGCACCTGTTTAAATACAACCAAAAAGAAAAAAAAAGACTACCTTCATTCCTATCTGAATGAGCTTCTATCTATTTTTTCTCGACAATGGAGTACAAATTCTGCAGTGAACCCTTTTAAATTAGTTCTACCCTCTGCAACATAGGGAAATGGAGCGTCTGTTTTAGTGCATCATGTACTGTTATTTGCCACACATCTTCTGCACCCTGCAAAAAATCGCAACATGGCGTTAATGCCGATCAATTGCATAACAACACTTGAATGCATGTTTTGGTTTAAGATTTTTTAATCTTTTAAAAAAATTCATTGAAAATTCTATATAAATTCTATAATTTAAATAAAATTTTGCAAAAACTTTATAATGCATGTGTCTTGCATTTTTTTATCATGATTCTTACACACTTTTTTGTTTGAATATGAAAGAGACTACCAATAATCTACCATTAAAACTCAAACTAACTGTTTTACATTATCTTTGGATGGAAACATTGTTTCTTAACTATTCCCTGATTTCATTTTCAGATCTACGAAAGAGGTTTGAACGAGAACCATTGATGACCAGAGTCCAAGTCTCAAAAACAACCCAGCTAGATTGTCTACCCCCAGAGGGAAAGCCCTTACCAGAGGTCAGTTCCTAAATATTAGCTTAACCTCTCAAAACAATTCCCCACTCCAGTCCCAAACCTTTTCCTTGAAGAGACAGAGAGTGCTGTTTGCTAAATATATATTCTTGATTTTGAAAGTTGAGCACTTGCAATATGTATGATTATACACACATTCCACCCAGTTGGATTAAAAGTGCTGAAAAAAGAAAGGTCTGAGATTTTGTAGATTGGAAATTCAATAAAAATTCTTATGCATGCTATAACCGTTAAGTTTTGAATTGAAAAAAGAAATGCATTAGACCAAATGGAAAAGAATTTTTTTAAAGGGGGGGGGGATTCTTGAGTGCAATGTAGGTATACAGTTGACATAAATTACAAACTATCTCAACATCAATCTGTATAAAGGGGAGTTTTATGGGCTTGATGCATTAAGTTCTGCATAAGAATAAACGCACAAGGAGGGATCGGAAACAATACTTTTTTTCTTAAACACTTTTAGATATAATTTCACCTGTCATCAGGTTTCTGGGAGTTTTATTAGTGGAACACCTGTGGCAGCTAGTATATACAATTCTGACAAATTTTCGAATTACCAGATTACTTCAGAGAGCAAGAAAGAGGGCTTTTATGGTCAAATCAGCGCAGTTATAGATATACATTTTAAAGCTCTGTTTATGAAAGAAACTGCTTCTCAAAAAGCTTGTGTTAATTGAGTTGTGAGAAAAATGTCCTTAGAACTTTGTATCCCAACATGGGTCTCTCCTGGATCAAAGCAAGTGTCAGCCATGTTGCTAAGTTTGCAGAAGATAAACTCGTCCCTTTGCACAAGGTTTGCAATGCATTGTTTAAGAAACCAGCCCTTCCTTATATCCTGTATTTTCCTGTGTCTTCAAATAAAAGAAGTTTTTTTTTCTCTCTTTTTAAACCATAGATAACCAAATTGGGATTTTTTTCTTTCCACTATAAAAGTGCTTGCAATGCAAAATGCTGTTCTCAAACACCCAAGATTCGTCCAGATTTTTAAAACATTTCATCGGTGCTCACTGCCCTGAAAAACAGTTCATCAAGTGAATTATTGGAAAAATCAGGGGACTAACTGTTAAATCTGTTTTGTCTATCTTCAATTAACTGGAAGTCTTGTCCAATTATATCTGTTGAATTTTTAGCACGGTAATTGCTCTCTTAGTGTCAGGAACCTTCTTTCCAGCCAGGAACATAACCAAACTGTCAACAGGCATTCACTGGTGTGATATAATAATTACAGGAAATTGTTCTTAACTCTTCCCTTCTTTTCGCAAAACCATTCAAAACGGAAATTAATGTCCAAAATGTACCTTTTCAATGTAATTTTGCCTTTTTGAAAGCTTCATTCATTTGAAGGGTGTGCAAAATTTTCTTCTCCAAGTGGCTGCATTCAATCGCTGACAAAAAGTTTTTCCTTAAAAAATTAGCAGAATGACAAGGGTCCAATTATAAGAAAATTAAGTGTTGATTTATAAAAACCATGTAAGAAAACTTTAAATTTGAATCATGGAGTAAGAGTTCTATTCTTATGAAATTAAAATCATATTTGAAGTGAGGATTATTTGTTGATATTTTGTAAGGAATGTACTCATAGCTTTTCTTTCCATGTCATTCCAAGTGATCACAGCTCGATAGGAAATGTTGATTGCAGTCGATTCAGACTGACAGAAGAATGAATATCAGCCAATAATCTCTGCCTCTTGTCAGTATCTTTATAAAGGGATCTATATCAAAAACCTGTAATGGGGATAATATTTTGTACCTTAAAACACTTCACTACCCCACACCTGTGATTAGTTTGTTGACAGGTATCAAGATATTTCCTATCTAACAGTTCGTAATCAAGTTTGGTTTTCACCTTTTAGCTTTGCGCACCTGAGAAATTTGTCACAGGTATTGTGGCGATTGGGGATGTCATGCTATTTGGAGGCAATGGTTTTGTATGCAGGGTAAATCTAACGCTTTCTCGCCACCCAAATTGAGATGGATATCCTTCTGTTAAAATACTGTACCTTATTTTTTTGTTAGTTCGTCAAAAATTGACAGCGTGAACAAAAAATGTTGGAGGTTCACTTGAGTGTCACTTGTGCATAACTGGCATGTATAGCTATGTATTGCTAAGATTGACTCCTGATAGATTTTTCCAACAAAGCGCGGTGGCCGAGAAGTATTTGGACGAAGATTAAAAAAACCCGGAGATGATCAAATTACTGATATGAAACGGAGCTTTTTTTCACAAGGTCTCCTGTCTTTGAGAATTATGGTATATTGTGTTCCACATGTCAGCCCAGCATTGTAATTTTACACTCTGATGCCTCGACTAACGTCCAAGATTGTCACCCAATGCATTCCTTGTGGTCATTTGTTCCTTCGGTATAAACATTTAAAATTTTATCCATTCATCAACAATTTTAATGTTAGGGGGATAGAGTTCCTAGCAATTTGTGGGCTGTGTGCTCTATTAGCCGGTAGATATGATCAATAATTACCCTCTTTAAGTTAAAAATTATAGGCTTGCACTCAAGTCAGTAAGCTCAAGAAAAATCCTCAGTATATATATGCTATATTCTGTCTAAAAAAAATTCCAAGAAAGTATTTTAGTGATTTTCACATTCAATAAAATATTCAAGAATCCTGCTTTTTTTGAAATATTCATTATCAGTTTCATTATGATTTAAAAGGTGCAATTCTGTGTGTTTTTGATTGTTAGCCTATCTAAACTCAATTGAATGTGAAATGAAAAGTATTGTGATTAAAAATTTGATGAATTTCTGTTTGCCAGGTGTTTTGGTTGAAGGACAATGTGGAGATCAACACCAAAGATGGCTACTACATCGTGTCCAACACTGGGGACCTCCTCATCAGTCAGACCCAGCTACGAGACATGGGCAACTACACATGTGGGGCCAAGAACCTGGCCGCCAGGCGCCTGAGTGAATCCGCCTCACTCATTGTCTATGGTAAGGTTCCACCTCCACCACCCCTGATAAAAACTGGAGAAAAAAAACCGCCATAGATTTTGGATATTTTTAATGTACTTTGATTTGGAATTATGCAGTCATACCACACAAATTTTTTTGACCTTTGATAGATATCCCTATGACCTTGACAAAAAAGTATGTTTGACCTATAGTTGACCTCTCTATTAACATATGTATTAAGTTCTGCCGATATACTTGACATGTTAGATTTGATTTGTTTGAGGCTCCCCTACCCCTTGACATAAATGTTTCACCGGTTTTGGGGTCTGTAGAAGAAATGGCTGGATAACCTTTGACCTCATCAGAAAATGGGCTCTGATAAATGTTTCCTGCCCAAGCATAAATATTGATGAATAAAGATAAATATTTTCATTCATTATGGCTTTCATTTTTAGAGCAGATATGAGATGTGCTCTCAACAATTTTTTTGATAATGTAAACTTCGTGCGCTAAGTTCACCATCCAAAAAATTGAAATTCTGTCAGGAATATTATATACAAGTGCCATTTTGGCTTTTGGAGATGAAATATTTTGATTCCAATATCACTTGCTGTCAACAGTTCCAGAAAAGGTCAAGTGAGGTTGATCTGGAACTCAAAATATTTTGAAATTATATCAACCTGCATGGACCAGTGTCAGCTATTCTAGGAATTCACAGCTTTAGCACTACAACATGTATAATCCAGCCCCCCCCCCCCCCCCCCCCCCCATTTTCCAATATTCAATATTTCTGAATTTATCCTGATGAATTTCAAATAATTTGAATTAAAATTGATATGAACAGCTTGTGTAGATCATCCATGATACATGATTTGAGAGGAAGCAATGTATTCTAATTCATCATTCATTGGTATATAGCAAAGTGGGAGTCTGTTTCAAGTATTCATTTGAAATGTAAATCAGTTTCTCTCAAATGTTTGCATTGTAATCCCAAAATATTTGTGTATACAGTTCAATCATTTTTTTATGACATAAAATGCAAATTTTGGCAAAAACTGAATTTATCATCCATACAGAGAGCATTTTTTTTATAATAAAGACATAAAAATATAATTTATTACTGTCATTTGGTTCAAGGGGTACAAATCATAATAATTGTCCCCCTCTGTTCTTAATTTTTTTCATCTAAGATTTTGTTTTGTTGTTTGTTGATAAATAATCATTATTAAATTTGCTGATAGCAAAACATATAGAGGCGTAAAATGTTGAATCTTTCAAATTTGAAGTATGTTTGTAAAACTGCAACACACAAGCTTATATATATATACAATTTCATCTGATTAAAATTCAGGAAAAACAGGTGTTTTAAGCTGTTTCAGGAATGCGCTGTTCATTTATAGCAATGTCACAGTTTCTGAACGCATAAAACTACACAAATGCAAAAACCTGTGTTTTTCTAGAACTTGAAAAAATTATTAATGTCATGATTATAATAAAGACCTCAAAAATAATGATAAAGATATTTCTCATGAATATAAATGGGGCGTCACTTCTGGGTGACAATAAAACCTACGTAATTCCCAAAAAGACCGAGCGATTTAGTATTCATGTTAGCACTATTTGTATGAATGCATCAGGGATCAAACTTAATTTTCTACTTAAAATTCATCCCGGCCTGCATCTCCCAACCAAAGAAAAATGGATTTCCAAAGATTATCTTTCAATTAAGATTTTATCTTTAGTATTATAGCAATTTGAAATTTTCCGTGGATGAATGCAAAAGAATGAATTAGTCAGGTGGGTGTAGTAAGGCTTATTTTTATTAATTTTTTTTTTCATTTGAAGTTTGTTAAATAAGAACTAATTACCAGATGCAGAAAAGACGTAATCAGAGTTGGTATCTTTTGGAAGGCTGTTAAATCGTTGGGAGTCCGGAACATATCTGTTCTGTGAAGACCCATAGTGCTGTCTGTCTGGCAAAATCAGGGAGTTAAATTGACCCAATCCTTTACTTAAGCTTCAGTTAATTGAAAAAGAAGGTTGACTCTTGAAAGAAGTAAGATAACTAGGTGCAGAGACCTTGGCATCTGAGTAGTACATGTACTATACCTATTTGTTTTAATTGCATAGATGTTCTTGCGTATCCATTTCATTAAATTAAGGATGGTCCAGGTCACTTTTCAGTGCGATGAGACTATCTCCTTTAACCTTGAAATACTTGCCTTTCCTCTTCTTCTTTCTGTTAATTTAAGGCCCCAGGGTTATATTGAGCGAAGTAGAACATAAACTTAATTTGACTTCTTTAAAGTGACTGTGTTATTTCTGTGACAGAGAGATCAAATCATCAGATCATTAAGATTCTATGTTCATATTCATTGCAAATGATACATTAAATAAATTTAAACAAAAAATCTTTGTAGTTGATGGAAGCTGGTCAAGTTGGAGCTCATGGACGGAGTGCTCAGTCAAGTGTGGAAAGGGGGAAACCCGGAGAATGAGAACCTGTACCAATCCAGCACCACTAAATGGGGGCGCCACTTGTGTAGGGGACAATGTCCAGACCAACCCCTGCGGCTCCATTTGTCCAGGTGAGCCCTCAGACTTGCTCTATGGTGGGCTCAGCTAGATTTTGCTTGTAGGACCGCCACTGCTTTAATACATGACTAGATTGCATAGTCACTAAGCGGGATTACAATAATTTTATAAAGCTTGAGACTCTAAGAGACCATGGCATGTTTTCCTCTCCCCTTAATTTGCTACAGCATTTGGGAATGTTTTTGGTTTTGCATTTAAATAACAAAAAAATATCCTACTGAGAATTAGTTGCACAGTTGTTTAGATTCCTTCAGATAATTGGTGCATGGCAAAAGAAGCTGACACATTATCTGAGAGCCTGAAAAACATAGGACTCCATTGAACCATATGCAGATTTTTGGGGAGGAAGAAAACTAGTCTTGGAGCCGTCAGTAATTCTTTGTAATTGCCCCTTTTCCCTGTCGGAACTTTGCTTCATCCTGCAAAGTTTTTTCTCACGAGTCGTACCGAACGAGGGCGATGACTAAGAAAAAAGTTTGCATGAGACGGAGCCATTTACATCAGCAAGTGAAACAATTGACAACTAGAACGCATCATTTTGTCCCATCAGTAATAAAAAAGCTAGAGAAAAAAGTTGCAGATATTAATAACGATCACTGTAAAAGCTTTAAGCCTAGTCCTCAGGCTCTGCTGCATTAGTAGTAAATCCATTAAACTGTTGTAAAGACAAAATGACCAGAGAGTGCGACTTGTCTCACCAGCATCTAACTGATTCATAACAAAAAAGGACAGAAAATGATCATTGGTAATTAGAGCATTCCCAGAATGAAGGGGAGAAAATAATGACCCCTCTAGTTAATGTTTCTTTTTGCTATTAATGGTTCATTTGGGTTGAGTCAATGGTCCAGAAATTAATTAGAACATTTGTCAATCATAAGTTGTTAAAGGGGAAAAAAGAAAATTTTCATGAAATTTTCCCCGCTTTGCATTGAGAAAAAAAGCTGAAAATTCGTAATAAGAAGAGAAGAAAAAAAACTAATATAGAAATTGTTATTCATTCCTAAATTGATAAATCTGATATTTGTTTTGCAACATCCTTGTATTTATGGTCTGATGTATATAGCCAAGGGAATGTTTCCATCGAATTAAGCAATAGAAGTTCTCCTTGATAAAACCGATATTGGTGTAATTCACTGCAATCATGCTGGACAATCTCTACAATCATTTCATTCCAATGAAGGAAATTCCTGGAGGGTGGAAAAAACACACAACCTCCGAGGATTTATAGAAATATGGCTACCACATCACGCACCATTAATTTATTCATGCGAATTCTTTGCTTGCTGTAGTCGTATTAATTGTTCTGTTTTGTTACCGTTTCATCCCCCTCTTCCGAGGGTGACAGAGTCAATGTTCTCTGCTTATTGCTGCACTATGTGAAAATACAGTCCTATTCCGTCAGTTTATTGCGATATGGGTTTTTCTTCTTTTGTTGTGTGTGAAATATCGATTTCCTGTCGAGAAGATCTCAATGAATGATGCTTTCAACATTATCAAGTGAATAACTAAACGCATGTTACAATTAGTAAAGCTTGCCTTTAATTGTTTTATTCAAGGATTTTTTTTTTTAGATCAAAGTCGTAAACTGTATTCATTTATACAGCTGTTATGCAGTTTGGCATGAAAAAGCTTAGTTATTTGCATTTGATTAATATAAAATTGGGTTTTTTTTATGTCTCAATGACTAATTTTCTTCGTTTCCCATTAATTGAAAAAAAAAATCATGTAATTGATTCTTTTACATAATGTGCATGTTAATCATTAATAGTTATTAGAAATCATTATTAACATATCATTTGAATACCTGTAATTGTTTTGTTATCTCCCCTTTTCTGCTAACTTCAGAAAAAGGAGGTAAGAAAGTAGTACTGCTTTATTATTCATGCATCTATTTTATGTCTTTCATCATCATTACAAGTAAAGTCTCATTTGGTTGCAATTTTAGTTTCTAAGTTAACTAATTATTCAATGTCTATTGTTTCTTTCTTCAATGTTTTGACTCTATATATCATATATAATATATATTCAGTATATGTACTATATTTCTGTACTTTTCTGAAATAACTCTTTCTTTAGATATGAGTCTGTTGTGATTAGGTCTCTTTTTTTATTATGTTGATAAAAAGCTTGCAGCTTATTATGGAAGTTATCGCTTTAATTACAGTTAAATGCACCAACATTTATTTTTAAGAAATTTTAACAAATATCAAAAGTGGTATATCAAGAAAAATTTACTATCTACATGCATGTATATGCCTGTGCAAATTTGATGCAGCCATCTTGTGCAGATGTGCATGTGCAATCGTGCTTTAAAGTGTGTGGAATAAGGTTGGAAATATCCTTTAAATCTCTTGCTTAATTGATATAAAATGATTACCTCTTTGTTGTAGTTGATGGACAATGGGGTGCTTGGTCCTCATGGTCAACTTGCAGTACGGAGTGTCAGCATCACAGGAAGAGATACTGCAACGACCCTCCAGCTAAAGACGGCGGAAGTTACTGCATCGGCAACGATCTGGATGGGGGAAATTGCACAGGGGGCAGGTGCAGAGGTGAGAGACGAGCAGAAGGTGTCGATGATTTTTATTTTTTTAATCAATTTGGTAGTTAGGTGTCTTTCATCTTAAAGAACTAAAAATTCATTTTAAATGACTGGTATATGTTGCAAAAGAAATTTTGGAGATCTGTGTTGCAAGCTATAGTGCCTTCTTAGTTCAATATTAAAAGGATTAGGAAAATTTACAGTCCTGTTCCTAAAAGGATCAGAAATGATTGACTGCATGACAACTGGTTGATCATGAATGATGGATCAAAACAGTATACATCTGGGTTTTCCATCTTGGATCTAAATTGTTGCTCCAATATATTTCCCACCAGAAAACTGCCTTCCAAGTGTTGTCCAATGAGTTGACATTCTGTTGATCATTGAAGGTTGTCTCCTGGGATACTGTAGGGTTTTTAGTTGTATAACTTTTTTTGTGTTTCTAATGTCACTTGCCTGTTGGGTGGATGGAAGTAAACAAATCCAAATAAAAGGAGTTAATTATAAGTATAGTCAATAAGGTTCTTAAGTATGTTAATCACAATTTAATGTACATGTTTAACTAGGGTAGGGAAACCTAAAAGTTGAGTTGAATTGAATTTGAACATCTTATCTGTTAAAAAATTCTAAACAGATTTTTATTGCTGTTGTGAAATTGTGATCGATCGTTGCAAATTTCAGAAGAAAAAAAATTTCAACCTTAAAATATCAGCTTCTGGAATATTATCCTTTCAGTGCAAACATTTTATTAGCTGTTGATTGCGAGAAGGGAAAAAAGATAGATCTCCAGGGTTATAAAACCACAAGTTTTTTAAAAGCTGCATTGGAAGGAGAGTGTAGATTAGGTTACAGGATGATGAAGCAATTACAAGATACAGGTTACTCCTTCCAAAAAACTTGAGACACTTGTTCAATTAGCGATGTTGTTACTAATTTAATTTTCCCCCTGGAAGCGAGGGAGGTTTTTTTTTTCTGAAAAGGGTGAAGAGATAAAGGGGGCCTTCATGGTTTGATGGAATCCTCTCAAACAAAAATGAGTTTGGCATTTATGTATTTCCTTGTCTATCCTGGGTTGATAGGTCTCTAATTAAGCCCACAGAAAGAGCTGTTTATCTCTCAAATTCAAATTGACCAGAATGGAGGCAGTCCTGTTTAAGGTTCTCCAGGGAACTTCTAGTTTGCTCGTGCCTACACTGCCCTTGCTGCTACATGTAGCTCAACTGGTTATTTACTTCAATGCATTGTATGGTTATTTTTGCCAATTTCATTAAAAAAAAATAGTGCTTCCAGTACATAATGGATTAATAATGTTAAAAATGTTCTTATATTAGAATTTGGGTGAAAAAATATATCCCAATTTAAACCTTATCATTTTATTGTCCAAATTTGTTTAAACTTGTTTTATGCATCCCAAAATAGCGAATTATAAGATCAATAAACAAATATAGCTCCCTACAAAAAACTTCTGTTAATTAAGTTTTCACAGCTAGACTTTTCATCACAGGATCTTTTAATTTTCTTATCCTATCAGTTTTGTTCCATTGGTTAAGTACAAAAAATTCTTTACGGAAATAAAAAAAACTTCAAAGCAATCACTGAAGTTGGCTTACTGTGACATAGAAAGCAAGAGAGTCAATTGATTTGTTAGTCAATAGATTGCCCACATGCACGCAGGAATTATTAACCAGTTTATCGCAGATTTGGGTTTTAATTTTTCCGGGTATTAAGGGTAATCATTCTATGACAGTTGTTGCTTGGAAATTACTTTTTTTCTCTCTCACTTTTTGCTGCGGATGTGTTATTGAATAGATTAGTTTAAAAACAACTTTCATGTTTGAGAATGAATTGATTTTTCTTTATTTTCCTACAAGTTAAAAATTATTATGATTAAAAAAATATGGAATTTTTTTTGCTGCGATGCAAGATTATATGTTGTTTGTGCAGTGTCTTTGATTCAACTGAATTTTTCCTGTGAATGGTCAGGGAAGGCTGAGAGAGAATTTCAATCTTACAGGGATTATGGAGGTGTTTTTTAACTTAATATTCAGCAACTTATTTCTCTTTGTTTTGATGAAGTTCAGTCCTTCTCATATATTACTATATTTTATTGTTCTAGGAAAGCAAATAGAGATAATCGGCCCCTCCCCAACTAATCCCACAAACGCCGACGCCCCGAACCCAGACGACGGTAAGAGAGGTCATGTCCGAACCTTCCCAGCATGCCGTGTGATAACTTACTTCTAACTCGAGAAAAAAAATATTTCTCACGTATTTTATACACACCTCTCAGACTAATACTTTTTTTTTTTGTTTTGTTGAAAACAGCTTGATTTATTTCAATATTCAGAAATGCTGATTACCATCATGATAATGGCAGAACTAATACTTGATATAACTGAACTAACATTAGTGTGGAACTGTATTCATATGTAATGCATTTGCAGAGAGAAGAGTAAGATTGAACAGGAATTTTAATGCAAACTTTTACAGCTAATGGATCTGATAAAACACAGAGTTTGGGGAATAAAAAATTTATTTAGTGAATTTGTCAATTCAAAAATATATAAAAATAAAACTTGTGAAATGCATTTTTGTAAAAGGTAAAGATTGCAGAGATATTTTCGGGTAATATACATTTTTCAAAATCCGGTATGAAATATTGGGAATGAGGTTGGTAGGTGCAGAAGCTAGGGAGAGGTTTCTAACTACAGGTTAGAATACAATGTTTAACTTTACACATTACCTATCAGAGAGAACTTTTAATCAATACTAATTTTGTATATTGCATGCTAAACCTCAGCTGGAAATAATGAGAGGCTGGCAAAATTAACAATGTACCCCAAAGGTACCAGGATAAAAAATCCCTTGGCTAATCAATTGGAGAGAAAAAAAAGTGTTGATTAAGAGGGAGGTTTGGGTGGGAAAGGTTGATTAATGAATAGATATATGTGTGTGATTGTGAGACTTATCGATACAGCAAAAACAGAATAGTAGTGGGTGCCTCTCTACGGGGATTGAATGCCATGCCACACTTACAATGATAGACTTTAAGAGAATTATTTTTCTGGTCTACATCTGTCATTTTTTATACACTTTTCTGTTGACTGCACATGCGGACAATGTCATGATTCAGACATATTGTTAATATTAACTGACAACATGTAAAACTCAACTCTGTAAAGTGAAAACCCATGTAGGTAGTTTTCATTAATGACATTTATGGGTCCAACTCCAGCACCCCCCAGGGTAAGAGGGAATTCGGACCGCCCATTAAGCCGTTATTTTACTTTTTGCCACACATTCTTGCGAATTATGAACTATCCACTCTAATTCTTTTTTTTCTCTAGTAGAAAATTTAGCATCTATCTATTCTGCATGTCTTCTGATTAGTGAAGATTTTTTTCTTTCGATTTTGACATGACCTCTTCAAGTCTGTTTGGACCCCTATCATTTTTCTTTTATTAGCAGCTTTGATAGATGTAGAGAGAATTCTCCAACCTTTAGATGTGTCAGAAAGCATAGATCATAAAAATCAGAATAAATTTCTTTTTCTTTTGATAGATAGAATAGTGAGAAGTAGAAAAAAGGAGTTGAGAGAGAAAGTCTTGGCTTTTTAGTTCCTATATACTCATATCTCTGACTCATTCACAGCATCTGAAAATGAGTGAAAACTGTTTTATGACTTAATGATTGGGAATAAAAGCTCTCAATAAATCATCAATAAGATAAGGTTCAGTTCATTCGGTTCCTCATCTGGTCAGCCAGAGAGAGAGAGAGAGAGAGGGCAACTTCTCATTTTTGTGACACTGATATTTATGACCCTCCCAATCAGAAGTACCAATTTCCCCCACACCATGTTGTATGGTCCTAATGTGATGAATTAAATGTCAACTTTTTCTGCTTGTTTTGTCCCTCGAGTTGCAAGAAGTCACAAAGTGCTTTGATCAGCAGCAGCAATGTGAAGTGTGAGCAATATGGCTGAACAAGATGGCAGAGGGTTGCTGGTTGGCGTTGCTATGACATTGACTAGCTAACTGGCTCATGGCTCATGGACCCACAAGCATAGATATCTATATTATTGCATATTAAAGAAATAATGCTGAATTTCTAACAGACTTGTGACAGAAAATTAAATACTCAGTGTGTATGTGTTTCTCACAGAGTGTTTTGATTTTACAATGACAAAAAATTTAAAATTTTCATACTGCATTGGCCATATTTTTTTCAGCCATTATATTATTTTCAGAAGAGCATCATGAATTCAAATGCATGCATGAGGCATCATATAACTGGATTAATCAAAGCAAGTTTTAATTGAAAAATTATTTCTTTACAGTTCGAGGAACAGGAATTGAAAATGCTGATCATGGACTCATAGAACAGAATCCTTCCAGAGAAGGTAAATCATATTGGACTGAATTTTTGGGAAGGGGGATAGAAGCAAGAAGCAATTAAACAAAAAAAAACAGGCTTACAAGACTTTCATTATATCATGGTCTTCTTTTGCTGGGAAATTCATCAAGAGATTTGCTTTGCTGTTGCTTTTAAAGTTAATGAATGAGACAGTAACTGACATATATTTCTACAATTTTATTTTTAAAGTCCTTGTTTTTGCAAGGCACCAAACCGAACCATTGCTCGTCAACTGTCAAGAGCTCTGATGAGGCTTTTTGTCATCTACGAAAAGCCTGGTTTTCGGGAGTATAAATACCTTTATGTAATATCAGCAGATTCTCTGTTTGTTTTCGCCTTTCGGTAACTTTCTGAAAAAAAATATCATTCCTGAAACTATTATCTCATGACTGCATGTACACCATAAGAATAAACTTTCAAGTGACACAATCTTCATCATCAGACGGCGAATTTTTCATAGTCGTAATCTTCTCATTTTTACCTCAGTGTCTTCAGAATTTGAACAATTTTCATTTCTGGAATATTTTTGTCTGATAACCAAACAACAAATTACTTGATTTATTGTTTGAGAATTGATTTGGCAGTGGGGGAAGACTCAAATTTACCAAGAAAAATGCATCTCACGAGACAAATTTTGACTTATCGTTAAAGCTGAAAAATGTACAGCGTCGTAAGATCATGCATCTTTTCATTCTCGTAATCTTTTGTTTATGTTAAATGCGGTGGCTTTCACATGCTTTTTCATCTGTGTATGCTGAGAATAGAAAATGCGGCAGTGAGATAATTTGATCGAGACAATCCAGATCAAGACTTTTACAAAATTATCTTTACGTCAATCTCGTATATAGCATAATCTGTCAGGGCGATATGCCCAGAAATTGTCTGCAGAGAAAAACAATGTGGATTTTCTAAACAGATACTTTTTTTGATTATGAAATAAAGCTATCTCAAAATCTGTTGGAAGTTAGGGAGAGAAAAAATTTGGTTTATGTATATTTTAAAGATAGGAAATCTTTGTGATACAGTATAAACATTGTAAAATTATGCATTAAACTTAAAAATAAAATTTTATTTGCCCTAGTAATGTACAAACCTTTCCTTCTTAATTTCAATCACATTTTAAATATTTTTTTGGTTTAAAAAAAAAAATGAGAGAAAAAGGATTTGGTAGATTTTACATTTTACCCCCACCTGTTCTTTATATATTGTTTTATCATATCAGATGTTGTCTCAGAAAATAAATGGATTTGTCTGTTATAAAATTTGAAGATAAAAACCTAGCCTACTTTTCCTGTGGTTCCCCTCCCATAGAATAATCTCAATCTATCCCCAATAAAACATGACAAGCACAGTCTATATCAATCTGTCAGCCCAAAAAAAAACAGATTTGAATTTGTCATTCATTATTTATACGGAAATTTAGAAAGTTAAAACAAGATCTCCAGAATGTCTTCAGTAAAATGTCCATTAGATTTAATTGCTGATTTAAGAAATTTCCAGATTTTTCTATAGGGACGAAAAAAAACATTTTATCTTTTTCAAATACTTTTTTTATGCTCAAATTTGTAATCCATGGCCATTACAGTGTGTTCTCATGAAGAAATAGAGTTGTATAAAGTTTTTTAACATTAGGGATTGACAAAGACATATGATGTTTATTGTATGTTAGTTTCTTACAATACAGACAAAAAAACACAATTTTCATGTCCCATTAAGTAATTATAGCTAAAAACAAGGCTTTCTCGGGGTCGTAAAATAGACATCTACTCTTTTAAAACATTTGTCTACATCAGTCATGTGACCACTCGACAAGCCAGCTGCAAGTCAGTTACGTGGTGGACCACCTAGTCCCCCCCCCCCCCCCCCCCCCCCCCATGTAGCTGTACCACCCTTCTTGTCACAGAGGTTAAATCTTATTAATGACCATAATGTACATGATGATAATTTAATTAAAAAAAGACTTTTGTGTACTTTTGTATGTCGATAGGGGGGGGGGGGGGGGGGGGGGGTGAATTCGTTAAAACTAAATTCAGCTAAAATTGTTAGTGATTTTTGTGAATTTCACAGTTTATAGATGATGAAGTTTATAAAATATGAAATTTTTGATAAAATGTAATCATTAATTGTTTTATTTTCCAGCAACAAATACCTCTACCAACAACGACACTTTGATCATGATTATTGGACTCTGCATTGCCGTCGTCGTCTTTGTGGTCGTCATTGCCATCGTAGTTTTTCTGTTGAAGAGAAAATATCAAAACCAAGGTAAATAGAACTTGAGAAAAGAGAAGCATGTATAACTCACACGTTGTTCAAAAAATAAAAAATCTTAAGTTCAAAAGAACATAGAGAAAAATGAGGGATAAAAAAAACCCCAAAAACACAACCCTGAGAACAAAAAGATGGAAATACTGTAAATCATTTGCCTCTGTGCTCTCTTTTAATATTGAGTGTTGGCAATGTAGGTTTTTTGCCTCTTTTCTCCATCTGAAAGAATTCTGTGCAATAAAATCTTCAAAACTCTTTTGGAGAGGGTATAGGTTTGTGTCGGAATTCATTAGGAGTTCTCCCGAGTTGAAGGATCTGGAATATGAATATCTTAAGCCAAACTGAAAGAAAGTAATCTTTGGGATTATGAAACATGAATTATTTCCGTACTTTTATTCTCAAGTTGTGTATAGCCACTCTCAGTTTTATTGGGCTCATGGATTTAGGACACTATCAAATTGGATTACCAATGGGTTGTGGTTTCATGTTTGTCGTAAACTCTAGGTCTTAGGTCCCATTCATAACCAGCAGACAGAATATGACTCCATCTTTAGTACGCAATATGAAATTTCATTTTTTCTTGCGGGTTTTTTTTTCTCTCATATCACTAGGTCTCATAATTGAATTCATTGAGCTTTCATTCGTGAGCCCATCCCTTTTATTCTGTAGGACAGATATGAAATTTCATAGTCTTGTAGCAATGACCTGCATCCCATGGTAGATTATGTGGCCGACTTATGCATCAGACAAGGTCTGGTTTGGAATTGGATAGATTAGAAAAGAACGAAATATGGTCTGTCATAGAATACAAAGAAACTTATTAAGTGGAAAAATTTTTAATGTAAGAATCATATGCATTTTGATAATCAAGTTTTTTGATTTCATGTACTAGGTTATATGAAGAATGGTATGAAACCAATTTGGATTGCCAATTAATGAATTCACTTATCGTAATTAAATCTTAAAATGGTCATCACTGATTTTATTTGGCATTAAAAATACATATATGTTTATATAATCAAGTTTTTTGATTTCATGTACTAGGTTATATGAAATATGGTATAAAACCATTTTGGATTGCCAATTAATGAATTCACTTATCGTAATTAAATCTTAAAATGATGTCATCAATCACTGATTTTATTTTGCATTAAAAATACATATATGTTTATATATAATCTTAAAACAGAAAATTAAATGGAGGCAGTTTAAATTCAGTGGGGGATTAATTAGTTTCCATCGTTAGGAAAAGTGTTGGCTCATCAATTTTTCAGAGGATGGAAGTGCTAGATGCAGCTTCCATGTACATGTATCGCCCACTTTCATAACCAGCCATTATTTATTCATATACATAGGTGAGAGTTCTAGGTTGTCTGCATCACTCAAACTCTTTAGAGTGCCAGTAGTTGATACATCAAAGCCAATTTTACCTCCGAGACTGAAGACTGACCAGAAACTAATAATAAAAGAGCCTAATTGAAACGGATTGACCTCCGCTAAATACACACTTAGCGTGACTACCTTATTTTAAATGAAAGATACTTGGATATATAGGGACAATTAATTATAATTCAGTTTGAGAAAAATATCCATTGCTGTATATTTTACAAATCATGGAAAAGTGGTAAAGAATTCAAGAGTATTTGATAATTTTTTATGATTTACCCGTAACGGAATATTTGTTAAAGCTGTTAAAATTCCATTAAAAAGCTTTTTAGGTTAAATTTTATTTAATCAGTCAATTAGAAGGTTCATTTGGTTAAATTGATTTTTTATTAATGGGTGGAACTGCATTAAATCTGTTATCACTTACATTTTTATCCAGAACCTCGTTACCTCATAGTCCATTTGATTTTATATGAATTAAAATAAATGTTTACTAATGTAGAATTTTGATTTTATAGAGTAAGTTCGTATATTAAGTGGTATAAAGTTCCTAATTGAGAGGAAAAGCAAGTTAAGGCTGTTCACTTTTCTTTGTAAGAAGTTAATTCTTTATTCTTCCAGGTTACATGGCAGGAAATATTCCACCTATGGGAAATGCAGAAGAGAAAAAGAACAAAAATGGACAAGGTATTTAAGCAAGCAAACATTATAACTGTCACTTGCTGGGAAACGCTTCTTTTGATATGCTGTTTATGCAGAAATTGTCTGCATTGTTGATTTAAATGCATAAGGTATTTTAACAAGTGAAAAGAATTTGATCTGCCAGCTAGGTTTCATTCTGAAGAAAGAACACAACATTTTGTTGATGGAAATGAGGAGTTTTGTAATTTTTGGATGTTTCCTCCTTTATTCATTATCATAACATGCAACCCTGCTCTTGACACGTTTCAAGAACTAGAGTGAATCTCATGGGATCACTCATTGCCATTTATCAGTTATCAGTCTGAAATTCGAAAAAGATCCTTTCGATCCCCACACTTGCATGTTATAGTGAGATATATCAACAAAATTATCATTATGGGTTTGTTTATCTTTGTATTATCTCTGGGAATTCAAATACCTTGATTAACAGAGCTAGGACCTGTAGCTCTCTCTCTCTCTCTCTCTCTCTCTCTCTCTCTCTCTCTCTCTCTCTCTCTCTTTTTCACATATCATCTGGATGGAAATCATAAACCCTTTAACAAGTTATGATAATACTCCAGGAACAAAAGGAAAGGCAAACCAGGTGGAAAATAATCTGCCTCATACAGGTGTTGTGGTCCTCTCCAACAATGCCTGTGTATACACGTAATATACATCAGGTAAAAAAGGTGATTTACATCTGGTGTCTGGGTGAAGCAATAAATGTTGTATGAGCAGCCTGCTTGTAACCGAATAATGGCAGTTTTTAGGGGGAGAACTTTACGGATTACAAAGAAATATTTGTTATTTCACTGCTCGTAACCACAGACCAGTTGTCTTTAAAAATTTTGCTTGATCAAGAAATGAGGTGTGAAGTCTGGTTTCCAATTTTATCTTTCGATTACCTAAGGTGATGGTATATAAATGTGTAAGAGATGAGATTTCTTCGCTAAAATGTCACCTACACCTCAGAAAGATGTTGGAATACTTGATGAATCTTTGTAATCTTTGAATCGTGACAAAGTTGCGAACACGAATACGGTTAGGTGTTAATTGACCTATACATTGAGCTATTGATTCATGTTCTACCATCCTAAACCCAATTACTTGGAGGTATCTTTAATTTTGTGATTATTGTTGTCATGGCAATAATCTGATGACACCAAGGTGACATAGATTGTTGCCACAGTAATGTCTTCTATACTGACACCACATGTCTATTCTGAATGTTAATTATTTTACTTAGATATTGATGTTTTGCAATGCAGATGTATGTGTCACATCATGTGTAACCGTAGCAACCCAATAGTGGCCTATTAAATATACCAAAAAATGTTTATGGTACTGGTAGATCAAATACATGATAATTTATAAATTAAATTATCATCAGCAGCATCATCAATTATTATTTATTATTAATTAGTTGTATGAAAATCTTATTAGGTTATTTTTGTGCACTGTATAACTGACTTCATTTGAAATCTATTTTTAGACATGATGTCAGTACAGCCAGACCTCACCCAGCAGGTGATAGTGTTCCCACATCACAGTGCCTCCCCCAGCCCCTCCATAGAACCCCCAAACAACAATTACCCCACTGTGGAAAACATTTATGACAAACCAGATGTTGGATTGCCCATATATGCAGACCACAGACTTTCGAATGGATCTGTGCCCAACAGGTCATCACCTGAGCTACCCCCTCCAAATTCGCCTCTAGTGATGAACTTGGTGCCACCCAACCCACCTAATTTGTTGAATAGCAGACATTCTATGTCATCTGTTCAGTTACCTGCTAATGCTGAAACTGAAGCAGTGACATGGGGGTCATTTAATCACTCTGGTGGCAGACTGATTCTCCCAGAGGCTGGTAAGTTGGTGCCGCGACCAGGATATTTTTGGCTTCTAAATTCAGTTATATAAACTTTTGTAGTTACTTAATGAAATAAAAGCAAATGGGCATATCAAATGTAACTTTTAATTCTAAAAATGAATTTTGGTAAGATAATTTCTATATTAAATTTTTTTCAGGTGTGTGTATGACCATTCCTGAGGGAGCAGTAAAGAAGGGTCATGAAGCTGAACTATATCTAGGGGTATGGCGAGATGACACTAATAGACCAAAAACTTCAGGTGCGTAACCTCAACAAACAAAAAAATAACCCACAAAGAACAGGGGGTATATCTCATACATCCTTACAATTGTAAACTTTGGTCGTTATCTGTGAATCATACAAGATGTGGAAACACTGTTGATTTCATACAAGTGCCTATTCCAGCGTTGAGTACCAATATATAAGCCCTCATCAGAATTCTCATAAATTTCAAGATGTTTTGCCGTGCCCTATCGGATGTGCACCTGTGCTTTTTCTATAAACAATGCACAATTTATTTAATCGCAAAAAATTCATTACAATTGCTCCGTAATATAAGTTTTATATTCCTGTGAATGAAATGAAACATACGCACTGGTTCTTTTCATCAAATATCTCATTTCAAGTATTTTATTTTTGAGAACATTTTCAATGACATCGTCTCAAAGCCTCAATTTGCACCGAACAGGTGCTCTGGAACACATTTGTTTTGTTGACAGGAGGCAGTGCACCCATTGAAGTAAACACTTGAACTAAAAATGGACATGAATATGAAATTGTTCAATCAGTTTGAGTGATTGAAATGCAAGTAACATTGTTGCATTTGTCATTTGTGCTCTTTTTATGATCCAAAAAAAAAGGAGGACTGCTTTTTAAATCTGTTTTCTCAATGGGGCTTAAAATAGATTTAAATAATCAGAAAGATTAAGAGATAGGGAGCAAAGTAATTGGAGTATATCTCTTAATATCTAATAAATGTGATATATTCAAGAAAAATATAATATATCCAATATCTCACAAGTCCCAATCTTATATAACAAAATTCTGTTCAAATTTCACGATAATTTTTTTTCATGGCTGGGAAAGCAACTTTTGTACTGCGATCAAGAGACCTTTGCCAGAATTATGAAAGAGCACATTGTATCCTTATCAAAATCTCATTTGAAACTGGTAGCTGAATTTAAATCTGAATTACTAGTGACACCAGTATTGTTTGTATGCAGACTGTGCATTTTTTTCTCTGTAGCCTAGACAAATATTGCGGAATTGCCAATATTACTTTACAGACAAATAATAAAACCAGTGGCAAATGTCGTAATGTGGGCATTTTTTGTAACCTTGATCCAAAAATGCTAAGATGTCCTATGGGTTTGTCATATTTTATGACTTTTCAAAATGATAAAGAAAAAAAAATCCAATTTCCTCTTGGCACATAGAGGAAGGCATTTCGCAAAGGAGGCCTGGATAATGTTGATTATATATAGAGTTTGTTCATGCAATCATGAATATAAAGCTTGTTGCAATGCTGTAGCGATAAAGCTGTTCTAAATGAAGTCTATCCCAGATCTAGTCAGAAAACTGGAATTGATATAGCATACCATATCTTTGAAGAACAGTGGCATTCAATGATCCTTATTAAATGCTTTGACAAAATCGGTCGTGGGTCGGCTCTCCATAAGTACACTTGCTCTACTTGCAAAAATTCATAAATTTTGTATAAGCTAATTATAAACTCATCATGCACATTATGCAAGTGCCAGATATCTATTCACATTTCTTCTTTTTTTATCTAGATGGTCAAACAATTGTTAGTCCAGTCATAGTGTGTGGGCCGAATGTGCCCGGAATCTTGATGAAGCCGATCATTTTGTCGTTCCACCACTGCGCCAGTATGAGGCAGGGGGGCTGGATGTTGTCTCTGTATAACAGTGACACACAACCCGAGGAGGCCCCTTGTTGGCAGGTAGGTGACACGTATAGTATTATGACCACAATGTCTGTTGATAAGTGTACTGTCAAGCATATTTTTGCCACCGAAAATGACCCTGGTAATCAGTCGTAACAACATTAATTTTTCCTTTATGTCATTTATTAACATAATATTAAGAATTGTACTCTGCAAATTTTGTATGTCTCTTCATTTTTATAATGGAAGGCAATACATATACATCGTAAATCATGTGTATAGCAAGACTCGAATATGAGATGGTGAAATTGCAGTCATGCATCATGATAATTTTCAATATTTATTGGCGTAGCTCTGTACAGGTAATTAAGACAAATCTCCTTCTCTGACCCACAAACCACAAAAATGTGACCATCACACCTCCTTACAGTGCGGGGCTTGACACTGTGGTCAATTTGATATGCAGCTTGTTAAACATATCTTTTGATTGGCAGATCCAGCTTCCAGAACTATGATAATTTTCTGTAGTTGTCAATAAATCAAGTTCCATATGAGGAAAAGTGGGGGGGTTTTGATTTTGGTTTTTGGAAAGTGCAAGCCTTATTCCTGTTGTAATGGTTTTTTATCTGGGCAATGAATTTCAAAGTCTCAAGGTCTATGTCTTATAGATAGGATTTCAAAAATTGCAATAAATGACAGTTCCGACTTGCATATGCAGCGTTTTGTTCAAGTAATTGCTTATTGCGCCTGGTTTGATGTACAGGTAGAGGAATTAAGATTTCTTTGAAGTTAGAATTTCAACCAGTTTTACAACCGATCCTAAAACTGCAGGAATAGATTGAATCAAATTGAAAAATCTTTTTGTTATTTTTCTTCTACCGCCCAGCAGATTATTTCTTTGCGTCATAAAACTTCTGCTTTTCTTTCCCATGCAGGCCTGACTCCATATCAAACTTTCAGGATGGATATTTGATCATTTATATATATATAAATACATTGAACGTAACATGTGAGAAAAAAGTTCTTGTTTTTTTTAAAGTAGAGTGAAACAGTGATGATAGTCAACAGATGGCAGTTAAGCTCTACTTCCTGTTGTCATTTGCAGAAGTTTTACATTTTCTGTAACCCAATGATAAATATTTATGTAATAATATTGGCAAGGTTTACTCTGCTGGGGTTTCCGTTACTGATCATTATCCCGAGGAAGAAAAAAATAAGGTGATGAAAATACAGATCACGAAACAGGTTTTGGGGGTGTTTTTTTGTTTATAGATATTTCATTTTTTGACTTGATTCGATCATTTCAATTTTGCATTTGCAAAGAGTATCCTAAATCTGTTTCAAATTCTACAGATAATATTTTATAAAGAAAAAACTGAAAAGAAAGAGAAAAAAAATTATGCTCATTTCAATATTACCAGGCAATGAAAGTGTTTTGATATTCCTTTTTACATGTAAATATATTCTCCAGAAATGTTCTATAGACAAAGAATGGTGATTTTTGTAGTATTTGTGGTCTAAATTGATTTCATCTGAGTAAGGTCACGGTGCCTTTAGTGATGCATAATTCTGAGATAGTGTTGCATTCTGGTGCTGTAAATGTCCACTTCGGACATTGGTCAGTGTAGATAGGGGTAACCTGAGCCGTGGTCTGGGAACAGAAACTTAGCATAGAGGTCTGTTTGTGGTTACCCAGGGAACTATTAATACCATAATTCCACCATAAAAGTGGGCATGTCTGTTGTGACCCTATACTTCCCCTGCTAATCTCTGTAGGAAGTTGTTAAAGAAATTATGGAATGATATATCGCAGGTTTGACTAGTCCAGCCAATTCTGTCCCAGGCATGATCATTTTTGCTGCCGTTTGTCCGTTTGTGGTCACTGCTAATTGATTTAATCACAAGCTTGCACATTTTGCATTGATACCAGCAATAACTTGCAGACATGTCTTTGTTTCTGCAGAAGTTGGTGACCCTGGGTCAAGAGACCATTAACACTCAAGTGTATGCCCAACTTGATCCAAACCAGTGCCATGTCATGACGGAGCACATGCAGTGGTACACCCTGATAGGAGAGGCCGTCCCTGGGGGTAGGCCGGTCAAGATTCTACGCCTAGCAGCCTTCGCCTCCAACACGCCGCCATCAGTTGAATTCAGTATCAGGGTTTACGTGGTGGAGGATACCCATGATGCTTTGGAGGTATACAATAAAAAATCAAAGTAAAAAGAATTACTTGTTCTCAATATTTGTGTAAATTTCTCTCTAGGAATGGTAATACGGTACATGTACCAAAATTTCATTATCCAAGAGCACAATCCCAGCCCATGTGGTCTCCATGTCTGTGGACAAATTTGAACTTAGACTAACATAACATGAAAAATTATTTTTGTTAAGAGAAAACTTTATTTTGGCAGAAAGTCTTTTACTAGTGTGTAGAGTGGAAATAACCCTGTTGAAAATATTTAAAATGTTCTATCTTTATTCCATACTGTTACTAAGGACACTACATTTAGTTTTTGATTTATTACAAAAAATGTTGTGATTACAGTAAGATACATGTCACTATATGTAATTACAGGGTGTAATGCAAGAAGAAAGAAAGTTTGGAGGTCGATTATTGGATAAGCCAAAGCAGATTCCATTCCAAGATGGTGGCCACAACTTGTGTTTGACGATAGAGGAGCTAACACCAGGCTGGAGAAGCAAACTGGCTGCTAACTACCAGGTGTGTGATCAATGTAATCATAATGTAATAACAACAATGTCATTACATTGTAATCAGGGGTAAATGGTGGTGGTTATGAAACAGTAAGAACATTGGATTAATGGTAAAAAATTTTGTTGCATGAACATAGATTTTAAAAAGAAATGAAAATGTAATCAATGTAATACAATTCATTCATTACATTAAAACAGGAAGATAAATTGTTGGTATAGCTATTATGAAATTATCATCCTGTCACAACTAGATAAATCACTGGTAAAAAACTTTACCTCAAAGATATGGAAAATGTTATGATTCAGATAAACTCTCAAAAACATGATGAAAACTGCAAAACATTATTCCTTTTATGAAGATCGACTTTTTTGCTCTGAAACTGAGTTTAGCTGTAATGACAGACAACTCACGAGTGTCATGTTTATTTAGTGTGTCATAAGATATAGGACAGTTCAGGTAATCCTTTTGTATTTGATGCTGCTACAAGAAAGGGATCACGGATGATAAGACGATTAAATATGAAATCAGACCCAGATTAATAACATTGAATTCACAAATTATGAGAGGTGTCTGTTTCTGAAGTTTAAAATTGTTTATTTTTTGTAAGCTGATCTTTCTGAAATTGTTTTGCAAGTTTGGATGAAAAATTGCCTGCAGTAAAACCTTGGGATCGTTTTTATTTTAATGTTAAGAATAAAGAGGAGGAAAAATTGATTTAAAAAACGATATTCGCAAATAAATGTTAAACATTCGTATTAATTTTCTGTCCTGAGCATCAAAAGTTGGTGGTAATTTCATACTCTAATCCCTTTATTCAGTGATAAAGATCTTGATCCATAACAATTATTAGACAAAAAATGCTTTCATTTGACTTCATGTGGTTATACTATTAATAGACAATGCAAGGCTGCAACCACATCCCAAAGCATCATTTTCAATAAACAATAGAACTTGAAAAGCACTAAAACTTGGCTCAAGAGGAACCCTTTTGAAATCAATTTGATATTTATGAAGAGAGCAGAGTTTGGGTGTAAACAAATTTTCTGGGGGGACATTAATCTGATGAATCCTCCCTTTTGTTACAAATGACAGCACACTCAAAAGCCATCCCAGTTTTATGGACATTTTTGTCTGCCTGAATTAAGACAATGTGATTGTTTGTCCCACCCCCCTCCCACATTTATCACCACATGCACATGTCCATGAAAATAAACTGTGGGGATAAGTTGGGTCTCATTTAGGCCCCAGGGTTCAGTAATAATCAATGCCTGCCCCCCTTTCATGCAAATGTTGTCCTTAGGAAGGGAGATAATTTCTACTGTCAATTAAGAAATGAGATGGAGGACATAAATGTGATTGGAATGGCATCTTTAATAATTAATAATTATAGTCTATGGGTTTGATTTGCTTCAGTTTTCCTACACATCCTAGGAATTAGAGAGGAAATTATGACAGCTATCCCAGACTTGGGTGTAGTTTGCCGTAATTAACACGAGTGTCAGAGCGGATCGAAACTTTCCGAAACATATTGCGGGATAGAGAGCAAAGGGAATATTGGAACAGCCTGGAGTGTTTGGGTTCTTGACACCCATAATTTGGCAAGGGGAGGTCACCCTGATTCCTTATCACTTCAATGTCACTGCATCCACCCCAAAAATTAGTATTCCATTGGCTACGGTTTCAGAGTTTTTATGATATTTGCATTGAAATAAAGTACGGGGTCACATAATTCACACCAAATATCTGTAATTATCCCTCCGATCAAAATGAGACGATATTGATTCATTATTATCATGTCAGATGCAATTGCCAATTTTCTCTGTTCACTGCCTTCTTTGCAAGGCCGACAGTAGAAATCTGGGCCTATGATTATTAAACTGATAATTAACTGTTCAATGGAGGAAGAAGCAATGTTTTTAAAAAGTAGCTATGAGCTGGGTCAGTTGCTGATCTGCATTGCAGTCACAGAAACAATGGAAGATACGATCAGTATCTTTTTTTTTTTCATTAAGTCAGGAATATTTTATTAGAAGGGATATTGGTAATGGTACCCCCTCTGAAAGCCTCGTGACAATAACTGTTATTACAAATCAAGAAAAATAAGGCCTATTTGCAGAAGTTAAAACCTTAATTCTTTTACGTGCAATAAATATCATGCGAGCATTTTTTTTGGCAACATTTGGTGGTGATTGACGGAAAGAAAGCAAATTATTTGCTATGCTAGTATATATCAGAGAAATTGTATAAATAACTTTAAAATAACTGAAATTGAAAACGAATTTATTTAACTTTATCTTTAAAAAATGGATCGAATTAAGTCTTTGTCTGAAAAGACCCTTGTACTTTTAACCTCAATGTTGAAATGATATTGAATTTAATTCCTCAACATTAAGTTCAAGGGAGTCTAAAGTAAAGCTGGAAAATATTGAAACAGATACATCATTTCAGAATATTTTTATGAAGAATTTTCATTTTGTCATGGATGTCGAAATAACAAAGAACGGTGTCTGATGAATGACGACAAAATCCTGTGAAGGTTATGTCTGCTTCATTAAAGGACAATCAGCAAGTCATTAATCTTGGTCATCGGTAGGCTTTGTCCTGTGAATGTGACACTGCTAGTCTGCTAAACGCTGTCTTAACCTCCAAAAAAAGAGCGGAGGGCGAATCCTTTGCAAACATGAATTTATCTTTTATGGGTTAATTTCTGCAAATGAAACGCACTAGTGCCAAATTGTCTGCACAAAAGAATGTGCATGCTTGTCAGTGGATTAAAAATAAAACTGTTTTTTCCTTAATTACGCTGATAATTGTAGCAAGATTACTCTGTCGCCTTCTAGGAATCTATGTTTACAACGCTAATCATTGTGTTGCAGATGGCAATTATAGTTAAGTTTATTACGACACAATGTTGTTAAAATTTATGACAAGAATGGAAAGGGGAAAAAAAAAATTTTTTTTTTTTTTTTTGGTGTGACAATTTATCTCTAATTTGAATATTGGGAGACTTCTGCTACTTGCACCAGCTCAATCATACTGGAGCATGGCAGCCGCCATTTCTGAATCTTTTGATTGCTCAGTGGGCAAATGTTTGGGGACAGATGTATAGAAGTACACATGACCTTGAAATGCTTGAATTATTATGATTTATGTCCATTGTTTAATCCAACTTCCAACCTCAAGAAGAAGTTTGCATATCTTTTGTTCGGCCGAAGTTGGTGAAAACCAAGGGCCCCTATGATTAATGATGGTAAATTATAAAAAGAAATAAATATGTCATATGCACATCCTTCTGGTAATTTGCTGGCCCATACTTAATTTCATTTCCTGACATATTTACTATTTTTTCGTCACATGGATCATTGGTCTAATTATTTGCAATTGGAAAGGCAAAATTGTAAACGGCAAACTATTGAGAAAAGGAAATTTAGGTTATTGATATGGAAGCATGAGACTTTATTGGGTTTTTTTCCTGAAACTGAGTATTGAGAATCAAGTTATTGGATTAAATCCCCGGGTAAAGAATATCCCCTAATAATGATCAGTTTCATGTCAATTTAAAAAATTAACAAAAATTTTCTAAATTAAACGAAAACCTAGCTCGTGCAGATGGTTTCCTCTGCGTCAGATTTTCGGCAAGATTCGGACATGAGGAAATTTTGTCATCTTGATTTGGATAACAAGCTTTTAACCTGTTTAAAAATTGACGATAATTGTCTGGTAGTGTAAACCTGTCACAATATAAATGTCCTACTCGATCACCTTCAACCAGATTGGGGAAAATTGGACAATTTCTGTTTTTTTATGGCAAAGACTCCATCCATTATCTTAGGTGACTGTCCTCTTATGTACAAATACAATAGTATACCATTTCTCCAAGCAAGTCTTAAGTGACCAGAACTAAAAATTGAACAAATAGGGATGATTTTACCTTTTATTTTTTTTTTTAGCTCAAATTATACCAATTGGAGTCTCCCATTTTTCTTTATTTTATACCTATTGATGACATGTTTGTAAAACTGTAATTGCTGTTCAGAAGTAGAAAACAGATCGCATTTAGCTCTAATGTAACTTAAAACCATGAATTTACCTCCAAATTGTTGACAATTAGCTAACCACTCCATGTAGATCATTAGCACTGTATTTTTTGTCCTCTTTTCTTTTCTTGCCACAAGATGGCATTCGTGGTGGTATGATTGAGATATGTCTTTCATGGTGTGTGAATATATGCATTTGAAGGTGATTGCCTTTATTTTCTACTGGAAAAGATCCCAACCATATTACAAAATATTTTGACGTTTGGCAAATATTTTTTTTCCATTTAATTTTTTTACTCCAATACTTTTTTACGCCCCAAAAATAAATTTCTGACAAAATTTCTTTCTTTTGTTAAAGTAGACAATTTTTCTTTGGAAAACATTGTAATTCTGATTATTATTTTATGCACATTTTTTTGTCAAACCTGACAATTTTATTCCTTTAATAAGGAACAAAACATATTTATTCAAATGAGAGTTAAGTCTCTTTCTAGAGGCACATCGTACCTTAATCAAGTCACAATATTGAACTACTCTCAATCATTTGCTTCTTTTTGTTTCAGGAGATTCCGTTCCAGCACATCTGGAGTGGGAACCAGAACAACCTCCACTGCTCGTTCTCCCTGGAGCTGGTGGAAGGTTCGAGTCCCAATGTGAGCTGTAAGATCCAGGTCTACCAAAAGGCCATTCTGAGCAACAGACAGGTCCTCAACATCCAGAACAATTTCAACAAAGAGGTAATATACCAGTCCAGGGAACCAGTTTTATTAGATTCTCGGAAATTAGAAACATTATAAACATCCATGAGATTCTCAAGCAACTTCTGCTTGTATTTATCTTGTCATACATTTGGAAAATGAATAAAATGAGTACCGGTACCTGCTCATGGAAATTAATCACAATGGATTAGTTTTCAGTTGGCCATTGCAAATATAAATATGACGTGTATGATACAATGCTAATTACAGTACTGTATTAATTCCTGATGGTGTCATAAGGCTGTTCCTTATTCACATAAGCTTATAGCATTATAATCCTGTTACAGATTGTATTCTTGATGAATTCTAGTTATTGACTCTCAGATTTAGATGGTTTTAGAAATAAGAATACTTTGTACATCTTCTTTCATATTAATCAAGTTGAATATTGATCACATGAGACAATGTTTGATATACAGTGAATAAAATGCATTTAAGATAGCACAGTGCAACAAACTACTTCAAAAAGCGATTTGAGTGACTGTATGATTAATGGAGATAGGATTGGAAAGGTTCTGATTTAAAGAATAGTGAAAAAGTAAAGCAGATACATGTATTGGCCAAATTAACAATTGTAAAATGGGTGGATTATGAAACTTTGATGGATCTGACATTTCTGTTGGTTGTTCACTTTGTGATCTGGAGATCAAGTCCGAGATATATTGGGAACTGGTATTTAATCCCACCATCATCATTCCCTTGTTGTGACATTTATCTTCGTAAAAGGATGTACACGACTCCAATCTTTTGTCTCTTACAGCTGTTCATGTCAGTTCTATATAAAATAAAAATCTTCAATCTTTAAAAAATGATTAACACATACTTCATTGCATCTCAAAACATAAGTTTTTAAATAAAAATTATTGTAATTCTGTGAAATATGTTTCTGAATGATTTTTGTGTTTTGTAGAAGCTTCCATCTTGTTCCACGCCCTCGTCGACACTTAAAGGACGGACATCAACAGTGACAACCAATTCCAGTTCAGGGTTCAGCTCTATGTTGACCCTTGACCCCCATGGCAACAACTTCAGGTATGAAAGATCAAAGTTCTGTGAAATGTCAGTTTCTTAACTGAAAAGAACATATAAACGGCATTAAGGAAGTTCACCATTTTCTTGAAAATTTAATATAAAACTTATTCCCTGCAAAGTTTTACAGACTTTAAAATCATGCATTTACACTGAGTAAACATGTACATGTTATTTTATGTTTTTTTTTCCCAGATTGCCTCCTCATATAAGACAGAAGTTGTGTTTGTTATTAGACCAGCCCAATGCACGAGGAAATGATTGGAGAATGCTAGCCCAAGCACTCACTGTTGATAGGTGAGCATCAAAGTAACAATTTTCCTGTTCAAAAAGAGATAACTCCTATAAAATTTCAATACATAATGGGAATTATTTTGCAATATTTCAGGTATGTCCAGTATTTTGCCACAAAGAGTTCCCCCACAGAACACATACTGAATCTCTGGGAGGCCAGACACAGAGAGGAATCTGCTGTTACAGATTTAATGAACATTTTCCGGGTGATGGGCCGAATGGATGCAGCAGCTGTCATGGAAAAAGACATTGGAGCGTGGTTATGATCCCACTGACTTTTGACTTCCAGGGCAGCAGGACTGTCCATGTGTAAAAATGAAAAAAGAGAAGAAAAACAAAAGGAATTCAGAAATCCAAACCCCAGGGATCGAAAAACTCCCATCAATATTAACAAACAAAAAATTTGTGCATTGATATGTGATGGTTGAGCCTTATTCCTGGGAGAAAAGAGGATTAAAGCTAGAAACTTGCCCATTATTTCAATGACATTTAGATCAAGCTATTGCTGCTTGTTGATTACAGAGGCTTGAAGCTAGTGACTTCACTAGTGTGAAGGGGCTAGGACCAAATATTTATTTCATACCATCATACCCCGTAATTCCCTCTACCAGAGTAAATATTGGACAATTCTGAAATGTGGGATGGGAAGAGGTGATGTGGTATGGTTATGCTACCGATGTAGTTTGTTTTTAAAATTCCTGGTGCTTTCCTCTCTAAGCCAAGGAAAAAAAGACGAAACGAAATCAGTGCAGCTGTTCCAATGCAATATTACAAAGCAGTATGCAGATTTTGTTGTTCTTTATATCTAAGTGCTACAGCAAAGAGACTGAAAGAGAAGGACCAAAGGGATGTAACCCTTGTGTTCCGTTTTACGATGTGATATTTTGTTGTTTTTTTTTCTGCCATGGTCAAACATCATGGACAATTTCAAACACATGTACTTCATGCTGACTGTGATTTTAAAGAAATATGTGTCACACATGTGCATGGGTTACATTGCCAAAAAAATATTAATGTACACAGAAGATAAAAAATCCATTATTCATTTTTAAAACTCTCTGCTTATAAATCAATGATTAGAAAGCTGTTTATTACATAATTTAAGCTATTATTTCATTGACTGAAGAAAAATAGATGTGGTTCCATTCATGTCATCATTAAGGTGAACTCTTTTTCTAGTCATGTAATGCGCATTATGTGTATATGTCTGCAGTTGTTATAATACATGTGCATCTAACTTCAAAAGAAATGAAATACATTATATTCAGAAGAGAATATTTAACATGAACAAAAAAATTGTGTGAATGAACTTCTTATGAAAGGAATTTAAAACAATGTTCGTCTTTCACTGTGTATAATGATGTCAGATTTATTTATTTCCTGATAGAAGTTATATCCGCTTGGATTTTGTTCAAACCCCATCATCACATTTGTTCAGTAAAAACTCTTTAATTGATAAATTGATCATTAATTAATCATAAATTAATTGGCTTGTGCGAGGTGCTCACCTGTTTGGTATGCTAGTCTTTAGAGGGGTGTGCATTTGTTATAAAATAAAAAGAGAGAAGAACAAATAGAGAGAGAGAGAAGAATAAGGGGTGAGGTATTGTCCAAAAATTGTTTTGTTTATCCTTGTGCTGTGTGGAAGGTGCTAATATGGTTATAAGAATTTGTGCAATGTTACAAAAAAAAAGTGATGAAATTATGATGGAATGATGATATGGCAAGTTTCTGTCATTCATTCAAAACTGCATGTATTATAGCAATTTTTTTTTAAAAGGAAGATAATTTGTCACATTTAAAACTCTTATCAAGGTGCTAATTAACACATTTTTTAAATGAATATTTAATGTGTTGCATTCTCTGAAATCCCATACAAAGAGAGACTACTGTTTTCCTCTCAAAATTCTAAAAGATAAAGCCTGTCCAAAATCAATATGCAGTTAATTGAATTAAAAAGGAATCTACTATTTAAGCTAAAGAATTCATTACATTGAAAACAGTTTAATTTTGACCAAAGTTTTTTTTTTCATCAGTTGTCTTTTTTTACTGAGATTTTAAAAAATAATTTCTCACTTTGTTTTGTTTTCCAGAACAGTTATTGCCAAATGATACTGACCAAAATATGGTTTTACATGTATACATTCATATTGTTTTATAATGAGGACATTGTATGCATTTGAAAGATTTGTAAATAATTATTATCATGTGAAAAAAATAAATGATATAAATTTGTTTTCTTCTTTCATTGTTCTCATTTTAGCTCACATTGGTTGTCTGTGGCTGTTGGTGTAAGGGAGGCAAGGTTGTCAACAATTTAACCATAAGATCTTAAAATTTTCTAATGTTTTAGTTTGAATATTTTTCTATATCTTTATACAAGGAAATTAAGTAGTCTATAAACCATCAAGCCTTCTTAGCTTTTCATATTTTCATCTACTTCAGATCAATTTATCTGATTTTAAGGAAGCTTGATACAATAAACCCTTAAATTAGGGCTGCTCTACCAGAAGTTCCATTGTTTACAGGAAAGCTACTTTAAATAGTAACTAGGAAATTCAAGTTTGTAGAAACTGACCCTCGGACTCATACCGGTAATTTCCATAGAGAGAAGAAAATTTCATTCAACATAGATATAGATATATATTTATAGGAAAAACTCTGTTTAAAAACTCTTCTTAATTTAATAATTGAAAGAAGAAAGTGAGCAAGCTCACATACTCCAAACTACGACATTGCTAGATCATACTACATATAAATGCAATGGATCAGATGGCAATTGTATATATGTTACATAAATACAGCAATAACTTATATAAAAGGAACATAACTATAAAAAAAATTAAGATAAAATAAAAATTCCCTGAAAAATATTTTCAAAGTGCTTTAAATTTTGGACAAAATCAACGCACATTGACAACGCACATTTTTTTTATAAACAAAACTAAACGCACTTTGAAATAAATATGTATAAATATATATATATACAGTTATAAAGTTGTACTTCATTGCAAAGCAAGATTTTTAATCTTCAACAAAAACTAAACTTGACATCTTTAGATATTTCCCATAAGGATTTGAGGTTTAAATTAAATAAAACTTTCGTTGATATGATCTTTGAACAATTGAACAAAATCTCGATCATCTTCTAACTCAGGAAAACCTGATTTCTACAGTAAAAAATTATTAAATTCTGCCGAGTATAAATTGCAAGATTATTTAAAGTTTCCCTTGAAAAAGCATGAAAGATCCCAGCCAACAAGATAAAGAATAAGTGCACTTTCACTATTTATTGAAAAAGGTAGATATTGTAAACCAATTATCCCTAAGGAAAAACGTTTATGCTATGCTTGTAAATCATTAGTCGAAAATGAAAAAAAAAAAATTGTACTTAACTGTCCTGTGTATGACAATCTTCGATTTCAATATTGTGATATTTTTAATGATAAATTATACTGTAGTAGTGATCTCATTAAAGAAATTGTCAATCCATGTGATTATAATACTACATGTGTCTATGTGTCTAACTAGATAAATGCTTTATGCAGAGAAAACAGTTCCAGTGATTATAAAGAATTGTATAAAATTGTCTTGCATGATATAGCCTTTATGTTATACTATTATTTTGTGTGTCATTTGATTTCATTTTGACTGTATGCCAATATGATGATGTCAATAAACTGAATTGAATAAATCACAAAATCTGGACACCGTTTTTACATTCCTTTGTAAAAACCGTTGAATATGATCTAGCATCATTAGGACGGGAAGTAGACAATCAAATACCAATTAATGTAGTAATGTAGTAATCAAATTGATTACTTGAAGAATGCACACTAATCTTTCCTTCCAAAACATCATATCATATTCCATGAACTTAGAAAAACAAAGTTTAGTCGTATAAAAAAGCTGACCAATGCAATCAATAGCTTCTTCCATGGCAGTCTGATTAAAAGCCCCCCCCCTCCCCCCTTACAATCGTCAGGACCCTGACGAGTGTAAGGAAAAGGATTTTAATCAGATTGTCCCCATGGTATAATGCGAAATCTATAAGTTTCTAATCATAAAACCACTTCTTTAATTCAATCTAAATAAATCATTTCGATATAAAAATTAAGATACTTACATATACAGCCGTTAACGCAATATCATCTCTAATGACTAAAATAAGCATTGTCTTTAGGCGTTTTGCATTAATTTTCAAGAAATATACTAGTACTGTATTTGATTTACAGTATAAAAATAATTATCTAATATACAGTAAAAAGATTTTTTTTGTTAAATTGGAAGGACAGCTGACGGCTAATCGCTGCTTTTCTTGTGAAATTTTGATATGCAATCTCAATAAACTCTTGAACTGTTAATCTTCATGTGTAAATTGTTGAACTAAATGATCTTGAGGAAAAATCTTTTCATTGCGAAATTGCTATTCGGGGTAGCTAAATATCTCTCTTTAAGTCCCATCGAGCTAAACTAAGTTAAGACAATTATCTATCAAAAATGAAAGTCTCAAGAATTTCGACTGGGCCCTGCACAGTTTTTTTTTCGAGGTGGGTTACTATCGACCATATCAACGCACTTTGAAAAAAATCTTCTTTTTTTTTTCAAAGTGCGCTGACTTGGTCTCAAATCTAAGGCACTTTGATTTTATTTATTTAAAAATTATTCTCATGAAGGTAGCGACATTGCAATAAAAATACACGTTAGCGGGTTATGTAATTTTTTTCTGTAATGATCGCTATCTTCATAACCCGCATGAATCATCAAAGAAAGCATTTTATTGTTTATATTCACATCTTTCTTTTAACAAATTAATGATTTGATGGTAAAAAGTAAGTAAAAGTAACAAAAATATTGTAAATGTACATCAGTACGTCAGATAAAAGAAATAACCAAATCGAATTTCCGGAAGAAATAGAAGGAATCATATTTAATGGATGTAAATATAGATTAATAAATTGTTGTTTTTTTTTAATTTAAGGTGTAATATCCCTCTGCAATTAATTTTAGCATATATATATATATATATATATATATATATATATATATATAATTCAGATTGATTTTCATCATAGTTAATATCAATAGATTCAAATAACACAAAGTTGAAGTGATGAAGCGCTGCAAGATTTTTTTTAAAAATTGATAATGTGTGTAATTATCATAGGAAGAAAATTAAACATAGTTATTAGAAAAATCAAAATTTTACGATCGCAACATAAAATTAGAAATATTAAATGTATATGAAAATTATATATAGTTATTTACATTGTCAATTCTTATTACAAAACATAATGAAGCGCTGCTTTTTAGTTCATATCGATCAGCAAGAGTTATCTTTCTTTATCATGTTTTACAAACAGAAGACGATAAATTGCCATAGTTTCTAATTTTTCAGAATATATTTTTCTTTTTAAAAATTTGGATAAGATTACAGTAAACGAATTCACATGTTTTAGAAATGAGAGCATTTTGTTATTTCACATGAATGGTCTGCCAGTAATTGGTATGATCTCAATTTAGGGATATATTGTCTTGAATGAAATGTGATGTTGGTTTTCTTTTTATTTTGTTTTCACATATCTGCTCTCTCAGAATAGTGTCCTTTCTGATATATTTCATTTTATCAAATCAAATATACAATATGACTACTTTAGTAGTCATATTGTATATTTGATTTGATAAAATGAAATATATCAGAAAGGACAATAGAAAACCCTTATTCAATTTTAGACATTTGAAATGTTATAAGTTTCAAATGATGAAATTGTTTGAGTTTGCAATTGTCTTGGTCACGTTTTCCACAATTATAAATTAATTCATTAATCTCTAGATCTGTGAACGAGCTATAGAGAAATAAAAATTTTCCATCCAAAGATTCTTTGACCTAAATCATCACACACGTACTGTTCATGTACTGTAGTACTGTACTAGTACTAAAAATTTAGTTATATTTGAAAAAATTAATGCGCGGGGGGGGGGGGGGGGGGGGGGGGTGGTTATAGATATTGCCTCATAAACATTTGATCAATATGATAAGTTTATTGTAATTTTTTGTAAAAGTTTTCTAAAAGTCTTGTAAAAGCAAGTTCCAAAAAATAAATATATAGTTTCATTATTTATCTTAATGATTGCTTTTTCCATATGATTAATATCTATATAATACTATCATAGAGGATACAATGCTACGCGAATTCCGAGCGACCTTATAATATTTGCATGTGTTTATAGGTAATTTTGATAAAAAAAAAAAACCAAAAAACAAAACATAAGCTAGATGCTGAAAAACTCTTCGATGTTTGGAAACGCTATCTATTGAAACCCGTATTCCAAGTTTCGCGCGTCCTTTCGTTTTACCCTAAAGTTACGCGTTTATTTGTATAAGTAACGCGTTAATTCGCATAAGCAACGCGTGATATCGCGAAAAATTGGCGTTAATTCGAAAAGTTGTAATTTTTTTTTTTACGCGAAAGTTTTGCGGTTTGGCTTTGGTATTTAAGAATGACATTTCTAGATCTGAGGCAGAGGTCCTTCATATTTTCAGGATATTTATTAAAATTCTCTCCACTTTGAAGACGGTTGTGTCCTAATTCTGAAAAGCTATATTCCCTTCAACTGAAGATGGTTTGTGCCAGGTTTTGTTGAAATGGTTCAGTGTTTTAGAGAAGTCGAATATATGACGCTTTTAAAAGATGGCAAGCTCCAAACTGCAGCTCAGGCAATTCTTAAAAAAATGTTTGGTTGGAATGACCTCCTGAGGTTTCTAGACCCAGGAAGGAGAGAGGGATTTTTCTTTATTTTTTAATTGTTCAAACTTGCAGTTTAACTAATAAAAAATTGGTAAAAAATAAAATTCTTCATATAAAAAAGAAGTTCTTTTATTTTTTGCTAATAAAATTTTATCAGCGGGGGTAATTTTAAAGAGGGGGGCAATTTCAAACAAACAATAATTTTATTTTGGTCTCATGTGACCTGAAAGAGTACAATATTCTACAGAGAATTATTTTAATTTATGAAAATTGGAGCCATTTATGACCCCCCCCCCCCCCCCCAATCACCCATTTGTATATATATTTTAAGACATGTAAAACACTTCTTCACAACACTAGATTGAACCCTGTTTTTCTCCCACATATATTACTATATAAAATAAATTAAAAAAAATTTGGACCACTTTCTGACCTACATGACATGATCTTGAGGTAACCTTCTACTTATTTCATGTAGTTGTCTCCCTTTTCTTCCGAAGTTTCCCTGAACTCTAGGTGTAATGGCATACATCTTGTTTTTATGGCAATTAATAGGAAAATATTTTTAATATTGTTAAATCTATGTCACCCTTCTATAAAAACTGATTGGAAAAAGTAATGCCAAATAGCTCAGATGAACTCTACCCCAACCAACTTCTATATTTGCGCTAGTGCAAATTGAAATTGACCATGGAGATGAAAGCATGAAAATGTTGCAGACATTCACTCTCGGCCAAGGCAAGCTATATGAATATTTAATCCACAAGCAATTTCTTCTTAAAAAAGTCTTACTGATAAAACTGGACTCTCCGTTCTGAAACTTGTAAACCCAATTCATACACAATGGCAATATTCTGAGAATTTGGAGCTCGAAGAAGTTTGACTAGTTTGTACTTGCAACTTCTAAGCCAGGGTCTAATCTACGAGTTTTAAAATACCAGTAAGGTAACCATACAGAATGTCATTTTCTCAATACAAAGCAAAAAAAAACAAAAAAGAGATTTATATAACATTTTATTACAGAATTAATAATGTGTACTGGTGTATAAAAGTCTTTCCCATGTCTGAAGCACTTCAATGTCAATAACATTGTTATCACAAAACTAGTTAGTTCCTCAGTCATCAGTTTCTTCGATCTTTGGAGCTAGGTAGTATCTCAGGAATCCCATGTCGGCGATTTTGTATTCAACCACTGAAAATACAATATAAATAGTTAGCTAAATAAATGAAGTTGTTGACATAGAACTTAGACTATAAATGAGTTGTCAGTCTGTACATGAATTGTCAGTCTATGAAATGAATACCTACCCAGAGGGACATCTTGCGACATGGACAGGCTGACCTGAGCAGAGAGGGGGGTAGCCTTGGTGAAGAAGTTGAGGTATCTGAGGGCAAATGTCAAGGTCACAGCTTGGTTCATTTCAATGATGACAGCTTCTTCCTCTTTATCTGCACTTGCATTTTGAGCCAACTTCACATTTCCTGTTATTAAATGAACAAACTTTTATTAAAAGTTAAATAATTCAAGAATCTATTTCTCAGCACTAAGCAAAAGTAATGTCACAAAACAATTTTGAAAATTCTTATTACAAAATCTGTACCAACCTGTGCCTAGATCTCCACTGGCAGAGAATTTGACTCCTTCCTTTGTACAACAGATTACCATGGATTCTCCAATTTGACTCAAATCTCTGCAGATTCTCTGAAACTCATGGGAGGGCATCTTGACAATACAGCTGTATTCAGTGTCCTACAAAATTGACACGAAAATAATGGTTACAACAGTCAGACAAAAACTGGGAGTTTGGACAAAAGAATTTTTTTCTTATTTCTATAATCTGATTTCATCTCAACAATATAATGGCACTCAATCATTTTAATTGGTGTAACAATGATTTTTATCACATTCACAATGTTGAAATGTTTTCAGAGGTTTATTGTTTCTAAGAATCATTAGTAAGATTACTTACAGGAATTCCAAGTTGTTCACAGTCTAAATCGAGCAGCTTCAAGGAGTAGTCAGACACTTTCTCATTATCTGTAAAAAGGAAAAAAGCAGGGTGATTCACAATAAATTCAATATAAATCTACAGGAAAGTTTTAAATGTCTTGACCTTTGAACTATTGGTTAGTACATAAATCCACTTGTACCATTTTCTGAAGGCTAGCACATTAATACTATGGTGATGCCCAATTGAACATTTCTACTTACTTGGAGATTCAAACATAAACGTCACAGTGTCTGCATTGTCCCCAGCTTTCAATGTAATGACGTCATCATTGCTTGCACATTTTAGAACTTTGGACATGCTACAAGAAAAAATTAAAACAATTTAAAATTGTAATAAAAAGATATTTACAAAGAGCATGCGACTTGATTTTACTACAAAATGAAAATAACGTGCTAAGTTTGTTGTTGGCATAAAATATGAATAATTTTTCAGTCATAGAAACTCATGTTCTTTGTATGCTCTACAAAGAATTTAGCGCCAAAAATGTTACCTTGCTAAACTCATTCCCATAGAAAGATTTCTGTCACATCTGTAAGTTTCAAACCCATCACTCCGTAAGTTGACTGCTACAAGAGCCACATGTGAATTGTCCATAGCTTGAAGTGTGATTCCAGTGCCGCTGCAGTCCCATATTGCTTCGGGAATCAAGTCTCTTATAGCCTCCATCAACTTCTTCAACAAAGAACCCTGAACAAGCCTTGCCTCAAACATGATGAAAATGGGAAGTAAATAAAGTCCGAACAAATAAATTAAGATCTAACAAAATAAGTTAACACAGTCGACGCTTCAATAAAATATGTTCCTCTTCTTTTTCCTTTAAGAGAACTATGCCGGTATTCTCTCTCCTTCTCCCTGTCGGTACTGCTGACTGGCGCCAAATGTTGTGTGTACAACAATATGGCGGGAAATATGTGCAATCGAATTTGTGATTGGTCAATTTCTCGAGCATATCTTAGTCAGTTTTGCGTTTGTTCAAGGCATATTTTTTGTCTTTTATTTTAAGCCTGACTTTGACATTGATCATGAAAACAGAAGAGAGACAGAGTAGAAATTGAGGAGAAATTCGGCTTCAAGCTATATCCATAGCATTCCTTATGCATTAAACAGGTTTTAGTATATTTCTTTGACTTCTCATACGTCTTCCACTAATAATGCAACGACAAAAGTTTAAGTAATGCTTATTTAGAATTGAAAAATTGCATAGCCATATAAGTACATATCCTTGAATTTGCCACACAACAACCTGACAGGCCTCTGAATTTCTTTTAACAGCTTATACACACCCTCTCTTACTATCTTTCTCTAATATGTAAAGGTGTGACCGTTGGACCGAGCGCAGATTCAGCAGAGTGCAGTTTAATTTTTTTGTAGAACAAAATTTATTTGAAACGCACACAGAAGGATCCGCCTAACTACTCAAATCATATGCCGGAGTTAAGTTAAATGTCGCATGCTCAGTCTTCATTATGACGTCATGTTTCATACGTAAAACGTAAAAGTTTTGTCATCGGAAATAGCTGAAGAAAAGTTCTTGATTCTGAGATTTTTTTCTTTTTTCTTTCAATACTTATATAATTTTCCCAAGTTGATGAATTGAATTTTTTCTACTTTATTCAGTCTCTAAAAGATTGGTTTCTTGATGTTAATGATTTTATTTTCCATGTAATAATTTGATAAGACATACGTGAAACTAGTTGTATTTCTTGATTAAAGCACTGTTAAAAGTTGTTTAGTTTGCTCAGTCGATTATTTTCATCTTAATTACTTTCAATTAAACATTGGAAAGTTTTTGATCGAGTCTCGGGGCAAAAAACATAGACAAGCGGCAGTCATATAATGATCGAGTTAACTTTTGTTTAAGAAAATGGCGGCCAATATGGCAGCGTCCAGGGATGGAAGGAAATTTTTTGGCCCTTAGTACCCCTGATTCAGCTTCTATTTTTCAATGATTTTCTTATATGTATATGTGTTACCATTAAGCCTCGCTTTACGAGGTGGGCTTTGCCCACCTCTTGCTGCCCTCAGTATAAAAATACACCAGGTGAATTTATATATAGAGAGATATACCATTCTTGCCACACATTTTACAGATTATTGATAGAAATTCAGAGGCCTGTAAATTTCTTAAATGATGTGACCGTTGGGCCGAGTGCAGATTTTTATGGTTATTGAAACACAGCCAGTAGGATCGGCCTGCCTACCCAAATCATAAGCGAAAGTTAAACTAAACGTTGCGTGCTCAGTCTACTTTATGACGTCATGTTTCATAAAAGTACGTGATTCCGAGAATTTGTTATTTCTTTTTTCAATGCTTATTTATTTCATATCTTAATAAATTTTTCTGTTAATACTTTATTCAGTATCTAACAAGATCAGTACTTCGATGTTAATGTTTATTTTTCATCAAATAATTTGATAAGACATATGTAAAACAAGTCATATTTCCTGATTAAAGCACTGTTATAATTTATTCTGCTTTGTAAAGTCATTGAAATTACTTTAGTTTGAAACCTTGGAAAGTTTTGATTAGATTTTAGGGGCAAAAAACATCGACAAGCGCCTGGCATTTAATGAGCGAGTTAACTTTGTCGAAGAAAATGGCTGCCAATATGGCGGCGCCCATGAACTGGAAGAAAATTTTTTAGCCTTTAGTACCCCCTGATTCAAATTTCCTTTATCATTGATTTTCTGATATGTACGTGTTACCATTAAGCCTCGCTTCGCGAGGCGGGCTTTGCCCGCCTCTCGCTGCGCTCGGTATCATCAAAAAATTGACCGTTTCAGAGAGTTGTTGGTATGTGAAATAATGAATGATCACATAACATTCCAACTGTTTAGGGAGTAATGTAGGTTTTGAACTGGTTCAGATCTTTTGGCCATGTGGTAACATTTCTGATTTAGAATGTGCAACCTAGATTTAGTCCTCTGGCTCCTTTCCTGATATATTAAAGGGCTCATCTGGGATGTGTATCAGATGGTAACAATAATAGTCAATGTTTCCGGCAATTAGTATTAGTTAGAATTATATATGTGTCATTATGGATGCGTTTTTACCAATGCTAGAATATGTTTCATATACCTTTGATGTTTTAACCCTAAGCAAATTTGCTCCTGACCAGCTTCTTCTCGAAAGATAAAAATTTTATCCAGGTAAAAAACACATTAATCTGTTAATGAGACAAAAGTACACTGAGTTATCTAATGTGTAGATTCTAGCTGTGGTGGGTATCAGATTTGTGTAACATAGTGAAGGCTTGCAGTAGTAGACCAAGAATTGTAGTTGAACAAAACAAAGAATACATGTATTTAACATTTGTTGAATACTTGCCTAAAGCTACATGTAACTTTAATTAATAAAGTGGACTCTGGGTTGTCTTTAATGGATTCTAGACCAATGCGGAGTAGGCGCTTGGCATACTGGAACCAAAGTGAAACCAAATTTTATAGAACAAACTTTTAGTGGACTCGAAGCGAATACAAAATGAACCTTGGGTTCTGCTCTGATGTTTTTCTGTGTACACTGGGTACTTTATGGACAGAATTTGAAGCAATACATTTGTAACTGACTCTGCAAAAAACTTCTTACACAATTATATGACCATTTCACAAATAGATATTGTTAGTAAATTATTACATGTAATTTGTATGATATCATGACTTTTGAAGCTTTACATATTTTAATAATTATATCCAGATCAGTAGAAAAAAATCCAGTCCTTGAAGATGTTCAGAGCATCCAAAATTTCGAGTGCTGCAGGGATAAGCAGGACTTTGATCCCAACCTGTAGAGTCTCCCAGCCAATCATGTGCAGGCAAAATATACAAAAGAGACCATGTCCTTTCGAGATCAGTGCTCCCCCACCCCTACCAATCCTGTGTCTACAGCCCGCTCGGTTTTACAAGACCAGTCCCAGACTGTTCATCAGGAGAGGGGCAGGATATTCAGGGTACCCCCAAAGACTTGAAGTAAATTACAAGACAGCGGCTTATTTAGTTGTGATGGCTATGATCATTATGGGGACGTGTCTGAGGTAAGTTTGAGATCTATTGTTAAATTTATTACATGTAGTACATTGTATTAATGAACCGAAAAAGAAAAAAAGTTTGCTTGGTGGAAATTGATATGAATTTTACTATTACATGCAGACACTTTTTGTGTCGTTTTGATACAAAGATATTAAGGAAATATATAGTCAAATAATAATAAGGAATCAGAACTTGAGTGTTTTCAGTTTTAAGAGCTATTGAGGATATAATATTGATTAGTTTGACTATGTTTATACAACAATTACTGAATCTTGAATTTTATTTTGTCTTTTTTTTTGTAGAGCCTTCGCTGAATTTGGGCCATTTGAATCTGATGATGACAAGAGGTAACTTAAACCAGATGAAACTGCTCTAAAAAAAAACTTCAAATGAAATCTTTCAATGATCAAATTTAGTCCACAATTTTTGCATTTAGCCATGTATTGAATATACTTGAAATGATCAAGGTTTGCTTTGCTAAATTCCATCTCATCAGTAACAATAAAAGTTCTGCTATCTGAAGAAAGCCAGAATCTCGTTTACTACACCCCACAGAAGCATCTCTGTAGTCAGGTTGAAAATATCTACAAAACAATCATCTTGACACAATAGCATTTCCAAACATAATGCATGTACCGGTAGCTTAGGAACCAGAAGAAATTTAGGGAACACAATAAAACATACAGTTGAACTTTGATATCTCGAACATCAATATTTTTTTGTATTCATGAATATGTTAAATTATGAAGTCCTACATGTAACTTCTATTTCTTTATGTATATTTTACCTCTATATTTCAAATAATTGAATTTTTTTTTCTTGGTCCCTTTAAGGAGGCTGGGTGGTCATTAAATTAGCCATCAGATCTTCTTTCAATTTCTAGATATGATTTTTAAAGCTATAAACTATTATATAATAAAGGAAAATTACATAAATTGTAGGGTTAATTTTTTTGAATATTTTCCTATACCTTTATACAGAGCTCTTCTTTTTCGAAGATCAATGTAGTGTAAAAATGACAAAGTTTGACTGTATTTCAAAACTGTAGTATTTTCTGCCTTAAATTGAAATCCTGACAATGTTGCACATAGTGTGAAAGCTGAGGAGCCCGAAGCAGTAAAGGGAACAGAGGAGTCCGAGAAAGAGGAGGAGAATAAGGTCCAGAAGAAGAAAATTGGCTTCAGGGAGAAGAGGGTAAGAATATTTCTATTCAGCAATTATTTTGTGAATGTACTCTATAGTTATGTACATTAACCATGAGAATAAAGTTATAAATATAATTATTTTCCTGTGTTAATTTTGTCTAATTATGCATGAAAAAGATTTCACCCTATTTTATATTCACCTCTCCTTAGCTGTATAAACTATTAGAAGATTTTAACTTACGTAATTTAATTTCTGTTTTAATTTATCACCCCCTATCAAACTGGCCCCCTGACTAGGATTGTTAGAATGTACAGTAGTACACAGTAGATTTAAGTGCATTTGCAGTATACTGGTATTTACTTGATTTTTAAAACATGAAACATAATAAAAATGCATGTGATTTATCATTTATTCTGTACAGAAATATTTACCTAAAGATGATGGTTATTTAATTGTATGTATTCCTACCTGTTAATTCATAAGCCACCAGGAATTGATGGTTTAGGCATTGTTATTTCAATTTGCAAAATGCATTGTTATTTCACATCACTATGAAAATCTTCTCCAAAACTTTCTTTATTTGCTGTTTTAAAATTGAAAACCTCACTGAAACTCAGCCATTAGTAACAATAAGGACAGGAATCTTCTTCTTCATTTTTAGATCATAGAATATGAGAACAGAATCCGAGCCTACTCTACCCCTGACAAGATTTTTCGCTATTTTGCCACGTTGAAAGTTCATCAAGGTGATGAGAAAGGTGCCGGTTCGTGGGAGGTGTACATGACCCCCGAGGACTTTGTCCGCTCCATCACCCCGGGGATGAAGCAACCAGAGGGTTAGTTTTATAGAACAGAATGCTTTTTAGAGGGATGGATGGTTGTGGCCCTTTTTAGACTATATTTATCTCCTTTAGGTGAAGAGCTCTGTATAAAAACATAGGGAAATATGCAAATTTTAGATCTATAATATTTAGAGGGGTTTTTTTTGCTAACCGTTAATAAATGATAGTTTATCGCCAAAAATATAGTCTTCAAATTTTTAAGGCAGATATGATTGGTAATTTTTTTAACATCCAGCCTCCTTAAGGGCATTCGATCGTTGTGAAGTACCAGTATCATGATATTTTAGAATGGATTATAACTCACATGTTAATTTGACAGATCTCTGAGCTTATGTTTATTGTAATGGCATCAAAATTATAAAGAGTTCATTGTTGATTTTATATACAAGGCAAAACTACATGTAAGTCTAACAGTATTGTGATACCTTTATAATTGAATGCAAGTACATGTACTGGTAATTCTATTATATAAGCAAAGAAGTATATTTACAGTTGAACTTCGATATCTCGAACACTGATATCTCAAATACAATGGATATGTCGAAGTGATTTGTAAGTCCCAACCACTTATTTTTTAAATATTTTACCTTTGATATCTCGAATACTCAGATATCTCAAAGTTTTTCAGTCCCATCTAATTGGAGATAACAAAGTTTGACTGTATATATATGAAGTAAATCATCTTCAAAAATAGTTTACCAGTTTTGAATTTGGTTTTTGGGATTTTTTTTTTTATTATTTATTCTTTTTAATATATTTACTTTTCATTTGTTTTATAAACCAATGTTTGCATTGTAGGTCTTGACTTGGACAAGTTCATTAAGTTTGACCCCCAGGTAAGCCAAGACATTTGTGTTTTAATACAAAATTTATTCTATTTATAGAACAATTTTTTAACATTCTAGTTTCACTGTTCAAAGTAATTATTGTTTTGAAAATCAACCCCTCTAAAGTTAATCCCATCTTTTGCAATACTGTTAACCCATAGAGAGTATATTTTTTTTCTTTTGAAAATACACTTGCATCTCATTCTGTGATAAAAAAAAAAAAATCACCATTGCTGTGAAGCATACTTGGAGAATTAGTTCATGCACTAGCTGATCTTGGAGGGGGTGGGGTTCTGGACCCAAGCTACTCTGACAATTAATTATGTTAAATATATTTGTAATGATACCGAACAAAAATCAAAATAGAAAGTACTTGTACTAGTAGCTGTCATTTTGTTAAAATTATAATAGAGCAATACATGTATAATGCCCTAGCAAATGAATATACAATGTATACAAAAGCCTCTAGTGCATCTGATTTGTGGTTTGAACAAAAATTTGCTTTGAAAATAGACCCCTTTAATGACCGCAAAGTAAATTTTCTTTCATAAAATCTTAGATGAAACACAAATGTATCACATATACCATCAAATTGTATTTCAGTACATTAAATGTCCTCTTGGATTCTTTCAAAATTTAAAATACTGGTCTTCTTGTTTTTTCAGTCCTATGTTCAAGTATAGTACATATATTCATCTTTCTGCCAGAAAGACAATCTTGTTGAAATACTAATATCAGTACAAAATTTGCCGCTAGGAGTAACATATATTTTAGATAAATATAATTTTTTTAGTATAATTTGATACAAATTTACTGTATGGGTGTGTTTGATATGAATTGAAGCTTTTATTTCAAATATTTAAAAGAAATGTAGTGTTTGATATACTGTAAAATCAAGCTAGGCACACTTTTGATAGGCCATGCTAAAATGGGAAACCTTTATTCATACAGGAGACCATATCACTATTAGATAGAATTTCAATAAAACCCCAAAATAGATAGAGTTTTTAGAGACTAAATAACTTAGAAATTCAACATGATAAAGTTCTTGTAGAATTAGGCTTTATTGTGGCAGTGCATATAATGGTGACGGAGCAATATATGTTGCTGCGAAGTTGCAAACTAATAATGCATCGTATTACAGTGGTATGGGACACTTCCATATTGTGATGTACTTCCTATCGAAATAACAATTAAATCAAATGTAATTTTATACATTTTTTTTCTTTCCCAAATTTGTTAACTGATAGCGCAGCTTAATGTATTAACTACGAATCTGTAAGACATGAGTTCGAATCCCCCTAGGGCTTTTATAAATTTTACTTTTCACAAGAATTTTAAATCATATTTTTTTGGAAATATTGTTAGATTTGAAAATTCTAAACCGATGAAAGTACTTTAATTATAATGTACTTTTATCCACATTAATATCAACAGGTGTTCCATACCACCATAAGCTAGCAAAGTTTTGTTTCTCAGTTATTTCAAAAGAGGAACATAAATATCGCAAATGTATTACTTTCCGTATGTTTTGTGAGCAAGTATTGCAGTATTGAGCTTGTTGTGATTAATGTCTCGCATTAAAAAAAAAAATAAATGAAAAAAAAATGAAGTAGAAATGAATGTTCATGCCAGAACTCTGAATCTGTTTATGCATGTTTACGTTTGTCAATGTCCATGTATTTCGATTATAGCGCATTGATTCAGTCTTGAATTGTACTAAGTATTCATGTATTCTGTCTGTCTTGGCAAAGACGGGAGATTTTAAGCAAATCTTGGTGAGTCGCAAGCAGTATTTCTTTGTTCTTTTTTTTTCTTCTTGCATATTGACGACAAAATTCAAAGAGGGCAGATGTTTCAATCATAATCTTTTATCTTTTAAATTTAGCTATACTCTCTTTAAGAGATTTCATTCTTAATTTTTTTTTATATGTTTTTCCTTTTAAATAGAAATAATTTTTTGTTTTGGTTTAAGTTTGATAGGACATATACATGTACATGTAGTTGCATAAACCTCTTGTGAAGTTTACATATACTTTATATTCAGATTGTTTAGGTAAATAAAAGGATGTAAACGTTTCCGTTCTTTTAACACTCTTCGAAACTGTAAACCAAACTTTATTTTGTTGCAACTTTGAATTAAATTTTAATTTAATTTAAACTTTAATTCGCAATTAAACAGTGATTAACTGGCTTGAAGTAGCTTCTGAAGATAAACATTTATTACAACCATTAAAGATGAGAGAAAATAGGATATTAATACATATTTTCTAGCACACAAAAAAAAGTTGGTTTACAATATTTTCCTTCTTTTTTGGGCTTATCTTGATAAAGGTTAGGACTTTTATTAATTTTGGTTTTTTTTAGGGGTGAATCTTTTCAACTAAAAAGCATTTGTTTCTACTGGGTACATTGTTAATCTCTCCAAAGTTATAAATCTAGATGATACAGCATGAATTTCATATATTAATTAGGATTTAAGTCAATATATAGCTACCCCATTTTTAACTCATATATAAACTGGGTTTGAGCAGTTTACAGTTTATAAATTGCATACTGAAAACTGTTTCAATCAAAACTGTTTCAATCCAGTTTATATGAGTATAAATTGTATATACGGTATATTGAATTGATTCCTTACAATACCAGTATAATTATCTGCCATAAAAAAAAGAATAAATAAGTCAATTTGACCTTTAAAATGACATAGAATTTAGATGTTATGTCAGATTGAAATGTTTATGAAATTAGTGTTATTCATTGTTTCTCAAGCAACATTCTTTAAATGATCTCAATTTTCAGCCAATCAATTGTGTATTACAATTGAAATTGGATTACAAGTATTTGGCTTCTTGCAGGTTTTCAAAAATTTTATGATTTGTATTATGAAAAACAATCCTGTATTTCTTATCATTGAAAAAATGATGTGGACCTTGAAGAACCGGTAAATCTTGATAACTACAATTGATAACTGAGCACTGTTTGTGTTAACACATTCTGTAATATGCCTGTAAGAGAACCTTTCTGAATTGGAAGTTAGGAGATTTTAACTCGATTAGTTCTTTTGAAGATGATTTTTGATCAGTTACAAACAAGTTGAACAAAAGAATCAAACATCTGCCCTGTGTTTTGACTAACTGTTATCTCTACTAATGATGTTTTTTCATGCTTTTGCAAGTTCAAATTTCTTCTCCAATTTTGAAAATTTAAATCTTTTTTGATTTTTTTTTTTTTTTACTAAAAATCAGAATTCATTAACTTTATCAGTTGATGCTTTAATATTTTGTTAATGGTGTTTTTAATTAATGCAATTCTTTTAACTAATAGATATAGGCCTGTGTTTATTTGATGCATAAACTACTCAAACGCTTGGCTAAATGTAACATTTTTAATATACCTTTTAAATTCTTATGCAGACAGTTTTTCTATGTTCTTATTTTGACAAATATCTATATTAAATCCCATTGTAGGTATTATTATGGTTTGTTAAATCAAAAAAAAAAAATTGTACCATTTAATAAGAATTTGTGTTGCATACAATAGCAGTAAATAATTATCTGAGCAAATCAAAAATGTGTTACAAACAGAAATTGTATGTGTGCTCATATACATTTAACTGAATGTTACATATTTGGTTTCATAGAATGGTTTCATATTTTTTATTGAACACCAATTGATTTTCTTGGATTTCATTGTTGACTTTTATTGTTGTTTTTAATCCAGGATATCAAATGTTCATCAATTAAAGGAAGTAACATATACGGGTATTTCCTGGTAAAACCTGTGGATTTTACTCTTGACTATAAATGATCCATAGAGATTTTTTTTTCCCAATCGGTCATGTACAATGTAGGCTCAGAACACCTGGAAAACATCTGCTGAATAGTCATCTTAATTAAATTGAAGCAACAAATTTATCAACATCTTCATTTTCTTGTCATGTGTAAGCTCATGTGAGTTTTTCTGATCAAAATTTGTCCGTTGTCTGTTGTCATTGTTGTAAATTCTTTACAATAACTTGGCACAAAGCATCATTGGGAGAAAGGGACTCAAGTTAATTCAAATGAAGGGCCTCACCCTCTGAAAAGGAGAGACAATTTAGAATTATTGAAAATTTGTTGGCATTGTTCAAAAATCTTCTCCAAAAAATTTGACCAGAAAAGCTAAAACTTGGTAGTTGTAGATTCAAGTTTGTTCAAATCATAGTTTCTTAGGGATAGGGTAGGGCCACAATAGGGGAATGAATTTTTAAAAATATATAGGGAAAAATCTTTAGAAATCTGCTGGAAAAGTTCAGCCAGAAAAGCTGAACCTCAGGTAGTGTAGATTAAAGTTTGTTCAAATCATGATCCCCAGAGGTATGGTGGGGCCACAAGAAAAATCTTTGAAATTTCTTCTCAAAAACCATATTGTCCAGAAAAGCTGTAAGATTCAAAATGTTAAAATCATGACCCTTGGGGGTAGGGTGGGGTGACAATGGGGGTCGAAATTTACAAAGGAATATATAAAAAGCATTCAGCCAAAAAAGCTGAAACTTGTGTGAAAGCACAGGTTGTGCAAATTAAAGTTTGATCAAATCATGATTCCCTTGAGAAGGGTAGGGCTGGAAAAGGGGGGGGGGGGGGGGGGGGGGGGGGGGGGGATTTGTAACTAGGAATAGAGAAAAATCTTCTCACAAATACTAAAATAACAAAAGGGCAACAAAAATTGCAAGATCTACTGTACTATTGTGAATTTTGAATTTGATTCTGTACATAGTAAAGTTTATTAGCCCAAAACAATTTGGTTTACAGGCATAAACAGTAATGCTGATTTGATCAGAGTTATGGCTATTGTTTCTCAGGTGAGCGATGTGGCCCTTGGGCCTCTTGTTAAAATTTACTATAAATGCTACAGTAATGCATGTACCGATACATCCAACATTATATTAATGTTGTTATTATATTAACTATGATATTAAGACACACATTTGATGATAAATTGTTGGTTTTGTCAACCTCAAGCTATCTTTATCAAGGACAATATACTTACATGTATATTGTTATTTCAGTAGAATGTGCAAATGTCTTTTTTTGTCTATGGTATTTTTCTGTCATCTCTGTACATTGTTCTTTGAATGGAGATTGGCTTTCTCCTTTGTGTTGTAATGTCTCTGTGTCTCATTCATCATCATTTAAGAAACACTGCATTGGAATGCATAACTGTCACATCTAAGACTCTCTAATAGCATCCATTTTGAACTTGATTGAAAATTCCAGTTTTAGGAGGTGTGTAGTGGGAGTTGGGGGGGGGGGGGGGGGGGGCATTGTTGTTTTCCATTTTGTCGTCTGTTTATGTCCAATGTCTCATCCTTGTCCAATCATATTCAACAGAAGAAAAAAATCTTAACTGTCCCACGGCTGTGTCTGCTTAAGGTGGTGAGTTATTGCTCGGCCTGCTACAGAATGATGTCATACTTATATATATATATTCTCAGTTGATCGAGTCTGATCTACTAGCTCATGAATGCCCTCACCAACTAGTGGCTGTTGGTTTATCTGTGTGTATGCTCAAACTTGTATTTCAGTTGTCTTTTAATGTCAATTGATTTTAAATTATAAGCATTTCCATGTAAACAATTTGTGTTAATTCATATATTCCTTTACATAATCGTACTATTTTGTTAGCCATTAGTACCCTGTATTGTCAGTAATGATAATTATTCATCAGTTATATAGATTAATTAATTTGCTCCAATATTGTGATGTACCATTACATGTTTTAGGATTATATAACATATAGATAAATATATATATAGATTTCTGTATACAGGGTTATTTTTGCCCCATGTAATTTTCGCCCTTCTACACTTGCAAACAGTTTCACCCCATATTTGAATTCACCCAGATACAGTTGTGTTTACAGACAAATAATTTGAGACTATGGAATTTGCCCATTCTTAAAGTCACCGCTGTGAATGAGGGCGAAAGGGGCGAAAATAAAATGGGGGCGAATATTTCCCTGTACAGTAAAACTCGTTTAGTACCAACACAGATATAGCGAAATTTCGGATATAGCAAAGATTTTTTGAGTCCACGTAAAATTCTTACCAATTTAAATCTTTGCAAAATTTTATGGTTATAACGAATTCGGATATAACGAATTTACGGATAGAGCGAACTGATTTTGAATCCCGTAGAGGTGAATAATAACGAAATTTATCACTTTTATAACGAATTTCTCTCCAGTTTAAAAAATTTGCACTACCATTTAACATAATTATTTGAATGAGTTTATTTTCACATAAATTCTTCAATTCACAATCCGATAATTAAAGGTATCAAAAGAATGTATTTTCATTCTAAGCTTCAATTACCAAACTTGTAGGCTGGTGAAAGAAAAACATGTATATAGTGAATTCGCTATAGTTATTACTACGAATTTGTTATAATTGATATAATGAATTATGGATATAACGAAGTAAATAACCGAGTTTTAGTGTATACAGTACATTGAATTAGTTGCAAAACGTTACATATACTCCGTAAACCATACAAAGTGATACCTTTGTACAAAATTGAATAAACTTCAATCAGTCACACATTATATGCACCCTGGAAAAAGCTTAGTTCTGTCACACTTTTATATTTAGAAGCACTATAATAACTTAATCATCAACTCTTTTACACCCCCTTTGATATTTCACAAACAAGCACATACAAACTCATGCACATCATGGCAGTATAATCTTGCAATGTGATTATATGTGATAAAGAGGCTTGAATACAAAAATTACATATATAGACTCATGGAAGTTAAATAATGAAAGATCTGAGTCACTGTTCTGAAATTGGATTCATATTGAAAACTAAGGTACTAAGGCTTAACCATACATTTATTCTCCAAGTATCATTAACTAATGTCCCATGTCTGTAAACATTCAGTGCCAGTTTTGACATCTGAATGTTTTCTAAAAATTCATTTGAAGTTCCATAAGGAAATCACTTATAATCAACTTGTACTGTTATGGAATATTTAAAATTTATAACACATCATGGATCTACTTGGCAAAGAACTACTTTTCTGTGTGGATTTTCTGACTGATTGCAGAGAAGTGATTCTTGTAATGCAAGGCAATGCTTCGCTTTGCCTTTGAATTTATTTTGCATTTCCCATTTGTGCAAATTATCTCTGGTCTGGCGTGAGTTTCATTAATAATTATACATACATTGGTTTCATTAATTATTATCTAAAATGCCATTTTTACTCATATGTAAAGCATTCTTCTTATGTACATATATATTGGATATAAAATGGCTGTAGCTCAAAGATTTTTTGTCATCAGCTGTTCAAATACTGTCATAGAGTTTGATGTCAGCGAAAGAGAGCAATTACCATGTTTAATCCAAAACAGCAAACTATAATATTAGTTGACATTTAAGAAACAATACAATTGTGGTTATACTTTTAAAAAACTGTATTTATCATGGTACCAGTTAGCATACTGGTTTGAGATAAAACAATGCATCATTATAGTGCATTGTGATTCTGAAATGTAAGCTTTCTTTTTTATTTTTTTCATTTATCTTTTATTCAAAACTGTCTGGCATTTACAAGATAAAGAATTTTTAGTGCTTACAAACTAAGGTAAAAGTTATAATGGCTGCAATGCTAAATGCTTTTTCTGGCCGTGATTTTTTTTTACGTTAATGCATACATGATTGTACCCGCATGAAACACACAAACATGTTAAATTTGAAAAAATAATCAAAATGCAAAAATTAATTTAAGAAACGGTTTTTGCATTTTATCACCCCATTGCCTGCAGAATTTATTCAGCCTTACCAACCTATTGTGTGTTGAATTAATTGAGAAAGTCTTACGAATTGATTAAATGGCACCAACTTTATTACTTTCACAAAAGCATTAGGAATGAATTTAATATGTTTTTTTATTTACTTGAATGTTTTATTGCAAGAGAATATTACAAACCGACACTCAAAAATTTTGTTTGCTCATTTGATATGAGTGTATAAGTGAATGCATGTCTAAGATGTTATTTGTAAATTTTCTTTTATTATTTACACAATAATTGTAAAGAATATTGTATTTCAATATTTCAATACTCATATTGTTCAGTACATCTGTTGTAATTTATTATATTATGTTTATTTCTTTGAATATACATGTACAATGGCTATAAAAGTTCAATTCTGTTCAAGTCAACGTTGGTTAACAAAGTCTAATTGCTATTAATTAAACTACAGCACAGCTTGTAAAATCCATAAATGGCATCAATCATGCAAATTAATGCACTGCAGTTTGAATAAATGTACATACTAAAATGAGATAAATGTACATGTGAAATTCTTTTAAAAGTCTATGAATTAGAACTATGCAACAAATAGGGGGAAAAATCACCAAATGTATTCATTTTAAAATAATTTTGAGCTCAGTTGATTCATTATCATCTCAAACTTTGAATTTTTTTCATGAGAATCATAATTTGAGTCTGTGTTTTCTTTTTCCTGCATGGTTAATAGAATAGCAAAGTAGAATGGAACCTGGGAGAAGACAGCATCTTCTATCAGATGGGAGAGAGTGGACTCATCTCATTCTCGGATTACATCTTCCTCTTGACAGTCCTCTCAAGTAAGCAATCTATACAAACCTTAACAGTAAGATTTGGGAGTGGATTGGGGGGGGGGGGGGGGGGGGGGGGTTAAAAAAATAAGGGCAGGAGAGGTGGAGTAGGTCAATCATAGCTGTAAAAAGGCAGAAAGTGGGGCAGGGAAGGAAGGAGGGAGGTTAGGGTATATCAATCATAGCATTGTGTTTATTTAATTCTGGGTCGAATCGCAAGATTAGAATATATAACTTCATTAAAAATGATGAAATAGTATACGTAATGCTTTTCAAGTCATTCAAAATGACAAAATAGTAATGCAATGAGAAATTATCATAAATAATCAATCCAATGCTTGTAGAACTATGTTTTTCTCTCCACATATTGTATGTCCTTGTGTACCATAAATCAGTTATGATAGTATAGTCATTTGTACTAAACTGCACATTTGTTTGACTGATTTCAGCACCACCAAGGAATTTCCAGATTGCATTTAAAATGTTCGACTTCAATGGAGATGGGGAAGTGGACATTGAAGAGTTTGAAAAGGCAAGACAACTTATTACACTGATTTAAAAATGAAAACCTCCTTCATTTTTCATTGTCTATTGTAGATAAATACAGTTTATTGAAATTGAAAACTGAGTCGAATTTCATGCCAATATGATTTTTTTTGTCATAATTATTGATCAGATGGTTGTTTATTCTGGTCAGAATTTCTTATTATTTCCTTACCCCTTAGGTTAATGCCATCATTAGGAACCAGACCAGTATCGGGAAGCGTCACAAGGATCATAGCACGACAGGAAGTGTCAATAAGGGTGTTGGCTCCGCTCTTCTGACCTTCTTTTTCGGCCCCGATGGTAAAAAGAAACTCACCGTCAAAGAATTTCTCACATTCCAACAGAGACTACAGAATGAAGTACTACGCATTGAGGTTGGTGAATTCTATTCTTACTAGTAATGGAAAAGAATGTTTACTACGTGTAGGAGCTGAATTTCAATGCAAAGAGCTAATGCGTATGGTAGGCGCAGAAATTTTCTTGGAGATGAAATTTTATTGCTTCTCAATCTAAAATAGTTGCATTTCAGAAATATTTTACACTGATACTATATTAAACCATGCATGTATTAAAATTTTGTTGATAACTAAACAAATTTATTTGTTTTGCTTTACAGTATTTAATCACAAAATGCATATAATGCTGCATTATTATTTGACATTCATTCTTTAATATAGATAAACTTTACAAAACATATTATATGAAACATGTAATTACACCGGTATAAGGTTTGTTATCGTGTATGTATTGCTATTGTATTACAGAACTTTAAATAAATACAATGAAAGTTTCAATCATTTCTTTTTATCACAGTTTGATCGATACGATCCCCTATATGAAGAAAAGGGAAAAATCTCCGAGAAGGATTTTGGTCAAATTCTGCTAACTTACGCAGGATATCCTGACCAGAAGAAATCACGCATGTTGAAGAGGGTCAAGAAGAAGTATAAAGAAGACCCAAAGGTCTGGAGCTAAATAAAATCTAAAAATATTGTAATGTACACTTAATAATGAAAATAGGGTCATTTCTGTATGCATAATCTCACCAAACTGAATTTTACTCTTTTCTGTTGCATGGTTAAGCAGTTTTAAGTCCAAATATGGATGCCAAGTCAAACTTGTTCCTCAAGATTATAAGATTTGAAACATTATTAGCATCTTCCCTCAGCCTGCATGTTGATTCAATTTTTTTGACATTTTTTTTTAAAGGGTATAACTTTTGATGAGTACCTGAACTTCTGGATGTTCCTAAAGAGCATAAATGATGTGGACACTGCCCTTAGTTTTTACCACCTTGCCGGAGTTTCAATTGATGAAGGTGAGGCAAAGTTACTGTAGATTCCAAATTAAGGAGGCAGGGTGGTCAACAAATTAAAAATAAGATCTTCCTAACAATTTTAGATATGATTTGTTTAGCTATAAACTATCATTTAATAAAGAATAAATCCATATACAGTCAAACTTCGTTATCTTGAAGTAGATGGGACTGTTTAAAAACTTCGAGATATCCGATTATTGGAGTTATCGAGGGTGAAATGCTTAAAAAAATAAGTGGTTGGGACTTACAAATCACTTCGACATATCCATTGTATTCGAGATATCGAAGTTCAACTGTATTTTAGCTTTGAAATTTGAATAAATTGCTTTATACCGAACCCTTCTTCTTTTGGCGATTAATACATGTATAGTCTAAAAATGGCCATGACCATCCAGCCCTCTTAAACGCAAAAAATTAATATCTTCAGGAAGTACCACCCACAGATTTAAAAAATTTTCTGACAGTTGAAAACTTCCGGGTATATGAATTTATAATAACAATTTAGCATTCACAATTTCATATTTTCTTGATTTGATACAAAACTACAGAATCACTGAATTAAGTGCACAACTTCATGTAAATTAAAGAAACTGCAGGATATACAGTGGGTTCCACTTAATCTGATAGCGGTTAAACTGATATCTCATTTAATCTGATAGGATATTAAAACACTGAACTATTTTGGTATCAAAGAATTCATACCGTCAGTTTTGTACATTATTATAATGACTTGTCATCATATTAAATTCATGTATAAAATTGGCCCATGTATTATGTAAAGAAAAAACAAACACCATGTATATGGGTTATGTTCATTGCATATATGTGAAGATTTTTTTTTCTGAAATTTCTTATTGGCAGACTGCTTACATAATTATTTATCAGTAAATGGCATGTTACTTGGATTACAAATTGGACATGTGTAAATATGTTTTAAACACACAGATGCCTTTCACTCTTATACATGTGTACATGTATTTACGATTGGTCTTGCATATCCAATAATCTTAATTTCTCTTCTTTTCTTTCAGAGACTCTGAAGCATGTAGCAGCCACAGTGGCAGGTGTGAAACTCTCAGATCATGTAGTGGAACTGGTGTTCACTTTGTTTGATGAAAACGGTGAGATTTGTGATCATAAGTAAACAATTTACCATTATTATTGGAATATCTTAATAAATCTACAGTATACAGGGAAATATTCGCCCCTGTTTTATTTTCGCCCCTTTCACCCTCATTGTCAGAGTGCGAATTTAAGACTGGGTGAATTTCAATGTCTTATATTATCTCTCTTTAAACACAACTGTGTCTGGGTGAATTCAAGACGGTGAAACTGTTTGCAAGTATAGATGGGCGAAAATTACACAGGGCGAAAATAACCCTGTAAACATTATGTGTAGGGATACTTTACACTTTAAATTTGCAAAAATGAAACTACAAGTTAGTATTTTGATGATTACCAGGTATTGATGACTAATCAATTTGCAAATTATTTTATTTTTTCAGGAGATGGACAACTAAGCAACAAGGAGTTTGTGTCTGTGATGAAACAGAGAGTTATGCGTGGACTAGAAAAACCAAAGGACACTGGTTTTGTAAAACTCATCAATTCTGTTTTCAAATGTGCAAAGAACACCACCACTGCCTTCCTTGACTGAAGAGCTGCTAAGAAGGGGAGATAATTCTCAGTGACAGCGGGGAAACTGAATTCTGTTTTCATTTTCTTGGAATTCTTCCCTATTCTGTCGGATTACAAATCTACAATGGAGATGTGTTTATGCTGATCTTGGCCTCTGAATCTGTGTATCCATAATCCATAAGGGCATTTTCCTCTTTGTGATAAGACTACAGTTCCAATTGTGTTGTCCATATCTTTGTTCAATATTCTTCCTATAGATTATACACACCTGGTCTTTTGTTTTCTGAATTTTTATAGATGAGAAGTATTTAAAAATTAATTTCTTATTTTTGTGAGACTGCGCTGATAAGTTGATAACAGTTGTGTTTATTAGTCACGTACATGTGCTACTTTTGTATAAATGTGACATTACAATTTTGTACTCATTTGCATTCACATAATACTTGCATGTGGTTCTCCATATCCTCTTAAAAGAAGTAGTATGAGTATAGTTTTAGTGTAGTTAAACTATGAGAATAAGTTATTGTAGATTTTGTAGATAACTCTTATTTAATTTTTACAGCTTTATTACAATGTTTTATGTGTATTTTCTAATATCTGTGGAGTGTTGATATCTAATTCATATGTTCACAAATATAGGATTTCTTTTCTGATTAGGTTTTAAAATTTCAAATACAATGTATTAGTTCCAGTTATTATTAAAAAAATCATTATGGGAGGAAATACTTGTAAATGTGCTAGCTCTTGCAGTGGCCAAGAACTGATGAGAAAAAGAACTGAGTGATTGTTATAAAATTTTCAAATATAAAATATCTATATTTATTGAAAATATAATTCTAAATAAAATGTTATTTACATATATTGCAGTTTATATCTTTGTTTTACCTGTAGAATTGAGGTGTTTGCGTATATTATTGGAACTCCATTCTTCGAGTACGTTTCTTCTTTCTTCTTCGGTCAATTTGTTTTTTATATGTTGAGGAATAAACAATATGAGACTTCTTTGAATTTTTTTTTCTATCATCCATTGAATAATAATAGACCAATATTAGACCTGTCACACACCATTTATTCACTCCTTAGAAAGTGATATGTATCATTGGATTTAACGTATACTATGTCACTTTCACAAATTTTTTGGCAATTTTTCCAATAAAACTGCTACTTAAAATTTGTTAATTTTTTTTTAATTGAATCTAAGTAAAAAGATACTAGATTTTTTTTATTGCGCAAGTTAGCAGATCACTCTATATTCTTTGAAATAAGGGTGTTAATGATATTTTAAAATGCATGCATTACACTTTTACATCGGGATCGGATATTCGGCGAAGACCAATTTGAGTCGGGATCGAAATACCAGACATTGTTTTGTTTCTTGCACATTTGCAAACAAGATGAAAAAAGATGCTCAGTCTCCACCATCTCTTGTGCCAGAAAGAGCGACATACGGATTTGTATCGTGTCTGCTATGTTACGTTTTATTTGTCATCTATTTGATGTGGGCTTACATTCCAAGATCATACCAGGAATGGATGGGACTTACCTACTGGCCCAACAAGTTTTTTGCTGTTGCTATCCCTCCTTTCCTTTGTGTGCTATTCTTAGGAAGCTATGTTATATACGAAGGATTAATTTTCATAAACACTGCACCTGTGGATTCTCCCGACATTATATCAAATTCTCAGAAAGAGGACTATGACTACTTGTCCCCAGAAACAATTACTCCCATTGAGGAACTATCAATAATAGATGTTAACAAATCTTTATACAGTATTTGACTTATAATTAAAAATGTTATATCTTCTATCGAAGATTGCTTATTTTTTAAAGAAATTAAAATAACACATTATAGGAAAGCATATTTATGTATTCCTCAGCGTTTGCTGTTGTGATACAAGGTGATAGTTTGTGATGGGCTCAGCACTGCCATGTTCCTTTTTGCATTAGCAATATACATGTATAGGGTTAACCTCTATAGCTCAATCGATAGTGTAGGTTTTTAACTTGAAGAGTCAAGTAAAGTCAAGTTCAAGCCCCTTGTGTTCATCACCCTATTTTTATCGACTCTTCTTTTTATGGACATTATGAAAGAACTTTTATTATCAATGTAAATGTAATTTTGTAATTATCATCCAGGTCCTTTAATTGTGAAATTGTATAGATGTCACTTTATGTTTGTCACATGATTATTGTCTATATAAATGCTGATTATATTGATTTTAAAAGAGTCATTGCTTTGCTCAGCTGGAGTTTCCTGAATAAGGAATACTGAAGCAAGTCCTGAATAAGGCATGGTCAATTAGCCTGAATAAGGCTTCGGCAATTTTTCTACAGTTGATTTGATCCTGTACCGACGCATTTTGTCATTTTGATAGACTTCCAATAAATTCATGAACCACAACTTGTTTTCCTTCAAACAAAACGAACTAACACTATCATAACCTGTTACAGTGGTGCCCAACAAAATATCCCAGGTGAATAGTTGAGTGTGTGAGATTTCAAATGGAGAGAAATCCAAAAAGAAAAGGGGGAGGAAAGGGGGATAGTTTTTGTATTATAGGCCTAGAACTGCCATGCTCCTACTTGCACTATCTTGTGTGTTAACTCCTTAGCTCAATCAGTAGAGCGTTGGATTTTAACTTGAAGGGTCTTCAGGTCGAGCCTTCTTGTGATCATCCCCCTAATCTCCAACATTGGTGCCCAGCAACTTATCTTGGGTAGAATGGTTAATGGTCAAGTGTGTTGATTGCAAAAGGAGTGAAATCTCAAGAAAAGTGGGGACAATGTGATACTTTATACAATATGCTTTGCACTGCCAGGCTTCTAGCACTATATTGTGGGTTAACCCATTAAATCAATTGGTTGGGCTTTGGTTTTTAATTTGAAGGGTTTAGAGTTCAAGCCAATTTGTAATCATTCCCCTTATCTGCTTTACTATAGATGAGAAACCCACATCTAGAATGTGTACATTTACAGCACAAGGCTTTGCAAAGTAGTGAGGATGGTTCCAACATGTATTCCATCTGTTTAGACACATTGTAAGTGCATTGCAAACTAAATGTTCATTTTTTTTTTATCAGAAAGAATGCCATGTCCAACTAGTGACTGTAGATAATCTACACAATGGCTTCAGGAATTCAAAATTTAGGACATCCCTCTTTAAGCACATCCAAGTTTGCTTTCAATTGCATTTAAGTTTTATTTTGATGCATTTGAACTTCAATGGCATTTACCAAGAATTTTATAAAGACCATTTTTTTGTAATAAATGAACAACCAAAAAGTGTGTTTTTTCTTAATAAATATATATATAACTTTTATCCAATCTGTCACCTTAATTTCATTAACCAATTGAAAATACAACATTTGAGAGTGAAAGACTTTATTGTCATAAGTTGTACATTTAATCTTCCTCTTCCTCTGTAGTTCCCTTCTTGGCGTTCTTCCTCTTGACACGGCCTAAAAAAACAAATCATCAATGGTGATTAACTGGATTTATATTGCATCAGTTTCTTAATTGAGACAAAATCCTCAACAATAACATTCACCCAACATCCCTAATGGTTTATTTCTAATAATCTTGATGCACAATTTTGTCTAGAAGAATAAATTTACCTGGGCGTCCACCACCGTAAGGTGATCTGAGGGAGAAGTCAATGTGTTTCTGGGAGTCGAGACGCACCACAAAGGATGGAATATTCACCACCTGCTTCCTGACTCTGTAATGAGAACATTATAGTTATGTCTTGCTGCACACCAATACATGTGTATATAAATGTAATTCAGTTGAATATTGAAATATCATGAGCTCAAGTTATTCATATCATTGTTGACATGGACAATGCTTCGTAAATGATACCGATCAATATACCTACATATTGCTTCACAGGAAAAGGCACCGTCATCAAATTAGAGAACTGAACAAATTCAGAAATGATGATTGGACGTTGAGAAATGTAAAATTTCTCAAGTGGCCCAACAGAATCTTGAATGATTGTTCTCCAAATCTCTAGTGCCAATGAACCTGGGCAATGTTAGACGTTCAATAACCCATACAGGGTTAAGAAGTGGCCTAACTGAAATTTTTTATCTCATATGCAAAAATGTCACTTTCTTCAGCTGCAATACAAGGTCGATTTCATCATGATATGGAGCAAGTTTGAAAATGTTTAACATTAAATGCAATATGCGCAAGAACTGAAGTTCATTATTTCTGCATAGCAGAATTTGAAAAGCAGGAACATGAATAATATTTAATTCTTTCTATCATATCAAAGAAAATGGAGAATGCCCTAATATTAACCTGATGTGTCTCTGTCTGATGAGGACTCGGGCATGATGGATGCTCTTGGCAAGCCCCAGTTTGAAGACCTGTGTTTGTAGCCTTCTCTCCAAGAAGTCTTCCAGTTTCAAACCCAGCACGTAATCGAGTTTCATTTTGCCTTCATCCAACACACCAATTCTGACAAGACGTCTCAGCAAAGCATTACCTGAATAGAAGATACAGCAACACAATGACATAACAGTGTAAAAAGGTATTCCGTATTATTTAGACAATGTAAGAATGTAAATGGCATATGTATGACAACAATCCCCGATTTTCAAAAAATATTTTAAATGAGAAATACCTTCAAAGAGTCGTCTTTGGTCCTTCTCATCTAAGGTGAGCAATTCTCTGGCAGCCTTTCGTACTTTCCCGAGAGTGTACTTCACGCGCCATACTTCACGCTTGTTTCTCAGACCAAACTCTCCAATAAGTTTCAACTCCTGGTCCAAACGTTCCTTCTCGAAGGGACGTCGTGGAGTTGTGTAGGTTTTACTCCTCTTGATTGGGACACGACCGGGCATTTTAATCTAAAATTGATTCCATTATGTTTTATTCTTTGCAAATGCCAAGTGCTCCACAGAAGGTGTGTTTCACTTATTGAGTAGCAGAGTTTTCATCGCTAAAATAATGTTCTAGCATTTATTTAGACGAAATATGATTCACGAAAGAAAAACACGTGCTCACCAATGGCGATCCCACATGGAAAAGGAAGAAAATAGTGCGAACGTGGTTGATATTCGTGCGCGGATGGCGAGTTTTAATTATTGTATCATTCTGGTTATATGAGGGATGCATATATATCCCTGGTTATTTAATTTGTACTTTTGAATTACATTTTGTAAGATTTAAGCACTAATTAGTATTGTTAGATAATCTTTTTTGAAGAACTACATTTTAACGACTAATTTTAAAACCAATCAAAACATGATTAATTTTTCCGGCAATAATCAGTGGGTTACAAGAAATCAAGTTGTTCAGAAATTACACATATTTCCCAATCTAATTAGAATAAGACGTTCCGAATCCGCTACCGCTTCTCAAACGTTTGAGAAGCGGTAGCGGATTCAGAACGTCTAATTTTATAATTAGATTGCATAAATCCACTTATATATGGTAACGATAACCTACCTTTACATATTAACAATATCATTTTTGGATTCTGTGCACAAATTCATAGCCGAATCTTTGAGTTTCAAGTAGCTTGTCTTTGTTTAAATGTGTATACCAGTATATATTTTAATTTTATATGCATGACAGTCATTGTTACATTTAAGAAGAAGATCCAGTAATTAGTTGTAAGAACTTGTTTCTGATCCTTTTGAGTTTATCTCAATAAAATATGTTCAAAACAAACATATATGATTTTTTATGAATCATGATGAACTCCGGGGTCCTCCTCAGTTTCGGATTAAAAGAAAAGAATTAAACTCTATATGAAAAATCAATTACTTCTTAATTAAAATGCCTTTTATTATTTTTTGTTATTTTATGTGTTTATTAGGTAATATGTGCATGTTTGTGTTTATCTAAATTGAACTTATGAAGGCGCTAGAAACCAGTTACCAGTTACCTGGTAAGATACATATTCCGCCCGGTAATCTTCAACTCACAAAGCTGGGTACATCCTAATCAAGCTCGGGAGCTGAGACCCTGATTCAGTGGTGAACGCATTCACTGGGCTAGAGAGAGACCGATCGGTGAACACTTCTTACTAGATAAGGGAGATTCCGATCCTGAACACTTCTCACTACGCTAGGGAGACCCCGATCGGTGAACACTTCTTAATAGGCGAGGGAGATCCCAATCGCGGTGAACACTACTCACAAGGCTATATAGGGATATTCTGATCGGTGAACACTACTCACAAGGCTAGGGAGACCCCGATCGGTGAACACTATTCACTAAGCTAGGGAGATCCCGAACAGTGAACACTACTCACTAGCTATAGGCTAATAGGGAGACCCCGATCAGTGAACACTACTCACTAGGCTAGGGAGACTCCGAACAGTGAACACTACTCACTAGGCTAGGGAGACCCCAACAGTGAACACTACTCACTAGGCTATATAGGGAGACCCTGATCAGTGAACACTTCTCACTAGGCTTTTGAGACCCCGATCGGTGAACACTACTTCCTAGGCAACGTAGACCCCGATCGGTGAACACTACTCACTAGGCTATGGAAGCCAGCTCTATCCTGGTTCCCGAGGCCTTCCGATTGTTCAAGCACGTTTTGTAATCAATTACATGTACTTTCAATCATCATCATCCAATCATCATTTTCATCAATCAAGTGTAACACCTTCACGCACCTTGTGGTTAGTTATTTTTCTTATATTCAAATATAGAAATATAAAAGATTTAATGAAGTGTCTCCACTTGATTTGGACAGTGTTCAGAATTATGTATATCAATAACTGCCTAGCTAACTGTCCCTATCCTCAACGGGCTAGGATATTGAGGATATGTGATCAACATATTAGGATATTAGAATTTGTGATATCAAGATGAGGATTGGCGATGTAATGATTAGGATTGGTGAGGTCAAGATGAGGATTGGTGAGGTCCAAATTAGGAAGGGTGAGGTAAAGATGAGGATTGGTTGATGTCAAGATTAGGAATAGTTATGTCAAGATACGGATTGGTGATGTGAAGATGAGGATCGGTAATCAAGATTAAGACTGGTAATGTGAAGATGATAATTGATGACGTCAAGATTAGGGCTGCATGGTGATGTCAAGATGAGGGTTGGTGATGTCCAGATTAGGATGGTTATGTCAAGATTAGGGTCGTTGATGTCAATAAAAGAATTAGTGACGTGAAGATTAGAATTGTTGATGTTAAAATGAAGTTTGGTGATGTCAAGATTAGGATTGGCAACGTCAAGATTAGGGTTGGTGATGTCAAGCTGAGGATTGGTGACGTCAAGATTAGGGTTGGTGATGTCAAGATGAGGATTGCTGATATCAATATAAGAATAAGCAGAATCAGATTTGAAATTTTAGCCAGTTTGATGAAAGGAAAAAAACCCAACCTATCTGGATACCCAGCTAAGCACAAAAAATCGAGTCTATAATTATTATCAAATTTTTTAATCTGTATATGAAGGACTCATACGGGTATTTACTTAGAATTTACAAAAGAAAAAGCATTGAAATAATACACTTTATTCAAAATGCATTTATTCTAATTCTAACTTAATTAAGTGTTAAGTTTATAATCATTTTTAAAAGAGATCTAGCTTGATGATATCTTCACGCCACAAACATACTTTGAAAATTGATTTAAAAAAATAAGATTTTGTCTTAAATAAGTTCGATATGTTACCTCCTTATTGTATTAAAAATAATATATGAAAATTATTTATGAAAATATATGACAAAACGCTGTATTTAAAACCCCCGGAGTAAAAAGAATAAAAAAGAACAGTATGTAATATAAGGCTTCGTCAAAATATGCCTTTAAATTAATTAACACCATCATATAAATATTTCATTGATCGATGACAAACACTTCAGATTACATATAAAGGTAGTCAATATTTATTGAATTTCAATGTATTTTACGAGTGTGAAGATTTTTATAAAAATGATTACAACAGAATCCCGCTAACAAATTCAATATCACTGCATTGTTAAACATTGATGATAATGTACATGTACATCATATGATGATGATGATGTATAAAAAAATACAACATAACTGAGCAAGACTAAGTCATTAAATTTGAGTCAAATTGCCACTAAACAAAAATAATACATTTACAAAATATCCATTTATGTATCTCTCAAAATAAAAAAGATTAAGTCGATGTTGAAACAGAAACCTTTTGTTTCTTTCGTCGTTTCCTCTCCTTACAAATTATTTGATTTCCTTCAGCGATCCTTTTTTGTCTCTCCTCTTCTTTGTGCAAAATATACGCCTCGCACTCACAATTGATGACATCATCAAGCAATTTGATGGCGATTTTATCTCCATTCACTTCCAGTCCCTTGCTGACCACGAACTCGCACTCCGCCGGAGTAGCATACGTCACGATCCATCTCGTTCCCACATCCGCATCCGATGAGCGGATCGACAGAGGATCGTACTGAACGGAGCGGACCTTAAGACCGATCTGCGATTCCAAGATGTCTTTCACTTCAGTGTGGTTGTAATTGTCGTTCTCGCGAAAACTGAAGCAGATGGCGAACGGATTCGGGGGAGGACGGTGTTTGCGCATGTACATAGCTGGATGGACTCGACAATCGTAGTTCACTCTCTTCTTTACATCTTCCAATAGAGAAAGCTTTGGAGGCTTTGGAGGCCTACAAGAATTACGCAGATGTTATTAGCTCCAATCACTTTGTCTTGTGTGATATTGGTACCAGTACCACTAGCTTTTGAATATATATAAAGTTTAAAACTCTCAACACGCAGTAGCATTTATATGTTCGACCCTTTATTATAAAATTGATTATTTAAGTATACACACTCTCAGTTCCATTAACAATAATGGCAAACAGAAGTAAACCTATGTCACATATTGATGAAATTATCCCGCTTACAATATACAATTTAAAACTTTCTGTGTAGAATTTTTCAGGACAATGTACCCCTTTTGGTCGTCTGATAGATTTTCACACGCTGTTCTATATCATTTGAAAACGAAGACAAACATATAAGATTTATTGAGGCGGGGTTAAGTCTATTATTTCTTTTCTATTTTTTCCCCATTCAGGTTAAAATTGTCGTCAGGCAAAAACGTTATTACAGATACACAATTGATAAGTTACGGAATGGTCTAACGATAATAATAGCTTAATTAGTAGCGGTATTCATTCAATTTCATTATTGGTTTCTTGTGTCTTTGAGTATTTACACTACATTAAATTGCAAATTCGCAACCAACTGCACGAAGCAAGGTGTTCAACACGACAAACCTTTACAATTTGGACCAACTTTATTACCGTGAACTGTTAAAAATTTTACTTAATATCCCGCTTGGTGCGCTAGCATATCTACCAATGAAGCCGTTCCAACTGAAACCCATCGATATCTATATTAACTATTTATAAAACTTTGATAAATATCATCTGTAAGCTGTCTTAAATACTATTTTTTCATATACAAAAAAGAAAAGAAAAAATCACAATTGCTAAAGACTTTAATTAAGTACGTGTATATTGCGTTTCAAAACTGCGATATATATGTACGTATGTTTACATAAATGAGTACTAGCAAAGCAAAGCAAAAAAGTTTGCTAATACATTATAAAACTGCAACCCCGGTTAACTTGAAAATTGCTAATTTAATGGTATTTGATAGTGTGTGTGTGTGTGTGTGTGTGGTGGGGGTGGGGGAGGGGGGGGGGGGGCTTGACACACAATTCGTTTGAAATAAGTACTTAAAAATACTAATTGAGAGTGCTTACTCAGGGGCTGTATTCTTTACACTGTCACCCACAGCTTGTTCCGATTCATACAGACTCTCCACAGAAACTCTCTGGTGACCATCAGAACACAGGACAAACTTGGCCCGAGCGACGACCGAGACCGGAGGCTGAGGTTCTGCTACTGTTTTGTGTGGAGGCAGCCCGGGAACCCTTGATCCGCTGGCTTTTCTTTTCCGAATTATCCCCGCATCCTCTAGCACGGCATTTGGAGTGCTACCAGACCGACCGTAAAGCTTTGGTAAATTGATTTCCTTATTAGCCGTTTTGCTGTGGTTTACTCGTTCCCTATCTGGAAACCACAGGATATTTTCCGTGGTGTTTGTTTCACTGCTTCTCACCAGAGGTCGTCTCTCGCGGTACGTGTTCGAAACATCCCAGCGGTAGACTTTTCGAACTGGGTCATATGAACCCTGACCTATAGAGAGGGCTTTCAGGACACTTGCCATGCTATTAGCACTCTGGCCAGGCGGTCCCTTTTCGGAAACTCCTTGGTTTAAAAATCCAATGTTCTTCAATCGCAGAGCCAATTCCACGTCGTAATTGGCCACGGGGAACTCACTTGATCCCCCATATCTTCGTCGAGGAATCCTCGGATCCTCTCCATCTCCCGACATAACAATCATTGCTTGACTTGAAGTAGGCATTTTTGTGAATTTTTCGTTGTTATCTCAACACAGAGTAATTGTGTCGTCAAAATCATTATGACGTTCCTCTAGTGACGTTCAATGACTATTTGCCGAAAAAAAAATATAATTTGTAAAAAAAAACGTTTTCTCCAAATGATTCAAATCTCTTTATTTCACAAAAAACAAAACGTATGCTATAATTAATTGTGTTTTGTGTTTTTGTAAATTATTATGTTACAACGATATGGTTCTTATTTTCATCGGGATCGCGATACAAAGAAGATCGAACTAAGGTGCCGGGTTATTATTATTTTTTTAATGAAGTATTTATTATGATAAATATAAATGGGTTCATTTATTTTATACGTGTAAAATTTGTATGATCCCATTGTAATAATTACCCATTTGTCTCAAATCCTATTTATTAATCGTGTAATATTATTATTTGCTATGTAAAAACATTCCGAATTTTCTCTTTCTTTTTATCAGGGACAGTCATTGTCAGGAAAAGCCACACAAAATTCGGAAATACAATGAAACATATGCGACTATTGACTGTAGTAGGAAAAACTCTTGGGTTAAGCGAACAAGGTCTTTTTAATGGCTGGGCCAAGCGATACTTCAGATGTTTATCTTCAGGTTAACGTTATGTAACTTCATCGATTTTATAAACTTTTTATAAACTTTGAACAGATCTATTTTTTTTTTGTTATTGATATAACAAACCGCTACTGTGTGACCAATTTTTATTATTTTCTCTTTAAACCTTCTCTTTCAGGATCGTCTAAATCCAACTTCCAAATAGATAGCCACACAACAGAAAATTACCAGAAGATAATGAGAAAAGTTCCTCAGTGTGGTGAGTATACAATTTCTGTTTTCTATTGGTTTTTATCTGATATAATTCTTATTTATGCAGAAAACAATGGTGCTTTCTCTGGAAACTTGGTATTGACATGTAGAAATCTAAATTAATAGTATACAAAAAGTCTCTTTATTGGTCTATATGTATAAATGTCTGATGTGCGGGCCCCACCCCCCTTTTTTAGCAACTTCTTTATTGACATCTAGATTATCAAGCGGCTACCAGTATCTTGTGACTGTTGTCCTTGTATTTTATATATAGAACATATTGTACTGTGGGTTCCTTGTACAGACTACATTTGCAAATAACAATTCCTTGGTATTGCTTTTTCTCCAACTTCAAGATGCATGTCATTCAATATTAAAGTAAAAAAAAAATTGTAAGTTTAGGAGATATATATATCAGGTACAAAGATTTAATTAAGATACATTAATCTATGATGAGAGATAGTTTATATATCATGCAGGCATATAGACATACTATAGATAAAATTGCATTACAATAAATTGAAGCTGTGTATATAAATTTGAAGTCTTACACAATAGTTTTCAAAAGTATATTGCAAGTCAGCAAATGGACTTAATTCACTTGACAGTGGTGGTGGTGACAGCAGGGGAATATGACATACTGAAAGACTGCTGGATAAAAAGAGGAATGACGTGTACTTCTTTTACAAATGTTTCCTACCAACCCCCAATTGTGTCCATCTGTATAAATAACCCAAGGTATAGAAATATTTGGATTGAAATAAAAAAAAAAATTAAAGCTTTGACTTATTTTATTGTGCTGTTATTTGTCATGAATAAATAACTCAAGCTATATGTAAATATTAAGATAAAATAATATTTTAAAATAAAATCTAAGCATTGACTTCATTTTACTGTTATTTGTTTTTTTGATTTTAATCCGTTAAGCAATGAAATTTCAAAACATCCTTATTGTACCATTTCAGCCATATGCACGAATTGTTGTTGAGAACTCAGCAATTTGCCATCCATGTGTTAAAGCAAAACCAGGTGAGACAAAAATATAATTTAGAAAATACATGAATGTTTACCAGTTATGTGCCTATATACTGTATACAGTTTCGCCCCGTATTGATTCGTCCAGACACATTTATATTTAAAGAGAGATAAACATTAGAATTCGCCCAGTTTTAAGTTCGCCCACTGACATCGAAGGCGAAGCGGGCGAAAATAAAACCGGAGCGAATATTTCCCTATGTACAGTACTTCTTATGAGGATAACAGCAAATTTATTGTGCCCCAAGACAGCAACTATTTTCTGATGCTGAGTCAGTTCAAAATGAAAGTGTTATTTCAGTCTTCAATGACATGTTTTTTTGGTTCCAGGTTGGATATGGTTTAGATTTTTCAAAACACAGAGACAGAGGAATGTCAATTTAAAAATATTCCACATGCATTGACAAATGAGGTAGGTCTATTAAGAAAACCTACATAAAGACAGCTTCTTTTATTATGATGTTGACCAAAGTTTTTTTTTGTGGGGTAGGGGGTTGTTGTGGTTTTTTAAAATAAAAATCTTAATGAAAATCATTCTGAATTTTACTTCTTTATAAAAACAAAATAAAAAAAAATTGATTCAAGGAAAATTACAAGTACATTCTTTTTAATAATGCGATGAATTGAAATATGCATATCTGTGTGATAAATTTGGAAACTCCATTTCCAGGGTATTCCCATTATTTACGACTGCGCGGCTGTGATGGAGTGCCGCGCCCAGTCTGTACACACCGTGGGAGACCACCATGTCTGGTACGGTAGTGTGTTCAATGCCGAAATCAACGAGTCTGAAGACAATCCTCTCCTGTATTACATCAGGTAAGTGGCAATGATCAAAACTGAATTTTTAATTCTGGTTGTAACACATTGTATGATTGATTAACAAATTCATCTATTGATATAGACAATTTTGTTTAAGTCACAATATGATGTGTGTGCTAAAGGTATCAATAAGTTGAAGAAAAGTTGAATTTAAAGGAATGAATAACTTGGAATTTTTATAAATTGCTTTTAAAGGTGTTAAAAAAAGAAGTTATTGCTCTTAGGCAGTGAAACAATATCGAATTTTAAGCAGCAAGTTTAGCAAGAGATTGACAAAGCTATAGTTTTAATCCAACTGGTTGTCTGTTTTTGTAATATCTTTTCCTTGTAGATCATTTCGATCTGTTGGAGATGAAATATTTATACAGGCCTTTGAGGATGCCACTCTACCGTTTGAGGACTGGACTCACGAGGCACATCTGAGGATGGCCTGGAACTACATCACTGAGTACGGCAAAGAAGGCGCCATTCCTCACATACGGTGAGTTTGACATAAAATCAGTATTATTGATTGGTTTAAGGTTCATCATTCCTTTGTACTTTGAAAAATTCTGCGTTTGTGATTAAAAAAAAATTTTAAAAGTAAATTATGATGGCACACAATTTCAGCAAATTTTGACTGAAATTGACTTTGATTAACTATGAATTACTGTGGAATCATTTTTATTTGTGGGGGTCAATGTTCGTGGGTAGCCAATATTTTCCTGGTTCATGGGACGTAATTTCGTTGGTAGTGTAATCGGGATAAATTTAATAGATATTAAACAAATGATTGTGTATAGGTTCGTGGGGATGTATATTCGTGGGCAAGGGTTACCCACGAAAGCCACAAATAATGGTCCCCCACGAACAATGATGATTCCACAGTATAGAGATTTGTTTTCAATGTGACCGAGTTATCTCCCTTGAAAGATGGTCTTTGTGCTTTAAATGTGTAACATTCTTTTATTTCAGACTTGGTATACAGAATTTTAATGAACAAAACAAAGACAAGGTACTTTTAATAGAATTTATTTTTAAAGAATTTGAATATTAATGTTTGATATAAATGATTTATACTAAGGGCAGTATGATTTTTTGCAAACAATTTAAATGGTAACCACATTTTACTACTTGGTAGGTCAAGTTTGGATTCCACGAAACCATCACAATGTTTTACATAGCGGAGGTGTCTCATGCCATAAAGAAATCCCCAGGGGTTTCCTCCTTTGAAGAGTTTCTGGAGAGGAACCGCTACCTTCTAGACAAAACTGTTATAGCTCAGTACTACTCCCACAATCACCTGTACTCAGACACTGCCAGACATAAGTAAGTACTAACCGTGTATAGAAAGCACTTGCATTATAGTCAAATGGTGTTAGATGAAAAGTGAATACATTTACATTCAATACTGTATACTAAACTATATATTAATCTTTTGTTTACAAGTGTATAATGGAATAATTTGGTGACTTTTCCTGATTCCCTAAATATTTATCTATATAAACTACTGCTTGTAAGCAAAAACAGAGGAAACATAAATGCAATGAAGCCTCAAGTAATAAAAAAAAGCTTGTAAATGTGAACCATTCCAGTGATTGGCATTATAAAGTAATATTGTTCATAGATAGTATTTTTGGTATGATTGTGCAAATTTTAGCTTTAAAAAAATCAAAGTAGCAGCATTGATATGAAGAAAACTAAATGCACTGGTATGACACTTATTACAGTCAATGTTTATTTCGTATTACAGATTTGTGCAACCAGATTTGAAGCCACTTCCAAGTTGATGACAACGATCTTAGACATCAAAAAATTTTAATTTTATGCCATATGCAGCATTCTTGCTTTATAATATTTTTTTTACATTATATTTCTATATTTCATTTAGGATAGAATATTGCTTTCTGGCATTCAGATTTGCCAGTAAATTTATACATCAATAATAAACTTTTTAGACCTGCAATAAGAAATTAAATTGGGGAATATGTACATGTAAATGTTATGGTGGCTTAATATAGCATGCACCAAGAAAAAATAACAACTAAAACCCTTGTTGGAAAAAAGAGTGTCTGATAGTGTTTATGTGTGAGATATGGGGTGGGGGGGGGGGGGGGGGTGATGCATGCTACCTGTATATGACTATTTGGACAAAAATTTGGTATGTTTTATATACCAGTATTTTTTTTGGTTTTGTTTTTTATTTTTTCTTCATTGTAAGCTTGTCCAAACTAGCAATAAATCATTTTTTTTCAAAGTTCATGAAGAACTTGAAACATGCAACACCAATATAGGGACATCAAAAATGTTCAGAAGACTGTTATGCAAAATCTCCCAAGGTAGTTATGATGAGATGTTGTATATTTTTAACCTGATACTTTTACTTTGTATCTTTTTAAGAAAAATACTAACATTTGGATAAAATTAAATTTTTGATGAAAAAAAAAATTACATTGTTTTATATGGATTGTGAGAAAATTGATAAATCTTTAAAACTTTCCAAGTAAATATATAGATTTTTTTTACAATTTGTTTGGTGCTTATAAACTAATAAAATTATTTTATAAATATAATAATTTCGACTGAAAAAAATCTTGCTAAAACGTCCGTTAAAACTCGATTATTAAAAAAAGCCTATGAACACAATTTGGGTTACATTTTCGAAATTCTTGTATTATGCGTATTAGGATACCTAACCTAGAAAAATAAAAATGTGTGTCAGCCCAGATTTTTTATTTTAAAAACCAATGAAAGGCCTAGGGATAGACGTGTTCATGCCCAAATTAAAGTCTCTATGACATTGGTATAAACACATTGAACATTAGCTGCAGAAAAGTAGCTCAACAGTAAATTTTGGTTAACAGACCGTATAGCTACATGCATGTACAGTTCCATTCATACAAAAAAACTGTGTATTTATTGAGCACATTTAAGTTGCGCACGGTTTTGGACTTATTAAACTAGTTAAACGTGTTAATGCAACAAAGAAAATGGAAATTTAAGCAAATTGATTGAAAAACACAGATTTCATAATCTATAGATTTTGTTTTACTCTTAAAGTTTTTAAATAATTTGAAAAAAAAACACCATTCGTATTAAAATATCTTTAAAGAGAAGCTGCGACATATTTCGGGAATTCACGCACTAAAAAAGTTGGATTTTACTCAATATAGATTCATCGTTTACCCCCTCATCATTTAAGAAATAAACAGCAATTTAAAAAGTTCACCGGGATATGAAGTTGGTTGGTCACGTGATCAAATCCTGTGAAGCCCGAATGGCTTCTCAGTAGATTTGATCACGTACCAACCAACTTCATATCCCGGTGAACTTTTTAACATTGCTGTTTATTACTTATATTACGTTTAAAAGAGACAAATCGTTCAGAACTGTTAAAATTACCGAGATTTTAAATAATCCAAGCGATAAGCGCGTGCGGTTATCATTGTGACGTCACGGAAACGTTCACACAGAATTGAACGTTTTCGCTATTCTACAGGTTCATATAAGGAAGCATATTTGCAAATGTAAATTTTCTTAAATAAAGACGGTTAATTTAATGATTCTAAAGGGTTATCCTTTTTCAAACGTAAATATAAGTAATAAACAGCAATGTTAAAAATTTCACAGGGATTCGTGATCAAATCTACCCCTTCGGGCTTCACAGGATTTGATCACGTGACCAACCAACTTCATATCCCGGTGAACTCGATTGTGTAAATCAAAACAAGTTTAATTTTTATTATTTTTATTCATACAAATGACGGTATTGTAATAATCATATTAAGTAATAATATGAAGTTATTGGGAAAATTAAATATTTGGACGATTTACGTTGAAATAAAGGCTTAGAAAACAATTGAAAATATCATTAAATATGTTCAAAAGGTTATATCACATTTATGTTAAATATTTGAAAAAATGTTAATGAATTATACTATCGGAAACACATGACGCACATTTTCATCGGTCAAATGCGGCATCCAGTTTAAAAGCTAGAAATTGCATATAATGACGACTAACTTTGATTTTGTATCGGCGATTTTCAATGCTATGACTGAGGTTAAAATTAATATAGTTTCAAAATTGTTAACTTAAAAGACAGTCATTAGAGGCGGCGTTTATTGTTAGACTATCGGAAACCATGACGCCAGGATACTGCATTAAAACTGAAACTACCTATAAATAGGTCAGGGGATTTCCGTTAAAAAAAAAAACGTTTTTGACTAGGGACAAGGCGTGTGTCCTGGGTCCGAATTTACAAAAAGAAAACACTTCAAAACAACCTCTATAATGAGTGGAATGGATATAGATATAGAAGAGGATGAATGGGCAGATCTATCAATCCAGGAGGGCGACGAAGAATCCATCAACGAGCCCCTACCATCTACTGATCAGACCCAGAATGCGTCGGGAGGGTACGTCTTCAGGACAAAAGACATAATGCGACTACGTCGGTTTCTGTGTATGGGGACAGAGAGTGGCACCTACCACACCGGAGAGATCCAGCTGAAAAGGGAGAACGCAAACTGCATCGCCAGGTAGCTATACATATCATTAATTAAGTTTAAATTCGAGCATTTGAGTTTATAATGTTAATGAATTGACGATCGCTAGACCATGTATGAATTAATGATCTCTTATGCCTGTCGAGGGCCCACCCCCTTAAAAAAATGACAACAACAAGAAGAAAAAAAACAAAAACCTCGCATTGTCATGGCTATTCCCACTCTATGAATCAAGTGTACGGAAGTTAATAAATGTATAGGCCTATTTTATGAAATCCTCGTTGAGTTGATCATAACAAAATTTCCGTCATCTTCACCAAATCCACCTCTAGTTGCCAGCGCTTTACTATAGAACAGTGTTTGCTATCTGTTTCTACGACTTGCGTCTAGCTACCGTAGCTCCTAGCTTAGAAGCTGGCACTGTACTGACCAAGGACCACAATTCTCTCTCTCTCTCTCTCTCTCTCTCTCTCATAGAGATCAATAGGCCACCGCTGCAGTTGTGCAGCTAGTTATATAAGACTGATTTAGCATGCAAGTAACTATAACATGGAAATGTATTGCTGATCTAACAATATTTATATTTAATTCTTTTGTTTCATTACAGACTCATCAACAGGGACGAGGGAACACAGGTTGTGGCGACTATAAAAGAGTTCAGTTTGCAAAACAAAGCTTGCAAAGCCAACCCAATCCTATTTGCTCTTGCTTTGTGTTGCCGCTGTAGTGACCTTGCAACAAAAGAAGCAGCTTACAAGGCTCTGTCAGATGTTTGTCGAATTCCAACCCACCTTTTCCAGTTTATCAAGTTTGCCGAAGAAGTGAACCCTAATGGGAAGGGATGGGGGAGAGCTCATCGTAAGGGGGTGTCAATGTGGTACCAGAATTACGGGAATAAGAAAGGTGGGATTCCCTTATTGGCCTACCACATGACCAAATATAGGGCAAGATTTGGGTTCACCCATAAAGATGTTTTTCGTCTGTGCCATATCAAAACGGGCTATGATGCCCTGGGGTACCTAGTTTATTATTTTTGTCATGAAAACGATCAGAGAGAAAACAATTGGGAAATGGCCTTAGCAAGGAGAGATGATGGATCACAGCACTTGGAATTGAAAAAAGTTGCCGCTCTGATGCAGGTGTTTGAAGATGCCAAGAGGTGCACAAATGAACAAACGATGAAGCGAATGATTTTGGAACATCAGCTGGTTCGAGAGCATGTGCCAACTGACCTGTTAAAATCAAAAGAGGTCTGGGGAGCATTAATGAGGCATATACCAATGACGGCCATGATAAGAAATTTAGGTAAAATGTCTAATCTTGGTCTGTTGGAATCTGACGGTTTTGGAGAATCTCTTACAGTAGATAAGCTAAAAAACAGAGAGATGTTGAAATCAGCTAGAATTCATCCTTTTACCTTATTGGTGGCTCTTAAGGCTTACTCAAAAGGCCAAGGTGAATTGGGAAATCTGAGATGGCAGGTGAATCCAAAGATTAGTAATGCATTGCAAGAAGCATTCTATCTTTCCTTCGACTACTTGGCCACCACGAAAAAACGGTACCTCCTGGCGATAGACGTGAGTAGTTCTATGGATGCTCCCGTCATGGGAACCCCGATTATAACCGCCAGAGATGCAGCGGCTGCAATGACAATGGTAACTGTAAGAACAGAAGAACGCTGCGATGTCGTTGCCTTTTCTGGAAATCAGGACGGTGTCACAAAATTATCCATTTCGCCAGAGGATGACCTCGATGCAGTGTTAGAAAAATGCTCTAGATTGCCTTTCGGGTCAACCGATTGCGCTGCTCCAATTTTGGACGCAATTCGAAGCAAGAAAATGTACGACGTGTTCGTTGTGTACACTGACTCGGAAACAAACGTCGGCTCCGTTCATCCTTCAAAGGCCCTGAAGAATTACCGCACTATATCTGGAAATGCTAATGCTCGGCTCATTGTGTGTGGATTGGCCAGTAATGGGTTTTCTATCGCAGATCCAAACGATTCACTGATGATGGATATTGGTGGATTTGATTCCGGTGCTCCGGCAGCTATCCACCAGTTTGTGACAGGAAACATTTGAACTTATACTGTTCATCAAGTTTTGTAAATATATAGTGGGAAAGGGGCGGGATTAAAGTATTATTGCCAACGTACTAGTCTCTCCATAAAAGGATTTGTATACCTTAAGGAGGCTGGATGGTCAACAAATTAACCATCAGATCTGCCTTAAACTTTTTAATATGATATTTTTAGCCATTAACTATTATTTAGTAAAGAAAAAATCAAAATATTTTAGCATTAAAATTTGACAATTTTTTTATGTCTTCATATAGAGTTCTTCGTTTAAAGGAGATAAATATAGCATAAAAATGGCCACGACTATCCAGTCCTCTTAAAGAATATTCTCTAAAGTTTCTGTCTGGCAAATTGGTCCCAATAAACCTGTAATATATGGGACACTTAACAAAATGCCCATTAGTTCTGTTTCGTCATAAGTTAAAGCGTCTACGGGCAGAGAAATGAAACTGACAACGGGGGTGGTATATTGTTCATATATATTGATATGATGTACATGTTTATCTTTGTATTTTCTGATATAAATAAAAAATCATTGTTTGTTATTTTAAAAGTAATGTTTTGACAACATTAAAATTAACCATTGTATTAACATTTGTTTTATAGATAGATATTCTTGTTTTGTATAAACAATCAGAATAAACACGTTTGATATCAGTAATGTTGACGTTTTGTTTTCTAAATGTTGTTACGACAACTTGTACAACCCTAGGAAACACATCTCTGGTCATAAAATATATCACCAATGCTTCGATTTCAACTTATGTTGGGCGTTTGAGCCTTTGGTATGTGAGGAGTAGTCCTTGTGCTATCCCTAAAATTTGCAAGATCGGTGCGAGGAGTGGAGCTGGTTTAAAGGGTTAGAAGCCCCAAGGATTGGAATTTCCCTGTATGAAGTTAAGCTTTGTTTTTATACATTAGTAAGACTGTTCCTACATATGTATTGGAAAACAACCAGGGGAATAGTCCTGGATTGGCTTAAAGACCTAACCTTCATTTAAAAGTGAGAATTTTGTTGCCATCAACCACCAGCGTTATTCATACTTGCCTAAAAGTTGATGCTATTCGAAAAGAATATTAAGTTTAATTAACATTTAAAATTATTGATCAGCGAATATTGTTTAATCACCAAATCAGTTGGACATTATTGCACAAAATATGACATCAATACAGAAATGGCCACGACCATCCAATCCTTTTAAACAAAATGAAATTTAAAAAAAACACTATCTTTGCTTAAGATGAATATTTTGAGTATAACTATCCTTTTAAGTGAGATATTACCTGTATCTTTATTGTTTTAAACCTTAAGTTCCGTTACTTTTCGTACGGTAGTAGGCAAAGGAAGAAACTCATAAATACAAAAAATATAATTGAGTATGTATCCTTTTTTTCTCTTATTTACACAATATTGATATTCTAGATGAGTAGGTTTCACTAATTGGTGTCCACAATTCTAACTCCACCTGGATCTAATTTTATTTAGGTAACTCACTACATCAAGGATTATACTTTTTATGACACTAGGTCACAAAATAGCGATTCAAATGTTTTGTGAAATTGTTTGTATCTACATATGTATTTCTATGAATATCATCATAGCTCAGTAGTTATACCGGTTGTATCGGGCTTGTGAAACGAATATCCCGTGTTTAAATCCGCTTGAGGGTTTTGATCATAATTACTGAATCAAATTTTATGAAATCATATCCCCACCCCCCACCCCCCCCAAATTGCTATAATTTTCGCCTATTTGACTTATATACTTCATTATATCTGTCATAATCAAGCCTTATTCTGCTGATTTGAAAAACCTTTTCAGGGTATAGTGAGCTACTTTAAATGTATAATGTTTCATTTCATTATACCATCTATTCCCGTCTCGAAACTGAAACTACCAGTATTCTAATAATGGGTACGGGGATTTCCTCTCGAAGGACGCCTTAAATGTATGATTTTTCCAATGAGGACGAGTTCGGGGACCCAGAAGAGTCTCTCAACTCGGATCGAATCCACAGTAAGTCGGAAAGAAGTCAAATCCATAATGTCCCCAAAACGATTGACGAAATTCGCCTACGTCGATTTTTGTGTCTGGGGACGGAGAGTGGCACCTACCACACCGGTGAAATGGAGCTGACATGCAGGGAAAATGTCAGCTGCATCGACAGGTAATTTTGTATTTACCTATGCAAAACTATATGCATGCATTACTGTATGGTCATCAATTAATCGTAATTTTATTGCTGCAAATTGATTAGGTCAATCGCGATTTTACTCATAACCCTAGCCTTTTAAACGGTTCTGTATCCAGGCGATCGAAATGGCCAATAATTTTTCAGATTTCTTGGTAATTATTGTACATGACTTCTTGTGCATCTCTTCTTTTCTGGTAATTAAGAGGCATGAGCAGGTAGCTCATAATTGGTTTTTGATTCATATTCAATTATTATGTTGGTCAACTCATATAAGCCTTTTTGATTTGAACAAACTATCACAAAATATGTCAGAATCGACAAATCCGTGGCCAGTTCAGGTCGTTCATATCCATCTACAATGTACCAATACAATTTGTCCAATCATATTTTCCCCAAGATTTTTCCAATTGCTGTTTAAAATTCACTCGACGAATTTTTAGCTTCCTGATACTTTCAAAAAGATAAAATTGTCTTTATCTAACTATATTGAAACAAATAATTGTTGAAAAAGGTTTATAGAGCCATCAAAGAATTTTATCACGTTTCACTGTGACTTAATAGTCTTTCAATATTATCAATAGGTTCTGAATATCGATATATACTAGTATTTGAATTACAATGAAATGTGGTGAAATAATTAAACCTATTTGTACTCATAGAATTGCTAGGTGCTACCGTGTTTTTCTCTAATAAAGCCTTTAGCATATATCTTATTTGGTTTTTTTTTTCATGATTACAGGCTTATCAACAAGGGTGATGGATTGAAGGTTGTTGAGACTATACGAGAGTTCAGCATAGAAAATAAAGCATGCAAAGCCACCCCTATTCTATTTGCTCTCTCAATATGTTGTCGCTGTAACGACCATAAAACGAAAGATGCCGCTTACAAGATCCTGTCAGATGTTTGTCGAATTCCAACCCACCTTTTTGAATTCATCAAGTATTGTAAAGATGTAAATCCTAATGGGGATGGATGGGGAAGAGCTCATCGTTAAGGGGTATCCATGTGGTACCAGAATTATAGGAATAAGAAAGGTGGGATTCCTTTATTGGCCTTCCACATGACAAAATACAAGTCGAGATTTGGGCTTACCCATAGGGATGTCTTTCGTTTGTGTCACATCAAAACAGACTACGATGCCCTGGGGTACCTGGTTTATCACTTTTGTCGTAACCAAAACCAGACAGATATAAATTGGTCAAGGCACTTGGAATTGGCAAAAAAAGAAGAAGGCTTCGAACAATCGGAACTTAAGAAAGTTATCGACTTAATTCAAGTTTTCGACGAGGCTAAAAATTGCGACGATGAAGAAATGATGATGCGGATGATTTTGGAACATCATCCGTTTCTTGTTCGAGAACATGTACCAACTGAACTATTGAATTCCAAAAAGGTGTGGGGAGCATTAATGCGATTCATGCCAATGACGGCCATGATAAGAAATTTAGGAAAAATGTCAAGTCTTGGTCTGTTAGAATCTGACGGTTTTGGAGAAAATTTAACAGTAGATAAGTTGACGAGCAAAGAGCTACTAAAAACAGCTATGGTTCATCCTACAACTCTATTGGTTGCTGAGAGAGCTTATTCTAAAGGCCAATGTGGATCAAAAAAGCCGATAATGAGTTGGCATGTGAATCAAAAGGTTCGAGAGGCGTTAAAGGAAGCATTCTATGTTACCATCAACCACGTAGAAACCACGGGCAAACGGTACCTACTGGCGATATGTATGAATGGATGCATAAATGCACATGAAATGAGAACTCCTATTATAACCGCAAGAGATGTGGCGGCTGCCATGGCAATGGTAACCGGTAGGAGAGAACAGTACTGCGATGTCGTTGCCTTTTCTGGAAACCGATTGGCAGAATATGTCAACGTCAGGGAAGTATCCATTCCACACAAAGATGACTTCGACGCATTGTCGGAAAAATTCTCACAGATGCAATTTGAGTCATTAGATTGCGCTGCTCCAATTTTAGATGCCATTCAAAACAAGAAAATGTACGATGTGTTTGTTGTGTACACCGACTCGGAAACTAACGTCGGTCCCATACACCCATCAGTAGCTCTGAAAAGATATCGGGGTGCTTCTGGAATAAGAGATGCTCGGCTCGTTGTGTGTGGATTGGCCAGTAATGGCTTGGCTATCGCAGATCCAGATGATCCATTGATGATGGATATCGTTGGATTTGATTCCGGTGCTCCGGCAGCTATCCACCAGTTTGTGACAGGAAACATTTGAACACGTTATTCTGACCATGAATGTGTGTATGGCGTGGTTTGGGGTTGGTTCAATGATTTCAAATAAATGTATGTACGCACGAACGAAAACCTCAACAAACGTTCAACTTTTTGTTTTATATTTGTTTGATAATTGGACATTTTTGTACCCTCTACTAGCAATCAATGTACCGAATTATCATTTACATTTTTTAAAACAAAATACATGTTGAAGTTCCTGTTCATGCTTCCCTCATCTTTCTTTTAAATCGGAGCTACTGGCCTAAATGGACAAGCGCTGTGAAAGCAGAATTTCTGATTAGCTATAACATCTTGAATTACAGGGTTGTCCTAGAGACAATTTGCCCTGGAAATGTCTTGCAATTCCTGTTGTTCAATGAAATCTAAAATAAGATATTTTTATATACAGATGCCCTAGCGTCACGAAACGTCCAGAGAGATGAATTTACTCACAAATGGAACGAAACAGCCAACCAGTTGGGTTCATTCTACAGAAAACAAACTAACTCGATAAAATATCAAAACGATTAAAGAAGCAAAATGATTAACGTTTTTTAAGATAACGACAACGTTTACATCGTTTTTTCTATGAATTAGTATATAGTCTCGTTACAACGAGTAAAAAATCTTGCAATTGTAATGAGTTAGTATTATCGTAAATATTTTCATTGTTAAAAAACACTTATCCCCATCAGAAATGGTCTATTTTTTTCACAATATCATTGTGTATATTACGCAAATTATTTTTAAAAATCAAGCTTGTTTTAGGAAAAATTTTCTTCTATGAACAATATTTGTACTTGTATATATGCATGTATTGAATGAGGGATCAAACATTTTTTTTAGGAAAAGGCTGTAATGTGCATTTATTGATTACTAATTGAAATACAGTGAAACAGATATACGTTTAATGCAAAATGTTTTCGAGTTGAATTTAGTTTAAAAATGTTTGAAAAAAGGTTTTTATTTTATATATGATGCCATCCCAGACTTTATTTATAGAATTTAGTAGCTAATTGTCTATATGAAATATTGCCGTTTGAAAGGTGTATGGTACTTACATTCATTGCCCCCCCCCCCCCCCCCCCCAAAAAAAAAAAAAACCAAACAAACAAAAGAGAGACGTTTTGTTTATTTTTGGTTACTTATGATTGACCTATTTAATTTTTACTCAAACCGAAACTAGCATTTTGATTGAGAGTTTGACGAAGTTCAAGGCGTTGTCAGGGTCTGATCATAGCATACCATTCTCAAAAAAATGGGTGAAACAGATCTGTATATCGAGGAAGATTTTTGTATAGCCATGTCTATCCGGGAGGGTGACGAAGTGCCCATCACAGAGCCCCTCACTCCAGGTCAAACTCGGAAACACACGGGAGGGTATGTCGACAGAACACCAGACGAATGTCGCTTACGTCGGTTTCTGTGTCTTGGGTCGGAGAGCAGCACCTACTTTGTCGATCAGGAGGAGCTTATGAAGGAAAATGCCGATTGCATTATCAGGTAGATTTGTAATCATTTCTATGAAGACTACATTTTACTTTGTAATGATCATCTTAAGACTGACAGGCATCAGATATTTGATATGGCTAATAGGGCTTTGCAAGGGTGTGTGTAAAACGCAAATTCAAAAATGAAGGGGGGATGCAGGGCATCATTTTAACACTTTAAAAGTGTCAACAAACAGTTTGGAGAACTGCATTAATCGGTATATTAGAGTCGCATAAACAGTAGGAAAACTCTGAAATGCAGGTGTTTTTTCTAAATATGAGATTAAATTTTCAAAATTGCACTGCTTCCTTAGTTAAATCAATATTTGGTCTGTTATATTATGGTTTTTTTTTTTAATCTCGGTCTTAAAATATAAAATTTCGCCAATCACCTTTTCCTTTCTGCAAAATTATTACGAGGAAATCATTAATTTTGATACTTATGTCACCGTGGACCAATTTTCTTGAATTGTCAATATCTTCTTATGGAGATGTAACTATACGTGTTCATAAAAAGGCTATTATTACACCCCTGATTTTTAAATTTGAATAGAAAGATTGAGAATACGATCAGTCATCAGTAAACAGAGGAAACAACCGGTCAAAATTTACACGCATGATTAAGGGAGTCGAGTTCTTTATCAATTTTTTTTATGAAATTGAAAAAAAATCAAACATGGAAATCCAAATCCCTTCTCTTTGCAAGGAATACTTTTCAAACACTAGTTTCTAATCAATATGCACTTTAACAAAATGCCTTAAAAAACTGACTTTTAGCGTGGATGGTTAGAAGATTTATGATATTAAACATTGTTGAAGCCTTTAACACGTCTACCCAAAATTCTTCACGAATACGCTGATTGTAATGCCATGTTTTACGGAATGCCTATTACACATGGGATTTATCTTTATAAAACACAGTTTTAACCTTTAAGACATCCAATTGATACGCCTAATGAATACTAGTACTAGAAATCAATTCACATAAAATAGGTGAAATAAATCAGAACAAAAGGTTTGTCAAGTTCAAGTTCATTTATTTTCACTCTAAACATATATTCTGTTACACGAGGTACAGAAAAGAAATATATATACAAAAGAGATATAGAAAAGCAGGATTTTATATATTCGTTCCGAAATGTTGTCGGTACACAGTTCTACATAATTATTATTGTCTTACAGAATAACCAGCGAAGGTAAAGGATTGAGCGTTGTGGAAACTGTAAAAGAGTTCAGTTTGCAAAACAGAGCTTGCAAAGTAAACCCAATCCTATTTGCTCTGGTCTTGTGTTGCCGCTGTAGTGACCTTGCAACAAAACAAGCAGCTTACAAGGCTCTGTCAGATGTTTGTCGAATTCCAACCCACCTTTTCCAGTTTATCAAGTATTGTCAGAGTGTTAGTACAGATGGTAAAGGGTGGGGAAGGGCCCATCGCAAGGGGGTGTCTATGTGGTACCAGAACTACAAGAATAAGAAAGATGGGATTCCCTTATTGGCCTACCACATGATAAAATACAAGTCGAGATTAGTGTTCACTCTTAAAGACGTTTTTCGTTTGTGTCACATCAAAACGGGCCATGATGATCTGGGGTACCTGGTTGATTATTTTTATCGTAAAGAGGGCCAGAGAGATAGAGAAAACAATTGGCAAGGTCGATTGGAACTGGCTAGAAGGGAGGAGGGATTTGAACAATCGGAATTGAGAAAGGTTATCGACCGACTTTAGTTATACGATGATGCTAAGAACTGCAACGATGAAAACATAATAAGTCGTATGATTTTAAATCATAGTTCAGCTCTGGCTCGAGAGCATGTGCCAACTAGACTGTTGAATTCTAGAGAGGTATGGAAAGCATTGATAAGGCACATGTCAACGACAGTCTTGATTAGAAATTTAGGAAAAAATTCTAGTCTTGGTATATTTGAATCAAAAAGTTTTGAAGAAGATGTAGTAGTAAATATGTTGAAAAGCGCACAACTACGTAAATCAGCTAGGATTCATCCTTTTACCTTATTGGTGGCTCTTAAGGCTTACTCCAAAGGCCAAGGTGAATTAGGAAAGCTGAGATGGCAGGTGAATCCAAAGATTAGTAATGCATTGCAAGAAGCATTCTATCTTTCCTTCGACTACTTGGCCACCACAAGAAAACGTTACCTCCTGGCGATAGACGTGAGTGGTTCTATGGACGTTTCCGTCCTGGGAACTCCGATCATAACCGTCAGAGACGCGGCAGCTGCAATGGCAATGGTAACCGTCAGAACACCCGGACAAAGCTGCGATGTCGTTGCCTTTTCTGGAAATCGAGACATCATCAACAATGATGAACAGTCACCAGTAAATGTAGAAGATGCTGTGGTTGACATGGAAATGGTTACCGTTAGAACGGAACAAGACTCTGATGCCGTTGACTATCCTGGAAATCTGTCATCAGAACATGCCAACGTCACCAACCATGGAGACCAATCAACAGAAAATAAGAAACTAATCCGAATTCCAGTTTCACCCCAGGATAACATCGATGAGGTGTTGAGAAAATGCTCTCGTTTGCCACCCGTTACAGCAGATTCCGCTGCTCCACTTTTAGATGCCCTTGAGAAGAAGAAAAAGTACGATGTGTTTCTGGTGTATACTGACTCGGAACCTAATGTCGGTGTCATACACCTGTCAGAGGTTATAAAAAGATATCGGACTGTTGTTGGAATCATAGATGCTCGGCTTATTGTATGCCAATTGGCCAGTAATGGCTTTTCTATCACAGATCCAGACGATCCACTGATATTGTTGGATTTGATTCCGATGCTCCAGCAGCTATCCACCAGTTTGTGACAGGAAACATTTGAAACTCATGCATGTACTAATCATCAGCTTTTGTGAATGGATCGAGGAGAGGAATCATAAAAGTATCATTTGCCAACGAATTCATTTCTCCAGAAAATTTTGTCATGCTTAAAAAAAAGTATTCACGACAAATAGCATTTATCTGACAAAACATGTGATATTATTAGACTTTCATAAAAATGCCCTTTACCTCAGGGGTACCGTTTTGCCAAGTTAAGTTTATGATAACTCTGAGCAGAGAAAGAAAAACATATATGCAGATCATTGCATTAAAACTAACGATGAAACATCTTCATATTATATTTGATTTATTTACAATACCCGATATACGGTGAATTACATGAATATTACTGGACATTGTATTTGGTATCATATTTTCTGCGATTTTTGATGGGGTTTTTTGCCAGCAATACATGTTTACTAAAATGAATTTATAAAATTCTTTTTTAATATTAAAACTTCTTGTCTAAAATTGATTTACATGGCTGTTAATTGTTAATAAGTGATTAAGTTTTGAAAGCATCAACGTTAACCATTAAAACATTTTGTTTTAAATTATAAGTAATACTAATGCCTTGTATTAGCATTTAAACTAATATATATACTTATGCCATATTTGTGATGTTTTTAAATTTCAGTTGAGCCTTTGATTTTATGTCTGGACGCTTATAACGTGTGTTAATAGGTTAAAGATAACCTAATCTTTGAATGACAAAATTTATAAAGCTAGTATAGACCTAGTTTGCGTTTGTTTATAAATCATTTTATTTTTAAACTTAACATTTTATTCTCATTTATTTTTTGTTTTGCATATTTCTGCTGTTTATTAATTATTGTTACCTTAATTTCAAACTATAAATTATATTTTTCTCTTTCTAAAAAAGTACGTGATTATACTTTCCATTTTACTTTTGAAATATTGGTTAGGGAATATGAGGGAAATATTATTTATATATATAATCTATTCTTTGTAAGTTGTTTATCTGTATTGCGAACACAATGTATACCAATGTATATTTTTTTAAATACCGGTACATGTATTTAAAAAAAACCCAAAACCTTCACCTTTATATTAACAATTTTAATTGTGTTACTTTCTGAAAACAGAGTACTAGAGGGGTTAAAATTTACACGGCATAGAGGAATGGTACTACCAACATCTGCATTTGCTGGACATTAACCTCGTGACATCCTTACCTGCCAACATGACTACATTACACCTGTAATTTACATGATTAAGGAAGACCACGCGGAATTGTTTATTACCTTGCCTTGCCTTATGTATATTATATGTGCTGAAAATTAATTCAGGAAAAAAGTTGCGTAACACTGATCTATTGTTTATGCTTTTGTGCCAAGAACTGAAAGAAATTGACATAATTATTATTACTGAAATGTGAAAATGACAGGTACGGCAATCGTATGGAAAGCACCTGTTCTGGAAAATGTATAAAAATGTATAATGAAGAGGTGCACTTTAAATTAAGGGAGCTTGACCTGTATACATAACATGGCAGATTGATCATCTTTTGTTCTAAATCAGTGTAGCTTGAAGAGTCGGTTTGAATCGTAGTTTTTAAAGTGCTGATTCCTCTCCCCCCCCCCCCTCTTTCTCTCTGAGAGAGAGAGAGAGGGGGGAGAGAGAGAGAGAGAATTACATATACATGTATTTACGTCCGACTATTCGGAGGGAACTGCCAATAAACTATATCAATATTTGTACCTTTAGCTAACATTTCTCAGAGTTTTAATATCGACTGCAAAATATAAGATTTAAAATTTTTAAAAATGGAGCTTTTAATAAGCGTTGTTTTGAATTTCAATCAAAGTCATGAACTCGAAGTTTAAAATCCTTTCTAAACACATTGATACGCGTGATGAGATAAGTAGATAAATGTGCATGTAGAAACACAGCTGCCAAAAAGCGTCATTGATAGTGTTTTGCATCATGCATTACGCTTCCTCCTTTGTTTTAAAAACTCTCAAGTAAATAATTTCTAAGAAACGTCGTTGTCCTAATAACCTATTTTCACTGTTGGAGAGGAATATGTGCTATACGCATTGCGGTTGTTGACATTAAAACATATTGTTTAAAACAGTTTTCATGGTACTACATAATAGTAATTTTTTAATTGAAATTTTCTATTTTTTTTTTTATAATCGTTTTCAGAAAATCAAATTTTCAAGAAAAGATACGTGAAAATGTGCTAAAGTAATACATATATGCACTGCGGAAAAGAATCTTTAGGAAAAGGTAATAAAACCTTTCACACTGTAATACTTTTTATCATTCGATGTAGTCATAAAAGATAACTCAATTTAGAAAGATCAAACTCCACAAGAAAGTATTTTGAAAAAAGGTACAAAACTCGGTAGTCATACATATATGCACTGCAGAAAGGGTAATGAAATATTTACTGGACTTCGTATGGTCTTTACTGGCCACACAACCATTACATGCGGCATACGTGATGCCATGTAGGCACCTTGGCAAAGTGGTCACTAGACAGGGCTAAAACGAAATCCGTGTGAATAGAATTCACTTTCAAAACTTCACCGGTCCCGGTAAACTTTTGTTATTATATAAATGTTTTTTTAAAAAGAAATTTGCACCTTAATAAAGTTAAATACGCATTTGTTCTTAGTCTTTAACTGGATTTTGTTACACATGTCCATGTTCAAAGTTCGCTTCTCACTGGCGTTGTATTATATAAAATGATACATCAAAATTTTCCTTATCAAAATTCTAATTCGAATTAAAATTATGATTAAATTTCGTTGAACACTTAACAAAATATTGATGTTTATAGCATGATATATACGTGACATCACGGCGTCATGAATTTACGTCTTTTTTAAGGTCTGTATTTATGAATAAATTACATGCTTCATAATTTGAAAAAGCCCCAAACAACACAATATTTTGAAACAGATATATCAAAGACTTTTTCTAACTTTTTTAAAGAATTAGGAAACGTTACCGTCCATTCCAGATATCTACGCAATACCTTTTGTCTCTAGACCAAGGAATTAAACAGCTGGACATGCGAATAGTGATGCGATGCATTTTTTTTTTGCTTCGATTGATAGAAATCACTGAAAATGTACTGGAATTGATATATCAACCTAAAATTGAGAGCTAGTGAACGTAGTACCCTTAACTGGTTCCAATATCTAATAAAAGCATATGTCATGTTAATAAATAAATTAGATAGACAGAGGACATATACGCTCTAAAGGAAAGTTAAAGCTAGGTTCTTACGTCATGAGCTATATTATAAAGCTACGTTCATGACTTCTCGAAGAGACTTCGACAAACTGATCGCACATTAAATAATCCAATATACTACTCCATCGATTACAAAAACAGTAATTAGTTACTTTATGAAAAAAAAATGATAAAAAAATGTAACATAGAGTATCGTGGCCAAATTTTATAGAGTACTAAATGACGAAATTCTACCAGAACGCCAAAGATCTAGAAATGACGTCGCTAGCGTGCGGTGACTATCCTTACCTTAAGCTTTACAAACTATCATTATCTTCAGAAATATTTATCATAATTCATTAAAATTTTCAGATCTGAATTGAAGTTGAGGTAGTTATCTCAACGCACGAACTTTTGTCACTTTACGCGGATTGTTCACGATTTTATCGCACCTGTGACATTACTTTTGGTTCAACCCTCGTATATTGTAGCTCAAGTCGGTTTATTTTGTATTTTATAATGTATTTATTGTATACATATTAGGGGAGCTCTAGAACTTTTAGCCTGTTCACTGAAAACTAAATACATGAACAATATGTTCCAGATAAAAATGGTTTCGTTTTCGTGCTCTGCCCTAATTTGTGCAAGAATTTCAAGGCTGAAGATATTAGTGTCTTACTTTCATTGTAAATATATCTCGCAGACACGATTGCACCTGAAAACCTACGTAAAAGTGCCAATTTGGTTTCTCCGCAAATAATCATTCACAAGAAGTTCCATGACTTTGGTTACGATGTCGGTCGGCCAATTAGCACTCTACCTCCCAAATGCATTGCTTGTTTTGAAAACCTTGGATCTGCAAAATATGCACCAATTTCTCTCCACTTCCGAACCAATAAGGTGGCACCAAAACACGAACAGTTCTGACTGCTGTTTATGTAAGTTCAATTGTGATTCGACACCATTTACATCAAGAGTGACATTTATACTTCAGGCATGATGCATTTGCGCTACTTGACATTTCCCGAACGACATGCCCTCTCATCAATTTTAGTTTGTTATTTGACAAATCTTTCTCTCAGCTCAAAAATGCCTTTTCTCTCCTCTCTCTCTCTCTCTCTCTCTCTCTCTCAAAAATCCCAAACAATTTGTTATGAACCAAATGTTTTATTTGTCTATGCTTATACTTTATGCCAGGGACACAAAATGAGATTCAGAAGGTTCTATTGCTATAAGATGCACACACCCCAATCTCTTTTTTCTTTTTTGTTAGAAAAATTATACATATTAATTCAAGTGCATTTTTGTAGAAACAACTACACATTTATAAAATAATATAAAACAGTTTTATCTCTCTAAAACTCTGCTCTTGACAACAGTGAACCCAAATCCAGTTTTCAAAAAAGAGAAGTTTAAACATTTGATTTAGTGAAATAATCTTTTGTTAAGTTGTGGATCAGAATTACATCACTGTACAGTTTTTAATTTTTATGTGGTAATTGTATATGGTTAATTATGTTCAATTTTACATGTTCTGTACAATTAAGTTTTGTTGAAAGTTATCTTTCCTTTTTAAAAGTGGACACTTTGAAAGGGGGTTGTAATTGATCACTTTGAAAGATTATTAAAATCAAAAGTACAAATATATAACATTTTAAGATTGTCACTCTACTACAAATGTAGTTAAATTAAATTAAATCTTTTTTTTTTAATAAATTGATTTTACTTTCACAAGCATTTATAAATTTCAATTATATATGATTTGAAAAATACTAAACATTAAGAAAACTGGATGTTGTTTATCATTAAAAAAAAAACGGTATAACACATGAAATTCATTAATTAATTAATTAGTTGCACCTCTTGTTAATTAATAATTCTTGGTTGATAGCAAACTGATTATCATGACAAATACTAATATTCAATATTTTCAAAATAACAACAGTTTTTCTGTGTGTGGCATAATTAAATTAAATAAATTAGGCAGAGATAAAAAGAAACGAAACAGAAAAAAACCTCACTGACATGAAATTCATTTATACTTCAATGTATAAAAATAGAAATGGAATTAAATAGATGAAAGGAAAAAAAAAACATTCACATGACAACATTTATAAGCACTCCAAACTTTCTAAAATCTAATGAAGAAGCAAAGGAGAGAAAAAGAGAAAGTTAAATATTCTAACACAAACAATGGTTTTGATGGTGCAGCATAATTTTAACACAAACACTGTAATTTGCTGAACATAGAAGGCACAACAACAACAAAAAAAAGAACTAATTTAGTTAATTTATATATAAAAAAAAAATAATACATAATTCATAAAAAAAAAAATTAATAAATATTAAATAAATACCAGCACCAATTTGAACCTTGTAGAGACTCGAGACAAGTTTGAAACTGCAAAATGGAAGTTTCCAGCCTGAATGGTCAAGCGGTTGAGAACAAAGTGTGTACTAAATGTGAGTGCAAAACACCACTGTTTGACAGTGTGAAGCGGAGGGACGATATTTTGATGACAATATGAAGTATGAACAGTGGACAAGAAGTCTACAGTTTTTTTCAAAAACTGCAGCTCGGACTAAAAAATAAATTTTTTATTCTTACTTTTTTTTTTCGTTTTGAAAACTTTTTTTTTGATGGAGGAAAGGAGCTATAAACTCTATGGATTTGGTTGAATGGTCTCAGAATCAAACAAGTTTTTTATGTGCAAATTGCAGAACTAACAAAATCTACAAAACCAGGGGAAGGATATTGGGACTACCACCCAAAGTTCCTTTTTCTTTCAATTCTCACTAACAAACTCTAGGGCTGTATACTTCATCCTTCAGTATTAATTAATGATCAATAAATGGGATAATAATAAAAAAAAAAAGAAGATGACACAATCTCTCAAGATGCACACTGCACACTGAATCACCATAACAAAATACAATAACATGCTGGTAGAGTGGCTTTTAACAAACTCATCAATAAAAGTTGACTTTTGTTGTCATTAAACAAAACTTTACAATAAATAAACAATTGAAATGAAATATTTAAACAACAATTTTATACAATCATTCAAAGGTGTTACATTGACTAATGAAAGAAGTTTCCAGTAGCTCATAAAATTGAGATGAAAAATTCTTGAATCGCAAATATCATTGGAAAAAAAAGCACTAAATAAAGTTTTTAATTTAGAAGATTAAGTAAAAGTTATTGCGGTTCTGAATGATTTTAGCACTAAATCAAGTTTTTTATTTAAAAAAAAAAAAATAAAATTTACTGTAGTTCTAAATGGTTTTTTGTTGCACAGAAAGAAAACATGGGCAAAAACATGTTTTTCCCCAATAAATAACACACTTCCAACATTGTACAAAATATATCTACTCTACACAAACTTTCTCTGAAGTTTTGAGGAAAATAAACTTTGCATTTACTTCCTCAAACTTGGGTCGAACCTAAGGATTTGGCAATCTTTCTAATTTTCACAGAGATTATCTATTGCAAAAAAAAAAAAAAAAAAAAAAAAAAAAGAAAAAAAAAAAGAAACCAAAAAAAAAATGAAAAAAAATACTTTGAACATTCAGAAGTCCAAATTGACTTCTGACTTACGAGATATTGCAACCTTTATCCAAGCAAATGATGAAACTGAAGCAAGATTCCCACTTACATGATGGTTGGTTAATATAAGATATAAATAAATATTTTTCTGTGTTTTGCATGATGGGGAAAGTTTTGCATTTGATGCAAACCGAAGAAGAGCATTTCGGACAACAACCAAAGTTTATGTTTATATGTTACCTAGCAACAAGTCTATGTAAATACAGATTAAAGAAAATAGGACAAAATTCAGTTAACATGTGTAAATGGTGACAAGTAAAACCTATGATAACAGGTAAAGAATGCTGCAATATTTGCAAGAAGCACCACTTCAATTCGAACTGCTATGTACAAAAGCAAATTCCACAACTCAACATATGTACATGGTTTTTTTTCATTTTGCTATTATAATATGACGTGGATTTTGCATTATTAGTCTTCAAATATTTTCATTGACAATGTAGCACATAAGACCATAAAATACAGTGACCACTTGGTATACTATAATAATATAACAACTGATAAGTTGTAAAAAAAAAAAACTTGTTAACAAGACATGCATATTGGAAAATGCTTACATATTTCACATAATGTTACTGACAGACAAAAAAAATCTTTGTAGCACTATAGGGAAGTTTCATTTCAACATGATATAGATCCAATTATCACAAGTTCTTGCATATAATGATTTTAACCAACAGTAAATTCCAGTATCATTACAGGCTTTCACATTGTGTTCCATTATCAGTGCATTGCTTAGGTATGGATTTTCACATGACACAGAACAAAAATCTAGAAAAAGAAACATCTTACAAAATTCCTTGGAAGATTACAACCTTATTCAATGTAGCTTTTTTTCTCCCCATATCACGAAAGCAAACTCTTTATTTGGACAATTATTTTTTTCTATCTCCAAAAATATGCAATGCAATATACTTTTAAAATACTGGATTTTTTGCATGAATACATTTTGTATTTATTCTCTTTGCAAATCTCTAAGATACTTCTATCAATATTGATATGTTGAAAGCAGTGAACTAGAAAATTCAGTCCGCAAGTTCAAGATTTGCAAAAGGTTATTTAGAAATTTTAGTATATTAAAGTCTGAATGGCAGCTGTTGTACAGAAAACTAATGCAGGGAATTGTGTCGTCATAGCTGTGATTTCTTGGAATGTATTGTGGTACTATCCGGCTGAATAAATTGCAATCAGCATGAGGGTTTACATATCCATGGTTACACCATTGAATTATAGGATATAATATGAATTGTGGGATACATCATGACACAAAAATGGCAAGGATTGCAGCCAAAATTTAAAAACTATATATATATATATATAAAAAAAGAAGAAGAATATCCTTCTGTGTGACTTTTTAACTTGCTGGTTAACTAACTCCTTAATTAACAAAAGTCGTTAAATCATGTAAAAATCAATATGTAACTGTTGTAGACCTACATGTACATATTGTAGCATAATTGTAAATGCCATTTACTGTAGTGAACAATAAAATACGGCTTTATATCGAAACCTCCTCGTAAATACCTCCCACATCATAGCACCTTTGTCTCAGAGCAACAAGATGACAATTACTGTACTGAATCATTTTCAGACACTTTTTTAAAAATCAAAAATTCTTTTTTTGAATGATATGAAATGAAATGAAAAAAAGAACCCCACCATAATACTCAAGTCATAATTTTCCATTTGAATAATGTATAAATAAATAGACAATGAAGCTTAATATTGGACAATCTGTTCATCAATAAATAGTACTGTTATACATATATCTATATATTCAGACTAAACATAGGTGGAAAAATCATAACAATGGCTTTAACAACATGAAATAAATAAACAATACTCCACTTCAAATCTGTTCACTATGGTTCATAGTGAACATATATATATATATCTGTTCTCTATCATCAAATAAGATTGATCAAGTCACATGTACATCCCTAAAAAATCAAAAAATAAATAATTCAATAACTTACTCGAGACAGCCAATAAATAGGTGATAAATTAAACAACAACATATCACAAATCTGGTGATAGATACAGACAAGGAGTTCATACAACTGGATCTCGTGACCAATCAAAAAGTCTTGAACTGATTTTTTAAAAAAATGTTCCTAAAAAATTATGTAGCACTAACATGACATCACTCGACTGTGTAAAAGTCTCTACATCTTGGATAAATCAATCATTATATACTTAATGGACATGTTTTGTAGTTAAGAAAGGAACAAAAAAAAAATCAAATAAATAACACAAATCAATTACAAACATCATGAGTAAATAAAAAATTGTTTGCTATCAGATTTTTACCATGCACTTAAAAAAGAAAAAAAGAAAAAGAGCAGGGATATAAATTATCAATCTTTAGATCCACCCAACCTACTCCTCAATCTTCTTTTTCCCATGGAATAACAAATCCAACATTGTCTTTATCAGCAGAGATCAAAGGTTTCAGCGTACAAATCATGACGGAAGCTCATCTGGTGCTTGAGACTTTCGAGCATGCGCCGGTGCTCAACCCCGAGCTCGCGAAGGCTCGAGATGCTCATCAGGAGGCGCGGGAACAGGCCCACTTCTGAGGGGTGACTCTGTGTGATCTGGGTCTGCAGGGCTTGGATCAGAAGCTCCTGTAGTTTGCTCACTTTCTCTCTGTTCTTCAGACCCTGACGATCTGTTAAAGAATGTCACATGTTTTAACATTTCCTTAAAGCACTAAGGTATCATGGTCATATTCGTAAAAAATAATTTTTTTCCCTAACTTTGATTAACATATACATGGCACTATCTTCAGTATTTCTAATGCTTACTTAAAATTTTGATATCAGTTGACAAGTCACAAGCAAAATATAGAGCCCATTGCTCTTATATGGTTTTAAAAAATATTAAAACGTTGAACTCACTTTTTAAATTTCAACAGAACAATGTTTTCATGCCAAAAGAATTTTTTTTTAAAAATGAGTTAAGAACGACCTCTTGTCCAGCAAAATATCTACAAACCTGGTGAAATAAGAACAAGAGCACTAAAAAGGGCTTTTTCAGCATCTCCCAGTTTGTACGCATTGAAGCGCACGCAAAGGTTGAAGAAGAGTTCCACAAAGTGCTCGCCCAAGGGGAATCCCCGCTTCATGTCCTCTCGACAAACAAGGGTGTTCTTGCCGGCAACAAACATGGTGTTGGTGTCCGAGTCGATGAATTTGGAGTGAATCACGCAGGCAACCTACAAAAATGAAACCGCAACTTGAAATTGGTGACAGATTTTGTTAAAGAAGACTGTAATAACTCTTGCAAAGAGAGATCTCCCCCATAAGCTTCTCTCAGTCTAAAAATAGTTAGAGATGCTTATGGGGGAGGCCTCAAAGAAAGAAATGCCATCTAAAAACTTAAAATCATTAGTGGCTGCTTCAATCTGAGCCGATAAGAATTCCTATAAGTTAATTGCCACAGGTAAAGTAACCAGGAATGAAATAAAATCTAAATGAAATCAAAGGAGGTCATTCCTACCTCAAAGCAGCCTCCCTTAATGAGACTAATTTGGTCGTCCTGATCCAGGTGGGGGAAGCCTGGGATTTTCTTGGCAAAGATAACCGTATCTTGGATGGTTTTGTTCAGAAGACTTTGGAATCCTTCCCAGCATACCTCTCCCACCTCACAAACTGTGCCATCTGGATTCTGCAAAACACGGCACAAACATTGTCAGTCAATTTTTATCTGTAATCACCCTCCCTTTTTTTTTTACTGAAATTTTCTTCATTGACAAAAAAACTTTTTCATCAATCTCTTTTCAAAATAAACTTGACCTACTCATTTCAATTTAAAAATTTTCCAAGCTTGAAATATGTAAACATTTAATTAAAAAAGGCATGGAATGTTTTGTTGCAAGTGTTATATTTCTGTTAACTTTAAATTGAGGTATCTGTTTTCATTTGTGTAACCAGACAACGTCACTGAAACCTTGTAACAAAGTATTAAATGTCATGTAACGGCAGAGGACAGATGCAAGCAATGATTTTTGTTTCTAATGAATAAATTACCAGATAAAACTCACAGATGAAAATCAGTCATATTAAATTCAGTTGTATTAAAGTTTAAACCACTCATAATTTTCTAATACCAGGTACTTGTAACACATGAAATTAAATGTGACAAAAATTGATTTTTTTCCTTTTCCAAGAATTAGAACAATGGAGGGCGACAAAATGAGGGTCAAGTTCATAATCAATCATCATATATCAAATCTTAATGACACAGAAAAACCTCTATAAATATTTACTCTTAATTGAGCGTGCAATTCTGGGAACAGGATGCTCTTGAGTGTGTGGGGGTTGCTGATGGACAGTTGATCGATGCGTGCCAGCCTGTCTTTGTGGAGGGCAAGAATCTCCTCCATGTGGTTCAGCTGAAGCTTCAGGAATGTAAAAGTCTGATTAAATGATTCGTGGATTTTGAACGTCAGGAGTGGAATTGTCAGTTTTGTGTCTTCCTCGCGGTGAATGTAAATGTTGGGTTTCACAATGGGTGCCACAACGGCTGTGTGATCGAGGCCTCTTTCCCCCCGGTACAAGGGGTGGGGCCTGGGGGGAGGGGAGGAGGACTGCTTTATGCTGTAGTCCTGGCCCATGTTGATGACCAGTTTCTGGGGCGATTCAGGAGACTCCGCCCTTTCTGAGATTGTTTCACTGCGTGCATACTTGGTTGGTTCCGGGTAAATGTCGGAACTCGCATTGGGATTGTAGGGTCGCTTCTTGATGGGGCTTCGATGGAATTTTTCCTCAGGTCCATCCCCTCGGTTGTGTTTACGGAGGTCAAGGGTCATGTTCTCCACGATGACCGAGTGCTGCTGCTGGGTCAGGAAGTTTTCATGGGCCGCGATCTCATTGTGGTGATTGATCAGGTTCTGGACATACTGGGGGAAGGCCTCTTCCAGGCTTGTCTTCTCGTCCCCTCCCTGCAGCATGAACGGGGGGTGGGGATATCTGAAAGCGACGTGCTGGGGCAGCGTCAGCAATGAGCTGACAATTGAGTTACGAACGGCTGGGTCGCCATTTTGTGAGTGGGCAGGAATATTGTTAATTTCGTGGTTTGACGTGGGTCTGGAGGCGTACTCGTCCTCCGTGTTCTCCTGTTTAATGCTGACCCTCTGCATGCTGTCGTTGCTGTCCTCCGTTGAGCAGTTGGTTTCCACAGAATTTCGGTTCTGGTCTGGTGAGTGCTGACTCTGGGCCCTCTGCTTCAGAAGCATTGACAGGGCGGCCATCGATGCCTGTGGTGCTGCCTCCTTGTGGAGATTCTCGGGTCCAATCTCATTTTTGGCGGTTTCTCCTGCAGAGGCAGCAATGCGACGTTCTGCTTCTGAGTTCAAACTCAGTAGGCCATGAAGGGCCTGTTCGGTTTGCGAGTCCTCCATGGTTTTGATCATCTCCCTCATCTTGCGAGATCTTCGACCCAATTTTGCAGCTATGAAAATAGAATATGCATAAATGAGGCAAACAGCAAATATCGAAATAAAAAAAAAATAATTCTAATTAATTCTCTATATGCAATGACAGTGGAATACATCAAAGCATGAATGATAATGATTTCCTGATATCCATCTATGTTCTGAGCTTGATGTGACCCTAGGATACGCGAGTTTCACATGTTTACTTAGTTTATGACTCACAGTTCCATCTATCAAAAGTTACTGATAACTAGCAATCAATGGCTCAAAGCATTTTTCTCTCTCTTTCTCTCAATCTCTTTACTTAGAGAGAAAAAAAAAACACGCACAAATGCACGACATGACAAACAAAGCAGATAGGAATGGGAGGGTCGTCTACCTGATCGAGACATGCCCAGGGCCAGACATTTCTGTAGACGGCAGTATTGGCATCGATTGCGAGTTAAGATTGTGATGTCACAGCTTTTGTTGTAATAGCACCGTTTGCGAGCGGGGTCTCCAATATCCTGCAGAGCTCTACGGAAGAAACCCTGAAAATCACAAAAACAACATTTAAGTTCACGGGGTACAAATACAGCCTGTCTGTGGTGCACAGGTTGCATCCCTATGGAGATCTTCTAACATGTACTCTTCCTGTTCGAAAGATCAGGCAAAATACTACACTCATTAATTCCCCAAAGCCACGACGTCTTCCGAAAATATCTGCCTAATTTCAAAATTTGCTGAAGCAAAATATTTTTCATTGCATCACAGTACTCAAGCTAGAAGGTCAAATTGAGTTAAGATAAAAGGAAATGCTAGGGGTTTTCAGGTTTCATTGCTATGTACTTGACTTTTAACAGACAAGCTGTTTGATTTTTCTTATTTTTTCTCTCTCCTTTTGTCTCTCAGACTTGTTAAGAAGACCGGCAGCAAAACAGATAAATAAAATTCCTCATAAATTTTGATGTTGCTTTTCTGCTATGCAAAGTTGACTAAGTATTTGAACTTTCTCATGAGCCCTATTTACCAGTGCATGTTTCTTTTTCCACCAATAATAATTTCATTCATCTCATCATTGACTTACTTCTTAACCCCCCCCCCCCCCCCCAACCCCCCCCCCCCATTTATGAGTTGTTGAGCAGATGAGCATATATGGAGGTCGTGTTTGTCTTAGATTTCCCCAAAATTGATTATCGTTAGCTAATTACATTTTTGTTCTCTTCTACACCTTGATGAATGTGATATAAATGCACAAAGGATTGACAAACTGTCGGAAATTGGGACGACGCACTGGTATTTGCACATGCACAACGTGTCACCGTGCGACAGCCCCAGACAAATCCCTTTGATTACGCAACAATTCACCCCTGATATTTAGCCTGCTTATTTTTTTTTTTTGTGTCTACAAAGCGATCAATATGGTGACCCATACCTGTCCCAATACCTGAACATAGATCAGGTATTTAGTACAGGTTATAGACAGGTAGGCATTCATTATGTAGTATGATCTATCAGCTTTCGACATGCTGGGCTCATCATAGTACACGTATACCAGACTTTTTCTTTTGTATATTGAGAAAGAAGGAAAAAAAAAAAAAAAGAAAATCAAAGAAGAAAAAAGACTCTCAGTACTGATTGAGCAATGTTCCAGTTTTGGAACAGCCTTTGGAGATTAAAATCAACATCGTTGATATCACCAGTTGGTTTGTTCAAACAACGACGCACAATGAGAAATTACCAGGAAGTTTGGCCTTTGATGAAATGAAAAGAATGTCATGTTACCTATTATTAAAAGTAAACAAGTTCACAAAATATCATAAACTAAATAATTTGCATTTTGATTCCATGTATAATCATAAATTACTCTTGCATGGTTTTAGAACGTGGAGTGAATTAAAAAAAAAATGGGCCAGACAAACCCACTCGCAAAAAAAGTCTAATTTACGTCATTTGTTTTTCTTTCCATTGTACTATTGTGCGTCAATGGGTCCAGATTATCAATGAGGATTAAATCATTATTTAGATTAACAACACATCTGTTAATTCTCTTGTTTACAACTGTATTTCCTGTCCTAGATACGTGCACATTTTCCTCCTTGATTCAATTTTTGAGGGAAATTATACAATCGTTTGCAGCTACACAATGTCTTCAAACATCCGGTTCATATAAATTTTTCACTCTAATATTCTTGCATCTGTATTGATTACCAATCTTTTGTTTTACAAAAATTTCAGAGATATTTTTCAAAAAGTGACAGGTTTATCAATGAATGATTTATCTTGTACTTCCAGTCTGACACAAACAACATTTGAAACTGAATTTAATTTCTTCATGCAATTAATTTTTACTTCATATATATTTGGAGAGAGAGAGAGAGAGAGAGAGAGAGAGAGAGAGAGAGAGAGAGAGAGAGAGAATTTAGCTTGTAAATTGAATGGGACACTATCATTTTAATATATCCTTGAAACAAAATGTCGAGTCATATATTCTTGGACTTGTCAACCAAACAAGTACACATACCCTGCTGTGTTGCCAGCCTTGTGAAACACGGAAACATTTCCTTAAAATTAGGTTTTCAAAAAAGAGAGAAGAAAATAGGCAGAAAAACTGTGAGCAGCTTATGATTTTCTAGTCAGCAGAGCATAATGATCATGGTTTGATGACAAACGAAGGTGACACATACTGCAGAGTTGATAGACAGTCTTGTGATGCCGTTCAACCTCTTACTTTTTCCTTAATTGTTTCTCATAAAAATCCCTTGATCAGCAATCTATAGACAATCTTTTTCCCCCCGTACATCACGGGTGAATTCACATGTACTTCAGTGAAAAGAGGGCTGCTAAAATTCCATATTACCAAATTACTCTTAACCACTGTCCTCGAAAGACCCCAAATTGCCTGTCTACTTCAAACGGAAATCAAGCTTTTAACCATGGATTCCCCTGAATAAAAAGAGTAACATCAAACATGCATTCAAAGGTGAAAATAATTATCCATACCCCCCCCCCCCCCCTTGCCCCCTCTGTTTTTCAGTCTGCTGATCCAACCTGACAGCAAACAAAAGAAAACAGAGAATTTTATAGACACCATCATTTCTTGTTTGTTGTTGGGAAATGTTCCCATCTCATCAGTCTGTCTGAAGGACAGTCTTTCATCATAATCTCCCTTTACATGCTGTTACATTTGATGTTTCCCCCTGTTTGTTTTATGTTTGCTTGAATTCATTGTTCTTGTTTTGATAATAGGTCGACCAAAGAACAAAACACCCTTTCTTGCCTGACATAAAGAAATTAATGTAAATGAAGGAAAAAAAATTCGACCTGATTTCTTTTTTTTCTTTCTTTCTTTTCATATTTTATCCTGCCTGGAATACATTATTTATACAGTGTAAACATATTTTTTAATATATGCTAAATTTTTTGAAAAATGTTCTGTTTGTGAATGTCAAAGAAAAATTAGAACAAGGTTGTTAAAGAAAACAACTGTAGACTTTTAGATATTTTTTCTATAAAGGTTTTCCGACAGACATCTTGTGCGGATACAAGAAAGTTGGGTTAACACAGTATTCATGAATATTCTGTGGTCCAAAAACTCAAACCAGCTAGTGAATATAGAGGTTGGATCAGTGAAATTTGAAAATTAGTAAGTCTGCTGGATTAACAGAAAAAGGGTTTCATTTTTTTTTATTCAGGAGGATGGGGTTTAGGGGGTGTAAATTTATTTAAAGTCCATAAAACTGAGACTTATACTCAACAAAGTGATCCACCTGGCAAGTAAGATTTTAAGATTTAAAAGTTTAAGTTGGGACCATAAACATCTTCAATTTTTTTTTATTGGTTGAAATTTTATTAAAATCTAAATGCATTTTTAAAAGTGCACCCAAAGATTATAAGATAATTTCAGTTACACAAAAATTGAACAATTTTATTTATGCAAGTTCATTAAGTATTTTGAGTGGATATAATATATTTCTATGAACACTGAACCATTACCAATTTAAGCATATTCCTTAAAATAAATTCACCAAAAAATAAAATAACCCTCAATTCTAAGAGGATCTCTGATTGCCTCTCCTATATAATAACTATAGTGGATCAAATATAGAAAAAATGTGATGCAATGAATATTATGCTCCAAAGTACTAGAGATTATGCAGATATTCTAGAAGTCAACTTTATTAAAGCTTAGCAAGGGCAAATTGAGACAGTGACTTCTCTGGTAAAGGATGCACTAGCACTAACAAAATAAGACCCAAAGAATCCTCAAATCATGATTCTTAGATGAATAAGTGCAGTACTGTTGCAGAAAATAGAACTCAACTCTTCAACCAGACTTGACCAGTGGTTACACACAGCATATGTAATTACGGAAGTCTCAAAGTCTAGAACATTGACGCAGCTACACCCAAATGGAGAATATATCATACATACAGTTACATTATTGCAAGACTTGTGTTGTATAATGAAACTCAACACCTGGCACCAGGGCAACTTAAGACCAGCCACTCAATGGTAATATTAACACACCAGGGTATAACGGTATATTGCACAAATGAAACTAATATTGCTTCCTTCAAAATCTCTCGCTTTCATTTATCAATTGGACATAAAATCGTGTTTATTTGCCTGTAAGCCACACCCTACTGTACTTCCCTTCCCACGACTGTTTACGACGGTTGCTTCCTCCGCTTACCTTGCAGCCTTCACATGCTAACACTCCATAGTGGATGCCAGATGACCGGTCTCCACACACCAAACACTTCAGGTTCCAGTTATTGTTGCTGGTACCATTGGATTTAGGCAGACCTGGAACAAACAAAAAAGTTTTGACCTCAAATTCATTGTTAAAACAGATCAACTATAAAGCTCTTTATCAAATTGAACTTTGAAATATAAAATACTAAATGTACAATTATTTTTTAAAACATTCAAAACAAAGACTAATTGCGGTACATGTATAAATGTAACTGCAGCCATTCAAATCAAAGTTATAGACATAATGTTGAAAATATCCTGAGAGATAGTTTAATATTTCATTTATTTCATTGAAAACCACACTGTATGTCTTAAGTGCAGCCATTTGTGTTGTATTGTGTAATTCTGCTTTTAAGGCAGTTAACTATGTGATGGACATTTCATTACTGAGAAACTGGGATTAGATTGAGGCTATAAGCCTAATGCCTGTTTTGTGTTGCCATGGTCAAAACAGAAACCTGAAAGCTTGGTCCAACATTTCAATAAATTTTAATTAAGTAGCCATCCAACTCCACATTCCCAATGCTGCAGAGGAATTAATTGAGACTGGGTTATCTAAAACAAAACTATTCTTTACTTTTTTACTATTTCGTCTTGCTAGCATACTTATCATTATTATCTATGCAACATCATCTTTAATTTATAAACTGTTGTTTTTTTATGTGGAGTTGTTTGTAAAATAAAAAAACATTATTTAAAACTTTTAGAAAAAAAATTTCATTCTTTTTTTGAAATTTTTTAATTTCATGTTCACTGTAATATCCATTCCTTGGATTATTCTTAGACTTCTGTTTGAAAAAAAAAGAATCCTAATTCTATAGAGAATTTTACTCTAATTTCTAACAATTATAAAATAAATGAACACAATTTTCTGTCCATCTAAATTACATGTATCTAATCACCACATTAATGAAAGAAGTTAAATTTTTGTACTTTTCAATAGAAAATGTCCAAATTTGGGATTTCATTATCATTTGAAGATATTAATCACATCTCTCACACTATAACTTGTATTAGAACCATTTTAACAAGTCCTTGGACTTTTGGTAGGATGTAACTATCTATTTCTTGTGTCAAAACAAGTTAAAAATGATGCTGGTTTCAAGTGAAATATACACAGATTGCTAGTCTTAGCTCAAAAGCCAGACAAATCTTGTTTATTTCAAAGAGCCATGGCTGAATGGCTAGCAATGAAATAGACAGGCCTACGTTACAAAGCTGTTTGACACAATTACCCAAAGTCCAAGCTCTTGTCAAAATGGTTCTAAGTATGAAATGAGGAAGGAAAATAGTCAAGATGTAGAATTTCCTTTCAAAATCAAATCTCTATAATCTTTTAATGGATATCTAAAAATAATCCCCAAAAGTCTTGCAATATTTTTCTTTCAAATAATTCTCTATCTATAATCCCAAAAATCTTAATGGATGATAAAGTATTAAAAAAATAAAAGATGTGAAGTCCTTGAACTCGAGAGATGTGAAAAGTAAACTTAACACAATCAAGTGCCAAACAAACAATGACAGGCACATTTTTCCAGTTAACTTTCTGCATGGCTTTAAACTGAATCATAACTTTCTCATACACCTGCAGAAAAAAATGCTGCATTTAAGAAAATCAGTTAAATCACAATACCTGCTGCTCTCTCTCTCTCTCTCTCTCTCTCTCTCTCTCTCTCTCTCTCTCTCTCTCTCTCTCTCTCTCTCTCTCTCTCATAATTCTTACCATCATCAAGTTTTAGACTTAAATCACAATCTATCATTTATTAAGAAAAAACCCCCAGGGCCATCCAATGTGACTTCAATCAAAAGATGTTATTACGTACATCTACATTCAGGACCCCTGATGAAAGAAACCCTATTAAACCACAAAGAAAAAGGACGAGTTTTTAAAAACGCACAAAAGACCTCATTTGAATTTTTTGTCCGTCTCCAATGGGAGCCTGGAATTAATGGATCACCGAGACCCCAGTGTCATTTCTTCAAGGACATAGACCCAGTGTGCGTTCTCAATATATATATACTCTCTGTAACCCTTTAATTCACCTTATCCACATCGTATGATTCCTCGTGCATGCATTTCGTGGCGTACCGATCAATACTTGAACCATGTCTCCTGAACTCAGTAAGAGCTGAGGAGATATGTGTACCGGTACATGGCAAGTTACAGTACTACATACTTCATTAATGATCAAAATTCTTAATCTGCATATGAATACAATGTTACTTTGTCAGTTGCTATGAATTCAAGAATTTGTATTTGTCAAATTCTAGAGGCAACCTCTTGAAAGAAGAGAAGAATATTAAATGAAGTACGTATTTCAAAGCCAAATGCTTTTAAATCCTGACAAATTTTTCAAAAAACTTTCTTGGAACACAGAAATGATTACACAAATTTAAGCAACATGTCACAATAATTTACCTTCAAACAATTAAAAATCTTTTTATATCAGATAATAAATCCTGTGGTTTTATCAAAATTATACAATAAACTATGTTAATGATATTAAAATTCTGGGTCAAAAAACAAATTTTTTAGATACTAAAAAAATAAAATAAAGAAGAATCAAAAAATTGTTGGGGCTTTTTTTCTTCCTTAACACGCCACACACAGAGTTCAAAAAAAAAAATAGATATTTTCAAAGAAAAAATAATTCAGTATATAAAAGAAATAATAATTTTGGTTGTTTAACGCCATTCTTCCCAGGAATTAGTCACTGATTTAACAAGTACCTTGGATGGCCGTGTACCATAAGGTGAGCATGGAGCGAGGACAAAGTAGATCTGTGTCTGCCCGTAATAATTCCATTTCATGAAAACACTAATTATCCCCGATTTAAATGAGTGCTTTGCACTCTCTGTTCTCTCTCCCTCTAAAGGTAAGCACTTAAAAGTGCATGCCAGGTCTGTAGCAGACGGTATGTAAACAAGTCATTTTTTCCCCCCTTCTCCAATTGCTTCTATTTTAGGCCACAAAAATTAACGGAGGGAGAGAAAATCAAAAAAAAAATTAAAAATCGAATGCTTCACCACTTCACTTTAAAAAGAACAATGAAAGATTTTCTCCATCTTTCTGAGTCTCCACGAAAATTGCTGTTAGAGATGACAAACGGATAGTGCTTTGTCCGACAGATTGAGATCTAGATAGCAAGTTCACGGCATCATTAACGACACCGACAAAAAAAAAACCGCTGGGCCCAATAACCTAGAGTAACCTGTTCGTGAGGGCAGGAATAAAAATAAATGATATATAAATATATATACATTTATAAGGAGACACTGACTCAGGGGCTTTGGGTGAGAAAAAAAAACATCCTGGTCACTGTGAATACACACCTATCTAAACAAACAGAGGTGAATATATATCTACCTATAAAACCTGTACAAATTATAAATCAGATTTATTTATCCCGGCTTCCCTTTTTGTCCAATCAGACAGGGCTCAATGAGGTGGAAATCTGTCCCGAGTGATGGGGAGGTCATCTGGGGTCGCCAACCCAGGTACATTAAATTGTGATAGGGATAAGAGAAATCGATAAGAAAAAAAAAATTCAATCAGACAGCAGCCTACTGCCAATGTACATAAATAAAGCCATTCACTCCCACTTCCCTCGAGGATGCTGGCAATAATAGAACTATTACAGCTCTTTTTGATGTGCACATCATATTTTTCCCTTCCTTTAATTAATTAATTGCTTCATGTCTACATTAAAGTGTTCATGTATACAGCTTTGAAAATTACTGGTCTGAAATTTCTATCATTTGAAAATGCTGTTTCTTTCATATTTAACTTGAATTTAGAAAAAAAATCTTCACTTCAAGTACAAAATAATAATTAAAATTCAAAGTCTTATTTATATTGTTAAAAAAAAAAAGGAACCATGTAAGAAAAAAAATTTGATTTATTCATTGGTTTTTCATTTTGTTTTTAATGTTTTTTTTATAGGGGATAATGAATTAATCAAGTTGTAACAAAATTCAAGATCATAATCTTACAGGGGAAAAGGCACAGATTATAATTATGTATCATAAATGATAATTTGAGATTGTAAAAATAATTTGTGTTTTTTAATTTAAAAATTTGATAGAAAAAAAATCAACTTGACTTCTTAAACATACTGTACAATGCAATTAACTAAAAAAAATAAATCAATTTTCATAACCATCTTGATAATGATTAATAGCACCTCTATGACCAAGCCCCCTAAAAGCGCAAGCATGGTCCTATGAAATACAGATCATCAACAGATTTCTGATTAAGATCAATGGGGCATTAAATGGTGCCTGCACTTTTAAAACAAAAAAAATCATCCCACAAAAAACATAAATGCCAGGGACCAATGTTACACCTGAGCTATAGGATTTCATCAATATTTGGTGTCTAGACTAAAAAACTGTTAATTGGCCCCCAAAACTAGCTGCTAAAATATATATATCATGAACAGACTTCCCTGGGGTGTAAAAATAGTCAAGACCAGACATTTGTTCCCCATATTGGGTTACAAAACTAGTATATTTATAGTCTGACAATTGAAGTTTAAATTTTCCTTAAGTTGTCTTATAAATAGAATAAAATAAGATAGTTTAAAATCAATTACTATTTATTTCCTCTTTCTACCAAATTTCTTATTTCTGTCTTTAAAATATAAGGGAAACTCCTTAAAAAACAATTTAAAAAAAATAAAAAAATAAAAAAAAGATTCAATATTCTATCTCTTATTTCCTTTTACAACCTTTATTTAGAATTTGACAAATGATTCAATCTTAAGATCTTCAAAGTCTTTTAAATAAAAAAATGTAAACTAAAAAATCTAAAGTCTTAAAAATGTCTTTGATATTTGGAGAACAAAAAATTCAATACCCAGCCTTCTTTTTTCTAAGAAATAGTGGATGGTCATGTTTTATAAGCCCAGTAAGCTGACACAGTGGTAAAAAAAAAAAATCCATTTACAATTCGAAACGTGCCTTACCTTTTTGTAAAAAATTCCTTCCAAGAATTAACCACTGCAGATAAAACGGATTCAGCCAGTGCTGATAATTGGGCCAAGCCATTGTGTTTTCCATCAAATACTTATTAACGACACTTTCCGAACAATTTGAAAAAAAATAATGAAGAGTCGAAATAGGGCTCTCTAGTATTATAAGATCAGATATAAAAATAAACAGAGCACCATCCCAATTGTTCACTAATCAACTGGTATACCAGCGCACTTCATATAAATAATACAAATTCACTTTTTCAATTTCTGCAAATCCTCAAGCATGTGAAACGTCAAAATAAAAAAAAAATTAAAAACTCGCTTTTGCAATTAAAGTGCACTTGATGTACAATAGGTACAATGAAAGTACATAGGGCACATGTCAAGCAGTCTTATTTACAAGTCTAATCCATATTTTAAGTGATGTTTTTGAGGGGGGAAATTTCTGCTACACCAGGGTCAAACTTATTAGCATCCCCAAGGTCGCACTGTCTTATCGAATGAGGGAATAAATTTTTTTTTTTTTTTTAAAAGAGAGACTTACTAAAAACACCTAGATGTTTGCACTGTTAACAAATTGGTTTATGTTTAGACTGTAATCAATAAACTTTGTTCTTTCCTTGAAGTGACAAAATGATGGAGATTTTATCAATGAGCGCTTAATGATTATGTAAAGCTGCGAATCTCTCTCTCCCCCCTAGAAACAGAGAATTCATTGTCCAACAATTGTCTTTTGATGAAAATAGAAAAGAAGATCACAATGGTATTACAAATTCATCATTTATTTCAGGTTATAAGGGAATTTTTCTCTTTGTATTTTGTGATGGGCTTCATGGATACTGGTAAAAAGTCATTTGGGACACATACATGTGGGCGTGGCTATTAGCCCTATCATTTGCATGTTCAGATGTTGCATATGTAAATGTTTGCATGAAAACTGTCCCTCATAACCTCTCAAAACTCGGTTAATTTTACATTTTCCTCCCATCTGTTTTTCTTCTTCTTTTTTTTTTTTTTAGGAAAAAAGATTCCAATTATTGTCTCTTTTGCCTTTTTCCCATGGTGTTATTTACACTGAATGAACAATCGTTGGTGCAAAATGCTAAAGTGCATAATTTCACCCCCCAAAATAAGTGTACTTTTTTGTTTTGAACTTAAGCGTACAAAATACTGCTGGCCACACAAGTAGTTCTCACTTTTAGGTCACACTGTTTTTCAAATTGGCGCACACAGATTTTTCGGAAATTTCACATATGAATTATTCAAGCTCCTCCAAGAACGCCAAGGTATATGGATGAGAATTTGCTCTCCGCATGAGGTACCAGTTTAGCAGCCTGGTACCACTGCATTCTCACTTCTTACAGAGTGCAACGAATACATGCATCATAATAAAAAAGCACCTATTTTATTTGGCATTTCCGTGATGAACCGGAAAAATTGGAATGCCAATCTTTTGTACTGTAGATGTACTTTACCAGTACCTTAATTTATAAGTTCCAAGACGATATCATTTTGAACGTTAATTTTACAATATGACGCTACCTGTTTGTCGACATATTTTGATTATAAAATTTCTTCTTCTGCTCATTTAAATTGTACTTTGCCTGTTTTTTATTGATTTGTATGAAAATAATTTTTCCATTACGCAAGTTCTTTGATCTGTATCAGGCTATTTTGGAGGGGCTTATTTACCTAACGGATGTCAACTTGATGGCATTAATGCTAAGGATTATGATAAAAATAAAAATTATTAATCAAACATTTGGTTTGATTACTTTTTTTAGTTACACTCCCTGAAGTCAGTGCAAAAAAACACAACAACAAAAAACAAGGATTTGTAGCAATGTCCTCAAGTGTGTGTAGGAGAAATACCAAAAAAAACAACAGGATAAGATTTTTATAAATTTAATTTCTGTTCTTCAAATGTCATAAGGCACCCCCAGGCCAGCTGTAGAATAAAGCCAAATCTTATACTAAAATATACTTGAAAGTACGGAAGTATTTGGATTTTAGGAAAACAAATCTCTAATTTTCAATTAGTATCAATTGAAAAAAAAATAAAAAAAAGAAATATTAAGAAGAGAAATGATATTGAAACTGCATGTCCATTGAAACTGAAAATGGATGCATCTTAGCACTTTTTCCTAATTTTAGAAAACCTTTAATTTTGGGGACTAGCTAACATTAGTATTGCATCATTCAACTACACGACATGCATGCAGTACATGGCAGTTTATAGTTGTCCACACGTCTCAATGTCAAACCAACCTTAAAATCACGTCTTCCCCCATCTCTACCCCACCCCCATTCCAGCCCCCTCTGAGGAAGACATCCCTGACCGAAAAAGGAAGACCATTCTGAATTTTGTTCTCTCTTTTTTTTTTTGGAGCAAGGAAGGGGAAATTAAATATATATTCTCTGATCCTGTCATTAAAACAAATGACAAGTGAGAGATAAAGAAAAGACAATTAGACTATAGTGTTGGGACATTTCCTTCTAAATCGCCTGACGTCTAAGTTACGTGCACCTCACCACCAATGCATGCAGCAGTGTGTAAGATTGCTACAGGAATTTAGATTCCCAACCGAGTGATTCATTTCTGAAGTGTACAAAACCCAATCTTTTTTTTCCCCTTACCCCTCCATTCAGTCTCCTTTGTTACCTAATAATCCACGTTATGCAAGTCCTTGGAATATTTTTTTTTCTCTTCTCTCTCTCTGTTCTGGACAGAAAGATTTTTCACTCTTATTTGATATTGGTGACGATCAATATAGAAAGTACTCTAGACGATGTCTCATAACAAAATACGTAAAGTACTGCATTTAATTATGTCTTCCAACCCACATACCTTGTTTCAACAAGACACTATATTAACCTCACCAATCGACAAAAGCAACACTACTTCTGTTCACCCTTTAGGTCCCCTCGTTCACCCGTGGGAGCCTTAGGTGTAGGTGGGGGGGTGATGCAGACATTTTATCACTACATTACATCATGTGCGATTGACTTTCATTTGAAGTACACAGACAAAAGCTTTATCACGACTTATGAAAAGCCTCAATAAATTATGAGAGAAGTAAAAGGTGACTGCAAAAAAAGATTTGCGAGGCAATAAACTGCAACAGCAGCAACTTTCAAATAATTCATGGCACACACCACATTCGCTACATCTCACACAAAACAAATTAGTCTGAGAGACTGAAAAAAAAATTTTTAACCATTAAAAAGTGGTTCAATAAACTCCATCATTTTAAACTTACCAGAAGTTGAGGATGGACTGTTGACCTGCATGGCCTTCTCTGATTCTCTGTTAGCTAGTGGCCTCTGGTTTGGTTTCCGTTCCGTCTCTCCTGTAGTGGACACTAGGCCCTCCATCTCGGACAAAGACTTCTGGTCCCTGGTGTCTGTTTGAATGTACAATGGCTGGTCAACCCCCTGGGGGGGAGGCGACATGATGACTTTGCGGTCTTGCTCTGATGAAGGGGTCCTTGACCTGTGATTGGAATTCGGGGTGAAGGTCGAACTGGGCACGCGGTCTGAATGTCCATCCGGTGAGAATCGGTTTTCTGCCACGTTTAGCCGGTTGTTCTTTTTGGATGCGATTGCATCAGAATACATTGACATGGGAGAATGGTTTTGGTTGTGAATGGAAGATTTGTTGGTTGCAGTGTTGGTGAAGGTGGGCGATTTGATGGAGGCTTCGGGTGATTGGATGCGACTAGATTTGTGTGAGGCGGGGCTGAACAGTTCACTCCTGTCCTCCATTGACTGTCCATTGGACTGGGAGTCTGCCCTCTGAGATTCTTGGTTTTGAACAATTTTCAGCATCTTTAATCCATCACTGCTCCAGTGCATTTGGCCTAGAAAGAGAATTCCGGAATGATGTTTTAAAAAACTGTAATGACTGAACAGCCCCTGAGAGTCCATGACTCAATTCAAACATTTCAATTCTTGTTTACCCTCCTCCGCAATTTTGCCACACAATAGGAAGAAAAACCAGATAAACTACTCTCTGTTGTCCTGTGAAACACGATCCATTATATGAATTTAGTTGTCCTAGTTTACTTTAAGCTTATAAATCTGCTTTTCTAACCTCCCACATATTTTCACTAAATCCAAGAGAAACATATATGAAACTAGTTCAGCCATAATACGATGAGGGTCATCCTGTTAAAAATAGGGTCAGCTTATACTGGAAAACTAGGCCAGAAATGTTTCATATATAGGCAAACAAATGAAGCTATTGAGGCCAGCTGATAAGATTTTGACATGATCAGCTAGTGAAGACGAGATCCTGTTACTATCACATTTCAGAGCAGAATCTGTTATTTTTATCCCCAGATAAAAAAATTAAAATATTGTTCATTTATGCAAATTTGTCGAGCCTGATTACTTCTTTCTGCGTAGAAAAAAAATGCCACGCAAAATATTTCAATTAAAACAATAATAAACATCAGGTTCAAATACCATGCCACACACTACCACAAATAGCAATGGGAGAGCTGTATATAGCATAACTCTCGACCTATGAAAGCTAAATCTAGACATTTATCATGAATTCCATGAAACACAAACACAAAAGATATACACCTAATACAGGTTCTAGGAACAGATCATATCAAAGGAGCTTTAGAGGCAGGTTTGGCAGACCATAAATCAATCCACCCACCAACCCCTTTTCTGATGCAACTTAAGAGGAATACTTGAATTATAACATAACTCATTTAAATTGATGTGAAAACCCATTAATTACATTTTTAAAATTTCTGAAAGCAGGAACTATAGTATTCTTTTTCTTCATGTTTATGACAGATCAACCCCACCCAAATAAAAAAAAAAGAAGGTTAAATAATATACCTGTAATAGATTACATGTAATTAGTCAATATTCACGACAGGATCTTAAATGAAGATAATGAAATGTTTTAGAAAAAACACCTCGACACAAAAACACACAAACCTGGGAATGGGCTTTTTTGATCTCTGTCCACTGAAGATCTTGTATCCGCCCCTCGATCGTTTACAGCTCCCTCTGAATCGCTACTGCTCGTGCGTTGTCGCTGCGTCCGAGCGATCTGTTGCAGGACTTCGTTCAGCCTTACGGGATCAATGCCGTTCATGCTGGCCAATGCTTCGCTCTGTTGCTGGTAGTTTAGAAGTGGACCGGGTAAAAACAGAACCTTGTCTTTCGCGGTGGCAATGGTTGAAGTGGTGTTGGATGTGTTAATCATGTCATCGTCTGATCAGAAGTGAAAAAAAAATTATGATAATAAAAAAACGTGATTTTTCTTTCTCGGTTAATTCTTGAAATTTCCCCAATTTGACATCCTGGCAAGAGAATGTGGGAGGTACTATAGAGATAATAATAGTAGCAATGACTGTTGTCAGCTACTGCTCACAGTTTCCTTAATTATTCAGTGCAGAATGATACCAACTTCAATCACAATCTCTATTTCAAAGTACATGTACACAGTACTAGGAAGGATTCCCTTCAAACAAAGTTGACCCATCTCCCAACAGTATATTGATACAAAACACAGAAGATATCCTTTCTTTTTAAAGAGATTTAGCGATTTCAATTCTACCCGCCTTTGTATTGGGTGAACTTGTATTGAACAGAATGATGACGAAAGTCAACATGATGTTTGCCATGTAAATTTATCAGGAATTTCAAAGTGCTTTCAAGTCTGAGGTCATGAGCACTTTTCTGACTAGCTGGTCAATTGTGTCCACAGTACTGGTAAAGCCATTGG